>VRYO01001463.1:16582763-16630045 GCA_009812075.1 Sialia sialis
CTCCCCGCCCTCGCCTTCCTCCCGCGCCCACAGTGGCTGGAGGGGATGGGTCTGAGCCGGCTCTTTGGCCCTCCGGGGAACTGCGAGAAAAAGGCTCTGGACTTCAGAAGTGTCGGGCTGCTGTACACTTGGCAGTAAAGGTGCTCCTCTATGGTCGACGGGATGCTGAGCTGTAAATTTGGATGTTACTGAAAAACAAACATTGCTGAAGTTGCTTCTGACAGGCACAGCCCCAGTGTCCCAGTTTGTTCACCAACTGCTTGTCCATTTTAATGGCTGGTTAAGCGATGTTAATGTAAGGCATTCCGGAGCTCGGTGTGAACCTCCAGTTGAGTTACACTCAGTAGGTGAGGTAAAGGGGATGTTTGTCTCTTTCTTCCATGGAAATGCAGTCAGTTCTAGAGCAGCACTAATACAGCCCTCCTTTCAACTCAACTCCAAGCTGTAGCACTCAGTTCTTTTTGTGCTCTTTAAAATCTTCCATAAAGACTTCCTATTCTTGCCCAGTTCCCTGTGTGTGTCAGGCAGGGAGGACATGGATGATGGGATGATGGCTCTTGTGAGGAGGCACTGGTATCAGATATAGACTTCCTTCATTCCCTTTTCCCATGTCCTAACAGACACCATGACTGCATTTCCACAACTCTTCACCAGGAAGCAGGCCCCAAAGGGACAAGAAGCCAAACATGATACAGCTGACCATGGGGCAAGGAGCCTGCCAGCCAGGACACGAGCAGGGTCATCTGGGGGCAGCTCAGAGTCCAGAGTACCAGGCAGGCTTCTCGTGATGAGGCAGATGTGAGGACAAGCCAGTGAATCTGCACTGGCCCAAGACCAGTAGAGTCCACAACAAGTCAGGACATGGTTGTGGCCAAGCTTAAAGGCAGCACTCTATGATGTTGTTGAGGATTGACACCCTTACGCCTGCAGAACCCACCTTCAATAAGAGAAACCCATACGCAATGGTGGTTTTAATTGTAAAACCATTTCAAAACCATTTGTGTGGCATTGGCATACTTTTCAGTATAACTTTCTATCTAAAGCAGAAACTGAAAGATCATCTTCATTCACACAGAAAAGTGAAGCTGCAAGCATGACACACTGGGAAAGGTCAGGTTTTGAAGACAGCTATTTCTATTGAGAACACATTCAGGTTTTGGCATTACACTCTACATATTCAGTAGGGAATATGCCACAGTGAGAAGGAAGGATTTTAACATATGCATATAAACACCTACACTTAAGATAAAAACTGCGAGAAAGGCTCACCCACACTATCCACCTGAAGCACAACAGACCTGTGTGTGGCTGTTGCATTCATGAAAAAAATGCTGGAAATTGGCTGACCACTAATGGAAAATAAATCTTCTCTAAAAACATAATTATGCAGTTTCAAGATTAATAATATTATTATAATAACAAATATAAACATATCTTAATTTCTAAAGGCAATGTTCACAAGGATAAATACTTCATTGTTCAAAAATGTCATTAAACCTCAGCTCAGAAGTTTTAAACTTGGATTCCTTTGGCTTAGTAATTTTGCTAAAGAGGTCTCCTGAAGTCATGGATATTTCATTGCCATATTGTAGAGGTACTGCTACAGTAAACTAATCAAGTTTGTTAAAGAACTATTTTTTTAATATCTTTTACAGATATTAAGACTTAAATATATTAAACGCATTACCTGACAATTTGCAAGTGTGCTAATCTGTTACATCTATGGCAATTTTCATCACTTCAAAGTTTGATAGTTCCATTATCCTGACACATGCATGTCTACTTAATAACTCACTCTGTCTGTAAATGTGATACAATCTCTCTTTCAGTATGAATTCTCCCTGCTATGGGACATGTACTTCATTTGTTTGTTTGTTCTCTCAAGTGGTTTATTAAAGCTACAAATAGCTTTTTAACTAAGAATACATTTCTTCAATTACACTCCTGATGGATTTTAGAGTTTTACATTCACAGAATAGATTTTAACTTCAACAAGTGTTTGATTCTGGTCAAAGTAGAGTTTTCATAGTTCTAACCACAGAAAAATCGCAGGTTTTACCGTAAAATTCGGAAGTAATTTTGTACACCGCTGCTACAAATTTATTCATTAAAACATCTCATCCCCAGATGAGAAGAGGCAGATCCATTATTAGATACATTTTCCAATCTTTTGTAGTATTCCTGAACATATATTTTGGGTAATATCTACGTATTGTCTAAATAATTTGCTTAAGTTCAGACAAGTGTGTATCCTAGCCTGTGTGAAAATATGAGCCAAGTAAGTAGCCAAACAGTCACAAAAGCCCTTTTCTCTCTAAAGGTCTTCCTGGCTGAAGCTGTACTCTCCTCTGCCTCTGCCAGTGTATCTTAAATCTCTTCCCTTATTCCCACTAAGGCTTGATATACCTTGTAGAGGAAAATTCCAGACCAGAGGCCTTTAGAGGAAAATTAACCAAACTGACTTTTAGTACGCATATATTATACAAAAAGAATATTTGTAACTTTGAAATGGAGCACACTCCAAGTAGCTTTTTTGGAAGCGGTGGCCAAAAGAGGCCAAAGAGCAGCAGCGACTGCCTAGGTCTCTCTCAGCTCAGACAGCTGCATAGATCTGGTCTTCTGCTGGACTGGGCAGTTTCATGGCACCCCTGAGGATGTTTCAGGGGTTCTCTCTCCTTTACACATCTCTGAAGCACTGACCTTCACACTGAAGCCTGGCCAGCTGACAGGACCTTTTATGAGGCAGAATCCCCAGCCAGCCTAGAGGAATACCCACCTCAGGTTGAAACATGCAGGCTGTTTTATTCAGTCTTGTAAAAACTCCGAGGTGATAAGAAGTTGTGATTTTAGCCTAGCGCTGAGTAATTTCATGAAGAGACCTGCTGACAGCATCAGCTCCTTCTGCTGTTTCTCTATTTAATATGAGTTAATATGCAGAATAGATGGTAGGAGTGGTACCAAAATCCAGTTTTCCTTGTCCCTGCAATATTACTCATATTTCTCAACTAAAATTTTGGGAGAGGATAATGGGACCTATTTTTATTTTATACAGCTAATTTATCACTTCATTACTAAACAGAGAATCTTTCTTCCATCCTGTCACATGCAGCCATTAAGTAATCTTTCTTGACTTACACAGCCAGTCTTTTGCTCTTATAAGGAAAAAAATCCCATTAAGTTGAAGTTGTCAGAAACTGGATCCTTGGCACCATGTTAGCATTTGAAGTAAAATCCTCTAAATACTTGAGTACCTAGCATGTTGCTTTATAAAAATATTTATTTACATGGATGTGTTTGTATGTGCATGCCTGCAAATGTATTATCTGCAAGAAAGCAGGAGAGAGAGAGGCATAGCATGGAAACATAATGTCACAAAATTTTATTGGAAAAAGCATTTAGGATAGCAAAGGATTTTCTTCCAAATATTGTTTTAGGTTGTGGTTCATTGGTTGGCATTTGAGGGGAAAGAATAATGAAGCTGTTCTTTGTTTCTTTTTACTTCAGCATTTGCTAGAGGAATTTCTACAAATTTAGAAAATGAAAGTTCCTTTAATTCATGCCCTTTGCCAGATCAAATGGTCTAATTTCAAGCAGGATTACTCTGAAGTTAGGAAAAGAGCTAAATAGAAAAATACTAAAAATGAGTCCTCACTTTTCCCATTTTAAAACAAATCAGTTCAGCAAAAAAGTCTTATATTATAGCCCAAAACCTTAAAAATTTGCATTCTTATCTGAACACCAGTTGATGCCTTAAGTTTTAGCTTTTATATATTTCAGATTCTGTACTGCCTTAGTGTATGACTCTGAACTTCACATCAAGTGTTGTGGGAAGACAGGTTGAAAGCATGGTGCAGAAGGCAATTTCTCCAGATGAATTACAGCTGTACTGATTACTGAGGAGTGGAAACATCTGTGCCTGCCAAATGAGGATGGGTGTTATAAAAGAATGGATTAGGTGGACATAAATTATGGTTGCCGTTTGAGTTGGAGCTTGAGACTGAGAGTCTGCTGGCTGTGCTGTGAGGAGGAAGGGACATGTGGCTGTGTGAGGGACAGACAGGGTTGGTAAAGGACAGCTTAGAGTTTAGCCAGACGTGTAAAAGGAAGCTTGCAGAGGAAGGAGTGAGAATTGTGTGAAGTTCCCTATGAGGTAAAGAGTCAAGAGTTGCTAGAAGTTCATTAGAAGAAGGTGTGGAAAGTTTTCTAATAAAGGACTGGTGGTGATGTTAGTCTAGTCCATCTGGACATAATTGCAACAAAGTGTTAGCAATTTCTTGTCACAATTTAGTTAGACAAAACATTCCTTTTCTAGCCCAGAACCAAGGACACTATTGTAGCTTCAGGCCTGAGAAGTGTAAACAATGATGAATTGAGGAGAGCAAACTGGGATGATGGGACTTCATACTCCAATATATAATTGGACCAAAACTTATAAAAGTGTGAAAACTCATGGCATGCTGTTCATCTTGGGTATGGCCACAGCTGGGCTCTTGTACTGCCCAAGGTGTATCCTTTGAAAGACTTTTTAATAAATGCCTACTTTATTCCTTTAACACTGTCTAGCCTCTGTTCTAGGTAGCCTCTCTAAGCACTGCAGTGTGCCAAGACCAAGTAGCTGTTGGAAGTGTTGAGTTCCCAAACTTCGTATAAAAAACAATGTCAGCTTCAGACAACCCTTACTGCCTTAGTAAAATTTGGACTGGGAAATTAGATTTCAGTTTTGATGTGGGGGAAAAAACCAACAGCTCATTTTGAATGTAGCTGTGAACCTTGTGTACATACAGTCTTAAGGAGAGAGCAATAAAAGAAAGGCTATGAGGAAGTAAAATAAATACATTTTTTCATTTATTATACAACTTCCTCATATGAGGGGAAGAGGAGGGGCAGACATTGATAACTGCTCTGTGGTCACAGTGACAGGACCCAAGGGAATGGCCTTGGGTGTCAGGGGAGGTTAGGCTGGACATCAGGAAAAGGTTCTTCGCCCAGAGGGTGGCACAGGAGCGTGCTTACAGCACCACCTTGACAGAGTTCCAGGAGCATTTGGGCAATGCTCTCAGACACGTGGTGTTGTTCTTGGGGATGGTCCTGTGCACGGCTAGAATTTTAACTTGATGATCCTTGTGGATCCCTTCCAACTCAGCTTATTTTGTGATTCTGTGATTATCACGTGTTTCTGTTCACTTCATGATAGTGAGGAAGCATTTTAAGTTATATTTATCATTACAGCAGTCAGTAGGCTGAAAGCAGGCTTAGATCACACTCTCCTCGATCTTTATTCAACAAAGGAAGATCAGTCCTCTTCTGGCCATTGACTATTCCATGAAACTCCTCCTGAAAAATATGCATCAACAGATTTTGAAATGTAACCTGAACAACTCAAATATTAGCAAATTGATCCAGGGCTTGGGTGAAAAATTACTTCATAATGAAGTGTGCACGAAAATGTTAATAGATTAGCTGGAGACACCATTTTTCAATCCAGGTTACAAAAAAAGATTTCGTAATGTTTAACCATTACTTCCTCTTCCATTATAGCTTCTAAGGACAATGCATTCCACCCGGCTAAACCTGTGTTTGGGGCTAACAACTTGTGCTTGTGTTCAACTAAAGCAGCATTTCTCTTTGTGGAAATGTTCATTCTGGATTCCATTTCTCAGTTTCTGGAAGAAACTGAGCAATAGCTGCCAGCTCCAGGGAGCATGCATAGGTGAGTAATGTATTTCCAGAAAGTTTGGTTAACTCTGAACTAAAGCAGTTCTTCCTCAAAGGCCTGTTGTCACAGGAAAGCATTGAGAAATGAAGGATCCACCACACTTCTACACTGTTTGTTCTAGCTATTAAGCAGTACTTTTACATTTTAATTTGTCTGACTTCTATTTTCATGTACTCTTTAATCCTTTCTCTATTAAAGTTTCCTTTGTTTCTTCTTTTCACCCTAAGAAGATTATGACACATCACAACCATATTTTGTATCACTTTCTTTTCAATAGAATAACACTGGGAGATATTCAATTCCCTTTTTTCTTTCAGTACTCCATTTTTTCCCTACTTCTTTTCAAAACTATAAGCTAAGCATCAGACTCTCCAATGCAGCATAAAAAGCTAGGAGCAGTGTTATGCTCTTCTCTGCTCATATTCAAAAAACCCTTGGAAGCAGATGTTGAGTTTTTCCCTATGGTTTCCAATGTCATTGCTTTCCAGGGAATTGTGTTGCTTTTGCCCTGAACACTAGATGCAAAACCCCAACACTGTGCTGGCGTTGTATACCGTGGATGAGAGCCAGGAAGCAGAAGAGGCCAGGTTGCTCTGCCCTTGTCAGTGTTCGCCCACAGGCTGCCAAACACAAATTTGATCAACAGCAGTTTTATGTTTTATCTCAGGATCAGTGATGGAAAGAATGGATACCTCTTTCCTAGTGACTCAAACAGAAATTAGCAGGGACTTAGAGGGACATTTTTTTATGATCTGTTAATATATCTAGATCACTACTTAAAAGAATTATTTTAAAGAATAATACTGTTCAGATGGAAACCATAATGGTAAATGTGAAATACACTAAAGTGAGATTAGGCCTTTTGTTATTCCAAGCAGAATACCAGTTAATCTATTATTACACTAAGGTGGTGAAATATAAATTATTTATGAGGAAAGGAATTTGTTTTTCCTCATTTTGAGCTCCAGTCATTACACATTTGGCTCTGCAGCCACAGCTGTTTCTTTTTTGGAAAATGAATAGCTGAGAAAAAAGGCCAAGTAGAACACAACTCTGATTTCAATTGCAAATACTTAGAAATTTAAACAAAGCCAAAGAGACCCAGCAGGTAGAAACACTGGATATTTTTAATTGCTCCAGTGAAAACTCAATCACTAAGTTAAAGCCAAACTCATAAGGTGCCACAATTGCTGCAATTAAACATATTCCATAAGAGGATGGCATGGATGAGAGAGAGCAGAGCTGTCACCTCAAAGGACCCTCCAGAGAGGAATGAGAAGCAGCAAATATTTTGTAATAGCATTGATGGAATATTACTGGATTTAAACAGAGTTCAGATGTCCTTGTTCTCCAAGTGATAAAGGGGCATACTGAAATGTTATGGCAGTAAACAAGAGTGAAGAAGGAACAGGGAGAAAAGAACATAAATACTACCACCTTTCCCCACCCTGCCACCCCCCCCAAAAAAAAAAAAAAAGGAAAAACCTATGGTAGCAAAATCATTCTGTCTAAGATGTAACTTTAATTTTGACATCCCAGCAGAAATAATTGATGATGTCACTGGTTTGTAACATTTTTTGACTGGAGTAGGTCGATATAGAGAAGTGTTCATGGGAGAGCAATAATCAAACAAATTTCAGACCCACCCCTCAGGGCCTGACTGAGGGATGGGCTAAGCTAACTTTTTTCTATTGGCCTTTCATTGACAGTAGTCAAACTATTCAATTTGCTGTCACATAGGATTTGGATTAGTGCACATCCAGAGGTATACCAATTTATTCTAGCTGTTATCCAACACATTATTTCCATGTCTGTTTACAAACTATTTTATTTTTTGCAGGCTTTCCTACAAAAAGATGAAGCTGAACCAGCTATTGGAATGTATATGCACTGGGCCAGCTAAAAGAAATATATTCCCACAGTTGAGGTAATTCACATCTATCCTGAATTCTCACTTCAATGGCTGTTTAGTGCTGGGTGCTGTCTTCCTTTGTTCGGAATCAGTGCATTTAATGACATTTAAAATGCAGACATTTTGAAGAAAAATTAGCTAATGCATCTCTCTGTCTGTATATGCTAGAGGTATGGAACCTTTAAAAACTCAAATTGTTGTGGTTTTCAGTGTGAGGAAAAAAACCTCAGCAGGACAATGCTATGACTGAATCCTAGATATTACTGTTTTCAATTCTCAAACAAATGAGTAGAAACTGAGACTGTGCATCTGAAAATAAACCTGCAGTTAAAACAAAAAAAAAATGAGATCACAAAGAAAGCATCTCTCATTGCTGGTGTCACTACAAATCTAGCTTATTTCTTAGAAGATCCATTGAGATACCTTAGACCAGAACACTCCAGTCTAATTTGGATTTGCATATGTGCTCTCTGCTTATCTGCTCTCTACTTAATGGAGGCCGTGCTGGTGTGATTAACAGAACTCCTGTGGGGAACAAGTGCCATTGGTCTGCTTACATCAAAGAGCAGCCAGAGGCACCCTGAGACAGGAGTCACTGGAGTATCTCTGGAATGCAGTCACTCTCCCCTTCTGAACACTCTTGCATTTTAAGCCAGTCTGGGCAGAACTTTATAGCCTAATTTTGGCAGCATGTGAAAGAGTTTGTTGTCAAGCCTTTAGCTTCAGCACAATTTTCTGAAAATTTGTACAACATCCAGTCTTTACTCTGTGCCAAGAATGAGCTGACTGCAGAGGACTACATTGCACTTACAGCAACTGCACTTCAGCTGTCATGTTCCAGGTAGAACTTCAAATGTTTACAGATGAGCCAAGTCTTCCACAGTTCAGTGTATGAATACCTTAAATCTGGCCCTCTCCCACCACAGTGAAGGAAACCAATTGGTAGCTCTTTGGTAACGAGTGAATTGTGTATCCTTGACATTAAGCAAAGATTTTAAAGTCATGTGCAAAATACTGAAGAACATTAGCAAAGACCTCTAAGAACAAAAGGGCAAGACTACTGATGGTATTTCACAACTTTGATGTGTGTAAAACATGCTCAGGTAGCATATATTCTGCTAGATTGTGTGAAGAAACATAATGTACTCACTCCATCAAGTACTAGATCAAGTCTGGAATGAAGAACTCATAATTGTGTATTTGTGCAGTTCAAATAGAACACACAGCAAATAAAGTTACAAACATTGAATTAACATACTGTGCTGGTTTGGCTGGGAGTTAATATTCTCCACAGTAGCTATTACAGGGCTATTTTCAATTTGTGTTTGAAATAGTGGTAGGAGAGGGATGTTTTCATTGCTGCTGAGCAGTGCTTACACACCATCAAGGCCTTTTCTCCTTCTTACCCCACCCCACCAGTGAGGGCACTGGGGATGCATAAGGAGTGGGGGGAGGACATCCAAGACAGCTGACCCAGCTGACCCCAGCCTGGGGGCCAGTAGATAAAGCTGGAGGGAGAAGCAAAGGGGCGATATTTGGAGTGGTCACATTTGTCTTCCAAAGTAATAAGTGGGATGGAGCCCTGCTTTCCTGAAGGTATCTGAATACCTGCCTGCTGATGGGAAGTGGTGAATTAATTCCTTATTTTGCTATGCTTATGTGCATGGATTTTGCCCTACCTATTAAACTCTCTTTATTTCAACCCATGAATTTTCTAGCTTTTACACCTCCAGTTGTCTTCCTCATCCCCACTGGGTGTTGGGGGGAGTGAGTGAACAGCTGTGTGGGGCTAAGTTGCCAGCAGGGTTTAATCCTGAATGCAAAAACACATTTTAAAAAAGCACAGTGAATCTTTAAGTGAAAGAATAGTCTTCTTTTTGTCCTCCACCATTATTTAACACCATAGAGGCAATGACATACAGCAAATATGCTCAAACTGACGTGAAGACAGATTTAAAACAGCACAGGCAAGACCCTCAAGAGGAATTTCTGCAGCAGATCCATGATCCTGGCTCCAGTGTTGTTTCAGTCTCAGCAGGAACTTGGTCTTTGTAGACAAAAAATGTTCATGACCAGCTACATCTTGTCCCGTTGATGTTGGTATTACCTTATTTATACCAACTCCTCTCCACTGCCAGTTTTCACTTTTGGCTGTTGCCAGATGTCTCTCAGACCTTCTTTCCCCATCTGAGCAGGCACTGGAGCGCTCTCAGCCCGGCTCTGCCGCTGTGGCTCTGGCAGCCCCGCGCAGGTGACACTCGGGCTGAGCGCAGCGTGTCCCAGTGAGGGTCACTCGGTGAGCTGTGTGCCCAGCACCGCGGTTCTCCGCGGCCCAAGGCGCTGGGATGCACTGGCAGCGCTCACTGCCCTCCCCATGCGCAGGGCACGGCTGCCCCCGAGCGGCTCCTCAGCTGCGAGCTCGCTGCAGTGATGGAACAGCACAACCCGCTGGCACAGGAATGACTTCTTAAGTGGCAGTTTTTACAGAATTCTTCTAATTAGGAGTATGACTATTATGTTGAGTCAGTAATTTTTCACAATGGCACCGAGACACAAGAGTATCCGCTTGCTTATTCAGTTTCTGCTTATGCTTGTGCTTATCCTCCACTTTATAGCCTATTCTAAAGTACAAATACAACATGGGAAAAATTAAACATTTTCACTTCAAAGTCTCTTTCTTGATCCTCTCTATTCATAAAATTTATTTTTGCAGCTGTGTATAGACCTGGCTGATGTTACACTTCCAGATACAAGAATTAAAAATGTGTCATGTTAGGAGACTTTCAGCAGCAAATGATTGAAGTACAATTTCAAAAGGTCCCAAAGATCCACATAAAAAAATACCAGTAATATGGGCAAGGCTAGAAAACAGTAATTGTTCAGAATTAGAATAGCAACTCAAATGTGAAAAGAATTACTGATGAAAAATACAACTGCCTTTTTCTTGAAGAATTCAACTTATGAATTGCTGAGTAAATACTTGCAACCCATGTCAGAGACTTCAAACAACTCATTCTCTAGAAAAGAAATACATAAGGAATTTCGCTAACAGTTTCACATAGTCTTAACTTTCTCCTGCTTATGCTGGGAAAATCAGAAAGGCTATGCTCAGCAGTATCCCATTTCCCACACTTTTTTATACACTTCTCTGCTTTCTGGTCAACATACTTGTTAACTGTGCTTCTTTTCTGAAAATCTTTGCAAGGTTCCACAATTGTATAAAGTTATGGATTATTAAAAACTGGAACAGGTGACATCACATTACAGTTCACCGAGAGACAGAACCACCTTAGAACCACAAGTCCACAAAATTTTTTATTAAAATAACACCAAGTTTAAGCAATCAATGCAGCGTGAAGAAAATTTAAACGCTTTTCTTCCTTAAGTATGTAAACTGCATTTCAATCCTGAACATGATTGATGTAATGTAGGAAACTGTATCCCAGATGAATGCCAAAGTTAAAGACTGGCATGCTGAGCAAGGAAGGTTCTTATTCTTTGCAAGAGTTCTTTCTTTACACTGTCTGGTACCAAAGCTGAAACACAAATAAGAAAGAAAGTAGTAAAAAAGACAAAAATAAAAAGTATGCTAAAACCATACTTTTACAACAGCCATTTCTATTCTTTCATTGTTCTTGCAATTCTGTTAATACCTGAAGTAACTGAAACTACTTGATTTTCATATAGCACATCTATATTTTTCCCATTTAAAATAGGCTAAAATTGGGATCTGTTGAAAACAATGTTGTTACCGCTCTGTTTTTTTGCCTATTCCTAGTCCAGAAAAGTGGGAAGTTTGAGGAAAAGGATTATTCAACAGGAAACAGGATATAAACCAGAACAAGTGTGATTATCCTACCTTTTTTCTTCACAAATTTAAGACCAAAAAATATCTCAACCCCGGCCTGAGTAAAGGAATCGAGCAAGCTATTTTGAAAGCCTATTTTTATTTTGAACTTAATGAAGTTTCTAGCATTAACATTGAACTCTGCTAGAGAGCCTGAGAGGAACAATGTAAAGATGACTACAATTTCCTTACATGATTTAATTTTTTTTGTATGTGTATGCTATGTCCTTTTCTCTTACCATTCCTATTGCACTAGAACTGTCAGTTCTGATTTTTCCATCTTAAAATATTTGGAATATTAAAACATCAGTGTTGCATACACAACTTGGGACGATTAAATCAATTATAAACATGAATATAGACATGACTAAATAATGTAATCTGCAAAAGTAATCTGAAGGCTGCTACACAATACAAATTCATGTTTCATTTGTAGCTAATACTAAACTATCGACTAAACTATTTGTAGTTAATATTAAGCTATTAGCATTTTTCCTTGAATCCAACACAGGCAAGCTCCTGATGGCACTTTCAAAACATTAATGAAATAGAGGTATGTATATTTATTGATGTACTACTCCATCTACATTTGCATTTTCTTACCTCTGCCTTTGGGAGTGATTTCTGCCACCAAATCATCAACAGTAACATGCTCTAATCCTTTTTCTTTAATGACATCTGGGGAAGACCAAGACCAATACTTTAAGTCTTTTAATGCATTCATAAGACAACAAAACCTGCCTACATAGTTGTGGGAGATTATGAAATAGCATGGGACCTAAATATAGGTTATTAGCTCAGCACCTACTGCATTGTACAGTGGAATTTAGTCTCTCACTCAAGCCATAGATTTAAGGATGGGAACTTGTCACTGCTGATGCATCTCGATCAGCTCGTATTTTAAAAACAAACATTAAAATGTTTTATCTCATCTGAGATGTGCCAGATGCGCACCAGATGTGCCTATTACTAGTGTTGGAGCAGTTCACAAGTTGGCTCACTTATCTCTTAAAACACATTATTTACACAGTAGTAAGAAAGGTGCAATTGAAAAAACACTTTGGAACATACAATAAGGAACAGCACAGACGGTACATCCATACTATTCTTCCAATTGGTTTAAACAAGATTTCTGTACATATTTCAGCCAAGTCAAAAAGTATGTCAGAGAGAAAGGAATAAATCTATAGCAAAATAAAGGCTATTATTAACACACATCAGTATTGAAAAAACTGTGTACTTATAGTGCCTTGCACACTACTTAAAAATGCAGATGTCAAAGCTGAGTAATAATTCAGTAAAGCATAAATGTCAAGTTGCCAGGGATACATTCCTCTTGCCCAGGTCTTGCTTAAACTGTCAGTAAGGCCTTCATCTGGGACTTTTATTTGGCTAGAATCTCAGTTGACTACAAAGGAAATTAATTAATTGACTACTGTTACCTTTGCAATGTGCTTTCAACTGGTCCTTCCAGCCACACTCAATTAACTTGGCTCTCAGCAACTCTTTAAGGCTGTTAAGACAATACAAAACTTGTTAGAACAGCAAACATTCCTGAGAGCTTAAATATGCTCCAGTTTGAAAGCCAAGCCTACAATTACTACCCAAGAGCTCCCAAACCAGCAGCAGAAATGTCTGAACGGCAGGTGAATCCAAAGCCAAATGAGTTCCAATTTCAGTTTCCCATGTTGGACCATGAGGATTTGGTGCCTCCAGAGCTAACTCACAGAACTGCTTCAGGCAATGTTGATGCTGCAGCCACAGAGAAAAAGTTAAGAGTCCCTTGAATTATTCAAACAGAGTCTACTCTGGTAGCAGATGTATGCAAACTTTAAAAGCTGGAGTATTTCACCTGATACCAGGTCTTCAAAACAAGTAAAACCTTCTCCCTCACCTTTTGGGAAGAATTCTGCACTACTCAACTGCATGTTTATCTCCTCAGTTTCACACTACCTTGTTCTGGGTGAAAATGAAGGATCCTATATCTTATCTTCCTAAACATGGTTAGCTATGTAAGCTTAAGCAACAAGGATTCAGGCAGTAATGGAAAACTCACAATTTGCCACAATGAAGCATCTACTCCATATATCAAAACAGAATACTGAAAGTTAGCTAAAAAAGTGTAAATTAGTACTAAAAAACAGAAGAATGGAAAATGAAAGTAAGCTATGATAAATAACTTTAATATCTTTTACTCTTTTCTCCATTAGCTAGCAAGCCTGCTTATCTGGTACTATCCTAAATAGCTCTAGCAAAATTCTGTTCTTATAAATAAAAGGATTGTAGCAAGAGGCTGAACAGTGTAGGTCTAATCCCTTTTACATCCCTTTTGTGTAAAGGGCAGATGGACTAATGACAAAAAGCAGAGTAAGATTACCGGTGAAAGTGGCTGCCTCTAGATGTTTCTCAGCTCAATAAATCCTAGTGCTCTGCCTCTGATCACAGTATAGCTCTGATAAAGCCTGTTTATACGATAGCTTTGACATTCTGATAAAACCCTTTGAATTCTTAAATTAGCATAAAATAGGTCTCAATACCATTTCAAGAAATTGCTTGCTTTGCTGAAACTCTGTGCAATCTCCAAGGGGATGTTCACAACCAGGAGACGTAGAGCAGAAATACCATGTCAGGCTACAAAAGGTACCCAAGTATAAGGCTATGCCATGACCCAGGAAAAAGGTTTCTTCTCATACAGGTGTTTAAAAATGAAGGAAATAGAGCTTTTGGTGCATGGTGTTGCAAGCACAGTGAAGCCATGAGAAGGTCAATGTCATAAGCACTTTTAGAGATATGTAAATATAAGGACAACAAAACAGATTGAAGAAACAACAGGCCAAAAACATTGTGCAATTTACTTGTTTGCCTTTATTGGGATCTCTGCAATGACTTGCACAAGTACTGGTTAATGTGTTCTACTATGTATTGCTTTACCTAACAAAACAGCTCGAAACACAAGAAAAACTAAAAAAGCAAAAAGGGAAGTTTTGTTTCATTCTCCTTATCAGGAAACAACAAGATTTAACTGCAAGAAATTGTACGGAACACTGATTCTTACAAGAATCTAGGGCATTCCAACACAAAATACCTACATAAGAGAAAACTTCAGAGTTCATAAAGCAATTAGCCCATCTTTTATTTCGCCATTATCTCTTTTAAATTGGAGAACTAAATTAAAATGTTCAATTTTTAAAATAGTTTATATACCACTCGAGACCTTCATGTGCAAGCATTTAAAGAATTTAGAGTTGAGTTTCCTTTCTTGGGTTTACTCTACTTCCAGGTGTAGAGCAGGTTTGATGTATTTAAACATCAAACTCTCACCGACACGGAGTAGGAAGCCAACTTACCGTTCTCGCTCTCCTGTTTCTATTAGCTTTTGGTTAATGGCTGCTCTCATCTGCGCATCTTTATTCATTTTGGAAATCTACGTTTTCCACAAACCTACACGGAGCAAAGCAGAGTTTCGACAAGTGCTAATGTCATTCACCCAACAAAAACAAGTCAGCGTTCTTCCCACTGACAGATCCCGCGGTTAATGACCGGAGCACCGGTGTGTGCGGTCAACGACCGGACGAGCTCGGCACGGCGCCCACCCGGGCACCGGCAGTTCACCGGGCCGCCTACGCGGGCACGGCCCACCCTCGCCGGGCGCGGCCTCTCCGCAGCCCGGCCCGGCCCGGCCCTCCCGCCCGGCGCCCCCGGCGCTCTGCCCGTGCAGCGGCGCCCCGGAGGGAGGGAGCGGCGCGGGGCAGGCCCGGCGCGGTTCGCTCCCGCTGGCTCCCGGCTCACCGCCCGCCGCAGCCCCGCCGTTCCGTGCGGCACAGGCGGAGCAGCCTGCAGGACGCGCCATGCGCCGCCAGCCCCACCGCTCCTGGGCGCGGGCGCCGCCGGGAAACGTAGTCCGGGTTCGGCGACTACAGCTCCCGGCGCGCCCCGGGCGCCTGGCTGCCTCCGGCTCCGGACTACGGTTCCCAGCATGCCCTCCGGCGGCCGGGCGCCCTCGTACCCTCTTCCCGTGGTGCTCCGCGGCCCCTGCCGCGCGTTCCGCGAGGGCCCGTGGTGTTGCCGGTGCTTCCCGAAGTTTTCCCGGAGCCGCGGGATGGCGGGCGCCGCCCACTGCTCCCTGCAGGCCAAGCGCCTGCTGCTGGACCCCAAGTTCGAGGGATACAAGCTGTCGCTGGAGCCGCTGGCGTGCTACCAGCTGGGGCTGGACGCGGGTGAGGAGCGGGCGCGGCGCGGGGCTGATCCCGCCGGGCATCCCTTGGGCAGCGCGGGGATGGACGGATCCCCCGCGTTTCCCTTCGTCCCCGCGCAGTGCTGCACGGCTGGGCACGGGCTCTCGGTGCAGGGTGCCCCGAGCTGGGGCGGCCCGGCCCGCAGCACCGGGAGTCCCGCACCTCTGAACGGCGGGGGTTTCAGGGACCGAGCGCATCGTCTCGGCTGTTCTGCTACATTCACTGCAGCTGGCCAGGGGCGCCCGTCGTTCTCCCCGCCGGGTGGCTGCGTGGTGGCCCGAGGTCTCCGACTTGTCAGACCTCTGCCTTGTAGCTGCCTGCTCCTGCGCTTAGTTCCTAAATGAGTAAGGAAACCTGCGTCCTAAATCTGGTCTTGTTTGTGCAGGCAAGGTGACCAGCCAGGTAGTTCAAAGCAGAGCGTGAACGGAGCTCATGCGACGTACATATGAAATATGAAATTAGCATCCTATACAAACTTTACCAAATTAGCTGGGTTTCTTTATTACTCTGCCCACAGTTCAGAGGTGGATCTTCATGCCATACGTCCATGCCCTGCTTCCTCTGCCAAGCATCATTACTATTTGAGATGCTGATCCATTAATAGGCTAATTCACTGGAGGAGTACATTAGCACAAAATCCTGTTGGATATGTGCCTACAATCTTAGCTATGCCCTGCAATATCTCAGCACTCTACCTGTATTGTTTTGTGAAATTCAGGTCTTTTTGTAAGGTGGATGAATTAGTTTGGTTTTCTTTCTAAAACTGAGACAGTACACACAATTTCAGTGGACTAATCTCTGCCTCTGTATATTTACTCAACGATATACCTATCTACAGAGTTACCCATTACATGTTGCTTTACTTTTGTGTAGAACATACTGTATTCATAGTAGGTCAGAAGGGTACGTTTGCCATGCTGAGTTGACAGCAGGAAGGAAGGAAGTTTTTAGATAAATTTTGTGTTGAAGCTTAAGTGATGAGACTGTGAGTGTCTGTGGTAGGACTGGAAAATATAGCATGAGTAACATTTTTTCTGTAAGACTGCTTTAGGTGTCACCTTTCAAAAGGCAGCCCGAATGGGTGAGTGGGTGCTGTTACGAGTGTGCAGCAGTTGTGTCAGAGATAGCAGCAGTGTAGCATTGGAACACTCCCTTAGTTTGTCTCTTATTTGCTTTCGTGCCTATGGTCAAGCAGCCTTTGTGGTTCTTGGATAGTCAGTTGTGCACCTGTTCTAAATAGGTGAGGATTACAGATCTTCATTAAAATACATGAACAGTGGAGTTGCTAACGAAGAGATGGATCTACTCAGTTCTTGTCCATTCAGATATTTTACATAATAGTTACAGTAATTCATGCAATAGAGGATTGATGTGTGTGACTCTGTTCTTTTCTTTCCCCACTTCCCACAGCTCAAAGACCCTGACTCATTTCAGTCTAATTTACTCAACTGTCCTATGGAATCACTAACTCATTCTTTTCTGTGTGCACATATATAGATATAGATACTGGTCCTCTGGAGAGTGGAAAGTTTTTATTGTTGTTCTTGTGTTTTGGAATTAATAACAGGCAATGTACCAGGCCTTGTATCTGTCTTCCAGATGTTTTGATTGCAGCCTGCTCTTCAGCCTTACAGCTGCTTCTTTCTCCTTGCTGTTTTTCTTTCGTGTGCTTCAAGGCAGTTTACTCACAGTGCAGAGGTGTTCTGTACCTGACTTTTATATTTCCCAGTGTCAGTGGTCTACACATGTGTTAGATTTAGGGTATCCTTCCAAAACTTGATTTTTGTGTTGTACAAGAGTAATGGGTTGAGTTGTAGAGAATGTGGATGTTGTGTAGGCTGTGGCTTTTCCAAATTACTGCGTGGGGCAAGAAACCAGTATTGTGTGGGAAGGTCAAGAAGTTCTGCTTTCCAGCACACTTGTGTGCAGATTCAAAACCTCCAGAAAATGAAGAGCTTGATAGTTGATGGGTTATTAAATCAGTATTTGTCACTGTGTGAAGAATTTGATTTCATTTCCTTAAAGTGGGAGTGACTACAATAGCTGAAATAAATGTCAAATGTTTAGGAACATGGTCAGTATAATTATTTCTGATTTTATTCACACCAGTTTTCAAAAATGTCGTAGTGGAATCTGGAATATTAATGTAAAAAGGCAGTTGATTTTTTTGTTTTACAGAAAAAGATTTAATGAGTGTTTGTCTCAAATGACCTGAGATTTGTAGTTATGCCTCTGTGGCATCCCAAATTTGGTGGCAGCCAAGAGGAATCTGTGAGTTTTAGAGTACTTGGGATGCATGACAATAAAAAGAAATAAGTGCTTGTTCTTAAGTAGAACTGAGTTTTAACTCGCCCATAGTTGAAGTGTTTGTGTAGTGCTATTCGAAACTTGCATAGTGAAATTTGAGTATCAGTCGTCTCTCAATATTTCCATCTCTGTTTTTCTATTTATATATTTCATGAATTTTACTACTGGCTCTAAAATAAAGTAACAAAAAAATTGCCCTGTGGAATTGATGCAGTCTTCTGCCTGTGGAGCAGGTGGAGAGCCGCATGTGGTTTTGTGTGACAACTTGTGGTCTTTGTCATGTTCCTGAGGACTGCAGTGAGCTTCATTTTCTGACCATCATGTAAAACTTCGTGTTCAATTCTACTATGCCTTCAGCTGATTTACTGTGGTTGCCGGGAATTGGCTATGGTCAGATGTGTGACTGACAAAGAAATACATTTTAAGAAATAATTTATTTATTAGATCTGTGATAGAAAGTGATTTTCTAGTAAATTTCTTAAAATGTATGATCACAGCGAAGAAGAATGGAGGGAGTAGGATACCTTCCCTTTACTTCTAAATACTACGATTTGCATGTTCTTCTGTTTCTTCCTTATTCCAAGTCATTTTGTCCTAGTTAATGCTAAACTCTCACAGTCATTTATTTTCTCATCTCTTCTCCTGGTAATATATATATCAACTAGTAATGAGTTATTAGGTGTTTAATTCCTAGCTCTTCATTGTAAATTTTGTCTTTCTCCTTGCTTTTTTTAGTTTATTTTCACAACTTATTTTCAAGTGTTTCCTTTGCATTGAGTTTTGTAATGCCTTTTTTTTAGATCACCAAGTGTTTAGGAGGGGCAGATGAGCATCTTGTTCGTGATTATCTCTTCTGCCCTAATCTGATATCAGCAGAGTCCAAAGCAGAGATTTTGGGGTGAATCCTTGTCTCCAGCAAGGAGCATGTCCAAATTGCACAACATTTTTAAAGGATCCATACCTTTGCTGTTTCCTGGTTAGATGTCGTATAATTCCTTTTCTTTTCCAGAGGCGTAGAATTTATTTAGATTTGGATGTCCCTGATCCCTTTCATCTCTGTCTTGTCTGTCTGGTAGGACCATTGTACTTACAGTGTAATAGTGGATGATTTTCAATATAGCTACAGCTGGAAAACTGAGTAAACTTTTGCTCAGAGATGGAGCTGCTGGTGCAAGTCAGAATATGCAGAGAATGCATTCTTTTGATCACCTGCATTTATCAGTTCTATCACTTTTTTTGAAAAATGGTGGTAATGCATGCTGTTTAGAAGGTCTCCTTCAGTAAAAAGTTGCTCATTAGTTGTGGTACGTGGAAAACATACGGTTGTGACTTTTTATGGAGCAAAAGGCACCGGTACATTTCTAACATTTTCAGAGATTTTCATTTGCATTTTCCATTTGAATTTGAAAAATTAAATATTTTTTAAAAGTGTTTAAAGTCATGCATGGGAAATAGGAGAAATTGCGAGCTTTTTCAGATGTTTGCAGCTGTAATTCGTAGAAGTTTAGGTCTCAGGCACATGTTTACTCAACAACAATGAGATGCTGCCTTTAACAATACAAACATGGTTTTCATAATTAAAGGAAAATGCATTAATGGAGGATTAGAAGTATCTTTGAATGCTAATACTAGAAAATAAATCATCTCTTGCACTAATAGAGCAGTGTATCTGCAATACAAAATTGCTTCCACTGGGTGGCATTGTAAAACAAGGCAAGACATACAAATAAATAATATTCGATGCCACAAAATATGCTGGTGTAATTACTTTGCATATTTTGAAGTTTTGCAAAGTTGCTTTGGTGTATTCAGGAAAACATCTAAAAATGAAGGGGCTGTTTGGGGTTTGTTCCTCACCTTTTTTTCCTCTACCTTTCTTATTTTTTCACCCCACTTCAGCCTCATAGTGTTTGGTGGCAGATGTAAGACCTCTCTATTGATTTAAAGTATAAGTTCTTTGATAGTGTTCTTTATTGAGAGGACAATTTTTTTTTTGCATTGTAGATTAATAATTATAATAATATCCAGCTTGGGATCTTACAGTAGCAGTTAGGTTAGAGATGTATTACTTCTTCTGTTGATTGTTATGAATTACTTTGTATTTAATACTTTTGCTTTTAAGTAAAGCATTATGAGTGCAAATCTTTTCTTTAAATATGTTTAAACTAGTTGGAGTAAATTTTTTTTTTTAAGCATGGAACTAGTAGAGATAAATATAATTCTCGAAAAGTAGCACAGTTTTCTTTATACTGATCCAAAATACCCCATGTAACTAGGGTTGTTGGGAAATACTAGTGGAAGCTGAGATTTAGTTTATACATTCTGTATACTTGCTTTCTTTTCTGGTATGAATAACAGTGTGAATCAATGTTTCTGGGTTATCATGGTGCAGGAGTATTTACCGTGTTATTCTGTTTAATAGCTGCCATGGACTGCTGCTTCTTAATGGAACCCAAACAGCTTAGTGGACCCATTGAGACTGGTGAATTAATCTGACTAAAAATCACATTAAAATAAAGTGCTAATACAAAACAAACCCAAACCAAACAACAACAAATCAGAAAAAAATCAGACTGAACAACCAAATAAAAGCTCATAAAACTGTAACTGTGAGACTGAATAAGTCTGATTGAAGTATTTATTCTTCTCCATTTATATTAACTTACGTTTCTCTGAATTTACTTTATTAAAAGTCTCTGTTTCTTTTCTCTTTTCTCCTTTGTATTTTTTGCACTCAGCTCTTTTGGTTTTCTCTTTTTTTCAAAGGACCATCAAGAAACCTTGAGTCTTGAAGGCTAGAAAGGAAGGGATGAATTTCACCCTAGTGTAGAATCTTCTATAAACTAAGCACATGGTATGTGATAGCAGATGGAAGTGGTGCACAGCTTTCACGTGGTCATAGTATGGGTTTCAATTAATGGAGAATGGAATAGGTTCTTTAATTGCTTCATCTTGGCAGAGCTACTCGTATGTATGATGCATACTGAAAGCAGTTGGCTGCTTCATTTGAAGTGTTTCATGACAAGATAGTACACATTTGTCAGATCTCCTGCATCAAAATCACCTATGAATTGTACTGTTTATGTGGAATGAATTACATATTGCAATATTACAAGGGATTTGGATCGCCTATTCCTGACTCCCTTTATTATGCAGGGCTTATCAGAACTACAGTCTAGAAAACTCAAGGACAGAGAATTCATGTTCTCCCAGATTTTATAAAGTTTATCACCTTACAATCAGCTAATCAATAGTTTATTGTTCCAAGAATTTTCATGAAAAGTTGTACATTTACTTTAGGAGTTTGGAGTATGTAGACTGTTTGTTTAGTTACAGTTCTGACAAGAGTAACATAATTAGGGGAGAGGGAAGGAAGAAGTAGAGAAAGGAAGCCTTACCATTTCAGGTTTTTCTGTGGTAAAAAATATTTACATGTTTTGTTTCTACACGTATATTCTAATTTCATATGATCAGCCATACAGGAAGTAGATTATATGTGCTTGGTTTCACTGGAAATAATTATCCTGGATTATATTTGACTTGGTCTTTAATTGTTTACAAAACATTCATGTCATCTCTTTTTGTGTTGGGAAAAATATCTCTGTGATAAAGCTTGGTTACACAAACAGCTTTAAAGTGTATTTTCATAATATATTCTATGTTTTTTACAGTAAAATGTTCTAATTAATTAAAGTTGGAATTGGTAGCAGTCCTTGCCATTAAGACACATATGTTTTCTTCTCACTCCTTTGTTGATATTTTAGCTTGTTTAGAAGGGCCATAGCTTGTGGAACAGTAGTTTATTAATTGCAGAGGTATGGAAATCCCTCCTGCGTTATGAATATGAATAATGATTTGATCTGGGTGGAATTAAAACTGCTGGTTTGCAAGTATCGAGTGTGATTAGGAGAGTAATTGTTAATTATGCTGTCATTTTGGAAGCATTTTGTATGGTATGACTGGATTTTTATTAATCAGGCAATATAATCTTGCATAGTTTTCTCAAGCCACTTTTATGTTAATAGCCAGTGTCTCTAGTGGGGTGTGTTCTGAAACATATAGTGATTGTCTGGTTGTTGAGTTTTTGATAGCTGTGCAGTGGCACTGATGGCACTGCCAAATGAACTGCTCTTTGCAGGAATTGGAGTTCTGACACAGTAAACTACTTCTGCTGTTGTAGAGTTTAAGAAGATGCTGAAGAAGAGTAAGAAGTCTGAGTGCTGCTGCAGAGAGTTGTGTGTAGTCCCTGTTATGGGATGGAGGTGGAATACTGGCAATAGATTTGCTCTGTTTCTGAGAAGAAAAGGGAAGAAAGAAGTTGGAAGATTAGGAACTACACTAACTGTGAACTGCTGCTATGAGAAGGATTAGCCTTGAGGTGCTTTCCCCATACTCTGGGCTTAAAAGCTAATCATCACGGGCTGTCTGAGTTTACTTGTAACTTTCTAAAGGGTTTTCCTTGTGTGAAGTTCAAGATAAGTTACCTGAGGGAAAGCTAAGAATCCTGGGTTGACTGTACTGGAGAATGAAAGGGAGTTCTAGTCTATCTGATTCTATTTACAGAAGGATGGACTAGACCTCTGGTAATGTATTTTGGGATGTTTGGACTACAGTTGCTTCATCTCTGTATAGATATAGAATAGGAGAAAAAAAGCTGCACCTAATTTAAATAAAATCCTGATTAGTCCTCAACAGATGATGCAGTTCTGATTACTGGTAGTCAAGTAGATATTTTCTATCTGGAAAAATCTTGCTCAAGTGAATGACTGTAGGTAGCATGCTTCTTGCTTTGAAGAGGGTAGCATTCTAATGAACAGCGATTCTTTGCAGCCTCTTTCAGAAAAACTTAATCTGAAATTCTGATGATATCTTGGACATTTCTGGAAATTTCAGCCTCAGTGAGAGTGTTAAGAACATGGTGGGGCATTGTTTGTTTGCTTTTGATTTTTGTTGTTATTTTGTTTCATGCTTTTGTTTTTGCTTTTTTTGTAATTACTGTGAACTAATTCTGCTCTGTACTGTTGTAATCTTTTGCCTTGCAAGTGTTGGTAGAGTAGTTTAGAATTTAAGACTATGAAATCCATGTAGTTATATGGAATATTTTTCTTGGCTGCTGTTTTCTTAGAGTTTCTATAGAGCAGATTTTTTCCCCTTACTGTAATACAAAGTAGGTTTGACATTGTTGTTGCATATGTGTAGATGTGTGTTTCATGTGTGAGAGTTACTGATAAATTGGACCTCAGCATGTGCTGGTGAGAGATGGGGTGGAAGTGTTTGCATAGCAGGGTTTTGGTAGCAGGGGGCCTCTAAGGGAAGGCTTCTGTGAGAAGTTGCTGGAAGTGCCAGTGCCAATGCCTGCTGGCTCCAGATGGAGCCAACAGTGCTGGCCAAGACTGAGCCCATCAGCCATGGTGATCGTGACTCTGGGGTAATATATTGGGAAAGTATAAAAAGCTGCTGCACAAGAACTGCAGCCAGAGAACGGAGTGTGACTGTAGGAGAGAAACCATTCTGCAGACACCAAGGTCAGTGAGGAAGAAGTGGAAGGAGGTGCCAGAGCGGAGTCCCCTGCAGCCTGTGGTGAAGACCATAGTGAGACAGGTTGTTCCTCTGCAGCTCATGGAAGCCCATAGGAGAGCAGAGATCCACCTGCAGCCTGTGAAGGACGCCCTGTTGGAGCAGGTGGATGCACCTGACTGAGGCTGTGATGGCATGGAAAGCCCATGCTGATGCAGGCTCCAGGTAGGACCTGTGAATTTATGGGGAGAGGAGGCCACTCTGCAGCAGGTTTGCTGGCAAGACTTGTGACTCCACTGGGCACCCACCCTTGTGCAGTCCTTCCTGAAGGACTGTGACCTGTGGAAGGGAGCCACTGTGGAGCAGTTTGTGAAGAACTGCAGCCTGTGAAAGGAGCTCACCTTAGAGAAGTTTGTGAAGGATTGTCTCCTGTGGACAAGACTCTGTGTTGGAGCAGTGGAAGAGAATGAGGAGGAAGGAGAAGCAGAGAGGTGATGAACAGACCTCAACCTGCATTCCGTCTCCTGTGCCACTGGAGAAGGGAGGAGGGAGTGACCAGTGGGAGTGAAGTTGAGGCCTGGAAGAAGAGAGGGTTGGGGGGAGTGTGTTTTAAGATTTGTTTTTATGTCTCATTACCCTAGTGTGATTGGCAGTTAATTAAACTAATTTCCCCAGGTTGAGCCTGTTTTGCCTGTGACAGTAATAGGTGAGTGATCTTTCCTTGTGCTCATCCTCCCTCATGAGCCTTATGTTTTCTCTCCCCTGTCCAGCTGGGGAGGGAAGTGGTAGACTGGCTTTAATGGGCATCTGGCATCCAGCCAGGGGAAACTCACCACAGTAGGCCACTGTAAATGGTAATGGTGGTGAGATAATCGGAGCAAATGACTGCAGTGGACTTTAGGGCTGATGACTTGCTTTCCAAGTTTATGGTGAAATTTTAAACTATGTATACATAATGTATTTTTCTTCAAATAAAGCATACTTACGGAAAGAGGTGGAAGAACTATTTTGAAGTTATTGGTTTGAATTTTAAATTACTAAACTGTAAATAAATAATTCTTAAAATAATCTTTTTCTTTTCCCTCTAGCTGTAGCAGAAGTGCAGCTTCATGATGATCAATATACCCTTGACCACATGCGTGCTTTTGGCATGTATAATTATCTTCACCTTGATTCCTGGTACCAGGATAATGTCTACTATGTTGATCAGTTTGGAAGGGTTATGAATCTGTCAGTGACGCTGGTAAGAATAAAGTCTTTTTTTTAAACCACTGAATTGAAAAAGATGGGAGCAGATGAGATAAAACACATTGGAAGCAGGATCCAAATGCAAAAACTGGGTGAAGCTGTTGCTTGGAAGATAGATTGGTCAAAAAAAATGGATTTGACCAGGAGGAATAAAAGGATTTTAAGTGAGGTTTCTGACTTCTCTGTGTTTATAATATTGCATTAGTGTTGCAATAGTGTGTGGCATCTCACTGTTAAGGGGACAGGAGCACTCAGGAGTTGAAGATGCTTGTGGCCAAAAGGAACAGCAAAAGCCACAAAAGCTTACAGAGGTTTTTTTTAGTGAGTTATGCATTTGGCATGAAAATTGAAATGTTATGCCCTGACTTCCCAAGTGCAAGCAGCAGTGGGCTGATGGGATGTGCAGGGTCCTGGAGGGTGCCTGGGCTTGGTGGGGATACCTGTTGACAGGTCATTTTCTCCACTTGTAAAATAGGTGACTTTCTTTCTATACAAGTTAGTTATCATGTGCTGCTTGTTCTTGCAGTCCCTTCTGGAAATGGGTTGGAGGGCTTAGGGTGTTTCTGGTGGTCTTGATTTTCCCCCAGCAGTCCACGTCCACATCCACTTGTCCACATTATTCCTATATGTGTACTGTGCTGTTGCTGTGCTTATCTCTAGGAGCCAGAACAAAATGTTTGTCCCAGAAAAGTGTTGTCCTACCTCTGTGTGGACCCCATCTCCAGCCACATCCTGTTCTTTTTCACAGTGTGTTTTACAACAAATGTTGGTTGAATCCACAGCCTATGGCTGTCACCGTTGGAGACATACACATTAGCTCTTTTCTTTTAGGCTTTTACATCTGCTTCCATTCTGGGCAAGATGGACATGACAGCAAGTTGAAGAAAAGGGAAGATAGTTCTTTTCTAGTTGTTTTTTCTCTTTCTCCCTGACATTACTTAATGTTTGTTTGCTAACTTGAAAACCCAGTGATTGTATATGTGTATTAAAATTAGAAGTGCTTGATCTAGACATCATTTGTTGGAGGCAAAAAGATACTGGTAGCCATGAAGGATCTTGTAATAGTGTAAGCAAGCTAGGGCAAGTCTGAAATTTCTGCTTTTATACTGGTGGTTCTAAGTAATCAAATCTTGTCTTTCTTTTTAGCCGTTTTAATGCATGCTTTAGTTTTCTTTAAAAACTATACTTCATTTCAGAGAGCGAAGGACGTGACAGCATGGATACCATGTTTCTGGCACATAGAGTTGTAGTGCTTGGGCATTAAGGAAGAAAAGACTGTATGAAAAGAAAAATATCCATTGTCATACTACCAGAGAGTTTGAATTGTAACCCTGTCAGACAAGAGAAAACCCAGGGCTATGTGTGAGTTTTTGAGAGCATGTTATTTAGCCTGTGCAAGGTTCTGGGGACAGAAATTACTGGGTCAGGACTAAACTAAGAAAAATTCTGAAATTGTAGTTCTAGATTTTCAGGAAATACAGGTTTCCAGAGGATGATAGGGTGAAAACAGTTCCTCTGCTTTTCATAGTATATTGCAGTCAGAGACTTTGGCAGACTCTTACTGTGACAAAATCATCTTCTAGGACTTCTTCCAAAACTTTTGAGAAGATCTGCATATCTAGTAGAAACGTGTAAAAGAAAGCCTTCTCTTAACAGTGGCTTGTCACAATCTCATTTTTTGTTTTATCCTTGAGGTTGGTTAACCCTGGCTTGCTGCTGAATGCCTACCCAAACACTCTCTCACTCCCCCTATTTAACAGGATGGCAAGAAAACATGAGAGAAGCTTGTGGATGAGGATAAAACCAGGGACATCACTTACCCGTTACCATGGTGGGCAAAACAGACTAGACTTTGGGGAAAACTATTTAATTATTGCCAATTAGAACTAGTAGGATGATAAGAACTGTCACCCAAAGCTTGTATGGGAAGTTGCTCCATTATGTGCTTTTCCATGGGCAACAGTGTGGACATCTGTCCTCTGTGGGTTTCAGGAAGATAACCTGCTTTTCCATGGTCTGTTCCAAGGGCTGCTGGCAAACCTCTGTTCCAACCACTGTCTTAGCTGACAAGCTCAGCTCCCTCCAATGAGTCTAGTGGAGCCAGCTGGAAGTGGCTGTATGTCCAGGAGGCAGCCCTGGCCTCTCCTCACTGAGGCTACCGCTGCAGGTCCCTTCTGTCTGCACAACCCAGATACCCAGTATATTCCTTTATTAGGAGGGCACTATGTGAGTGAATTTATTTCTCAGCATTTGACTAATATCTGGTCACAAGTTTTGGGGGGAAATAAAACTGATTAAACTGTGAAATGAATAGGCACCATCTTGTGTGCCTAATACGCGATACCGTGCTGTTTTGCAAAGGAAACACATTTGCATATGAATAAAAAGCAATGTGTGTTCAGAAACATCAACAAGGTGTCTCATTACAAATGTGCCCAGCCATATATTAGTCAAATGTATATTAAAAATAAGATTGGTTATGGCTAAGTAGAGCTTAGAATTAAAATTAATGTCAGTCTTCTTTAAAACAGAAGATAGGACAGGGTAATGTGTTCATCCTGAAATCAGAGTGAAAGAACACACGTAGGCTTTCTAATGCATCATTATTTCTATTTTTATTTCTTATTTTGATAGCAGCTTTGAGTCTAATATGACTGTATGTTGGTTATCCATATATCATGAATTATCCCTGTTAACTTAGGTGTTTAAAAAGATGTTATCTGTGAAGGAAAAGCATTGCATGTAACACCTTGCCATTTGCTCAAAATCACACATAATTGAAAGAAAGTCATCAACAGAAGCAGTACTTCTGTGTTGATGGATGTGTCTTCAGGTAGGTTTTTTATACCAGATTGAGGAGATTGTTACTCTGATTTGACTGGAAATACTGTATAATAGCTTTAAGTTCCTATTACAGCTGTTGGACTTTTTTCATTCAGTATGCTAGCAGCAATCGATACTTTGCTTTAAACACCCAGTGAATAGGGAGGGTAGTGACAGTCTACTGACCAGATTTTTTAGTTGGTTGTTCATTGATTGCTCAGTGTTTGTGGCTTTCAAATATAGCTGCAAAACATTCAGAGTTTTCTCCCTTAGCAGTTGGATTTGGTTGCTTGATCTTAAGTTCTTCTTGCAATGACAACTTGGTTTCTTTTTATACTCAAACAATCAATTGAAAAATTGTGGCAATAGGAACTCTTCTCAATTAAAATCCTTAATGATATATATTTTTTCACCTTTTAATTTCCCATAAGAATTAGCTATGAAATACTGTTTCTGTAACTTTCATTTAACTTGAATTCAGAACAACTGATAGTGGCACCAGATACAATGTGGAAATTCTGTTTGAAACAAGTCAGAATAAGAAAGTAGAGAAAAATAATCTTTCAGTATTGTGTTTCAAAGTTTTAAATACTTGTCTCTTTGTTATTCAGAATGCTGGGTAAGGACATTTTTTCAGTTAAAGAAATGTGTCAAATGCCTAGGTATTTTGATTTTTCATAAAAACAGTCTTCTATTTGTTATTTCTGCTTTGTGGGAATTGGCATATAGCTTTTATTTTTCCTTTCTTTTTTATTCCTTTATTCCTTTCTCATTCCTGGTTATTTTCTTGAAAAAAAATAATTTTTGAGTCTTTTATGAACTATTTCCTGTTTGTACAATATTCTCATTTAACCCCAGCTGACAACTAAGTACAATGCGGCTGCCTGCTCACTGCCGCTCCCCCATCCCCAGTAGGATGGGAGGGAGAACCAGAAAAAGGTAAAAACCACAGGCTGAGATAAGAACACTGTAACAACTTATATAAAACAAAATTTAATAATAATAACAAAAAAATAATAATGATAGTGAAAGGAGAGAGAAATAAAACCGGGAAAATCAAGTGATGGACAATACAGTTGCTCACCAGCACTGACCAATGCCTGAGCAGTGCTGAGTTGTTTTAGCCAGTTCTTGCTGGTATAATACATGACTACAGACTCTCATCATCCCCTCTTGCTTCTAAAGCAGGGAGTTACTATTATCCCAGTTAACCACCTGGTGAAAAAAGAAACAGTCAGTCAAAAAGATAATCTCACACAAGGGGATTGAGAAGAGGTTTTGTTTCATCTTCAAGGAAGTCCATCCTTTCCATTGTCAGAATGAGATGAGAGACTGTTCTAATAAATGCCAAAAATTAAATTAGTGAACAGAAAGGTTGTGAATAAGATAATTTCCTTTCTTACCTATTGAAAGAAAGGTTTTGTAGTAAAGATAATTTTTCATTTTTTCAGATTGAGTTCTGAAAATCCTGCTCTATGCTGATAAATGTGATGTGAGCTTTAGAAGATTAAGTAGTTGATACTTTTTTAATTGCATCTGAAACTATTTGAAGCTTACTGTTAAAACTCACTTGAAGGCTCACAAAAGAAGTGTGGTCTTCTGTAATGTTGTATAGTATACCCCTGTAAGTCACTGCTAAAAGGAATGATGCCTCCTCTTTCCATGGTAAGATACACAAGATTTTGACTACTTTTTGTAGGCTCAGTAATCATTGCTAGTTACAATGGAAAACTTTCCTACTTTGTTGGGGAAAAAATGCCTTTCACTGAAATCTAAAAATTAAATAAAATATGAGGAAGCCAAAATTCATTGTATCTAGTGATTATGTGATATTTGTTTGGGTTATGGGTTTGGTTTAGTCGGGTTCTTTTCCTTTTAAATCTTTCATTCTCCCCTTCTGAATGTGTTATAAATTAGCAGAGTAGTTCAAGGGGTGTAGTGATACAGCTGATTCCAGAAACTGACCCAGAATGCTTCTAATAATTAAAAGTTTGTGACTTTTCCATTGCAGTTTTCATAATCTTCTTGTAGCACACAGTAATCTCCAATACGAATTTAAGTAGGCCCAAAAGGCAAGCAGGCTATCTGTTTGTTATCTGGTCTTTTTTGCTGTTGCTTATTAAAATGGTACTTACCCAAATGCAATTTCTCTTGCTTACCTTTCAGTGTGTGTTAAATGCACATCTGATTTTACTAACATCTGGAAAATAGGAAGGTTTTGAAATGCACTTGAAGGTGAGATTCTCAATAAATGATGCCACTGCACACTTTGTGTGCACAGTGTGCTCTCTCTGTATTGCATTCTTGTGCAAAGGACTCTTTTGGAGACAGTCCTTTGTATGTGTATTTTTGACTGCCTTATTCCACAGAGCAAAATGAATAAGTTTATTTTGCTAGAAGTAGATTATGCCCCCCAAGCTACTGATTGTTTGAGTGAAAATAGAAGGACAAGATGTTTAAATTATTTGTGGCTGAATATTCGAGGTCTGTAATGAACCAGTTTTAATCTTGAATGTTTTCACTATTTCTAAGTCTCATGCCTTACTAGGATGGACTTGAGAATAAGAAACATTTTGTGTGACAGAATCAATAATTACTTGTTTCCTGACCAAGTTGCTGATATAAAAATAGGTTTGTTTGTGCTTCCTTTTACATACTTGTCAATATCTTCAAAACTGTGCCTGTAATACTTTTCAAATTTTGTTTATCTATTTTTACAAATACATTTCTTTGTATTATATTCTTATGTTTTCTTCTTAGTGACAGAAATGCTGATTTTTAGTAATGAGGGAAGAATTTCCCTCTTGTTAAACAGGTTTCTGATTTGTGGACCTTCAGAAATAATTGTAGATCAACTGACTGGAAGTGAGCCTAGTAAAATAAAAAAATAATTTCATTGGGTCTATAACCATTTTTTATGTTCTCAACATGGTCTGTTTGTTATTGGATTAAGAAGATAGATTTGGTTTAAAAAGGGATGATCTCTAAAGGTCAGTCGCTTTTTTATCAGAAATAATTTTATTCTTCAAATATATGTAGGTACATTAGCTTGTAAAATGCCGATGAAACCCATTGTGTCTAATTTTGTTTCACGTATGATACATATATATGAAACTCTCTTTGAAATTAGAGGAAATGACCATAACTTCCTGAGAAATATTTCCCCAAAGATAGAGAAACAGGAATTGCTCTTCTTTGTTATTACTGGAAGACCTCTTTGAAAACTGCAAATCAGATTCTGCAATCTATGAATCTGTAAGAGGGACAAGGTGGTAAATATTGTGCGGGCTTGGATTTTTTAAATTATATTTTTTGTTTATTTTAGAATCATAGAACAGCCCAGATGAAGGGATCTCATAAAATCACGTAGTCCAAGCTTTCATGGCAAAAGGAGCCTAGATGAGGTTATTTAGCACTCTGTTCATGGCTGTCCTTTGCACCTTTTCCACTCTGCAATATCTTCTTTAAGCGTTACTCCAAGTGGGGCCTGACAGCCACTGGGTGGAGTGGGATGATCTCTTCTCTCTGCTAGTGATACTTCTGCAGATGCAGCCCAGGGCCCAATTTACCTTTGCTGCTGCAGCATTGCACTGCTGATTCATGGTCAGCTTGTTATTCCTGTTGCTCTCAGGGCTTCTCCCTGCCACACAGATCCTGGCCTCTTCTGAGCTCTCTGGTTGTTCCATTCCATGTGCAGGACCATGCTTGTCTTTGCTTATTTTCCCAATGTTCTTGCTGCCCCTCTCTTCCAGGCTCTCTGGCTCTCTGTGCCACATGGCTTTCCCTTGTAGGTATACATTTATCTCATCACCTAATTTTGTACCATCAGCAAATGTAGTGAGGGTGCTTTCAGTCCCATCATCCAGGTACCTTATGAAGATGTTCAGCGTGTGGGGCTTGGTATCAGTCCCTGTCACTTGTGACAGACTGCCAGCCCATTTTATTGAACAGCTTCTTACTTCAGTTGAAAAACTTCAAATGATTAAGTCCTATTTCACATCTCTATAATCTTTTATGTAACTGACTGTGATGTTGCTGAATCTCTAGTTTGCATCTTGTGTTTTTCTGTGAGAACATTTTGTGCTCTTAATACTGCAGCCTGATCTATTTCATAAGCGGCTGATCAAGCTCTATTGCTGATAAAGCATGTTCTGACCGTTTTTTAAACTTTGATGCCAAATTCTTTTCAAATCACAAAGATTTTGTTAGAGTTTTGTTTTAACCTAACAAGCTTCTTGGGTATTCAGAGATTACTTCAACACAAAAAATTGAGGTTAATCTTAGTTCTAAGCAGGCAGCAGCATGGCTGATACTTCATGAGCAGAAAGTCAGTCACAAAGCCTAATTCAGCAAAGAAAGAGCTGTATGTGAGAGTGAAGGCAGAGGATAAGGAATAATCCCTAAAAGATATGCTGGAAGACATGCCACTGTACTTAATGAGAACAGTTGCAAATCAATTGTTCAGTATGAAAGCAGGTTTTTTTTCTGTTAGAATTAGCAGGAAATTAAGAACACAGAACTAAAGAAGGATTTATGGGAACTACTAGAAATATAGAAGAAATTGTTAATCTAACATCCATTTTGCACTGTTACTGGATCAAGCTGATTTGTGTAAAGTTAAGAGAGTAGGAAATAAAGTGCTGGTAGGTTGTTGGTTTTTTTTTTGTAAAATGTAGTAATATGCTTAATTTTTAAAAAATCCATACCTCTTGATTGTTCACTGAAGAATTTGATCATCAGTGCAATTTGTTCACCATAGTGTCTCTGTTTTATTCCTGCTCAAAAGGTATCTGTAGCTCAGCTTTAAAAAGATTGCAGTGTGGCACTGCAACAGGCTGCTAAATAAAATTATCCTGACATGTAGTTGAATCATAGAATTGTTTAGGTTGAAAAAGCCTTTTAGGACATTGAGTCCCACCAGTCACCCAGCACTGCTAAGTCCATCACTAAGCTGTGTCCCTAAGTACTGTATCCACACATCTTTGAAATATATCCATTGATGGTGACTGCACCAACTACCTGACCAGCCTGTTCCAGGGTTGTATCCTTCTGGTGCGGAAATTTTTCCTTATATCATCTTAGCCTCTCCTGGAGCTGTTTAATGAGAGAAGACCAACCTTCACCTGGCTCTAACTTCCTTTCAGGTAGTTGTAGAGAACCATAAGGTCCCTCCTGAGCCTCCTTTTCTCCAGGCAGAACAACCCCAACTCCCTCAGCTGCTCTGCTCCTCATAGGACTTGTGCTCCAGACTCTTCCCCAGATCTGTTGCCCTGCTTTGGACGCACTTCAGCTCCTCAGTATTTTTTTTATAATGGGGAATTCAAACCTGAACCCAGGACGTGATGTACAGCCTCACCAGTGCCCAGTATAGGGGGACAGTCACTTCTCTAATCCTGCTGGCCACACTATTTCTGATACAGGCCAGGATGCCTTTGGCCTTCTTGGCCACCTGGGCACAAACTGGCTCATGCTGTTGACCAGCACTCCTGGTCCTTTTCCACTGGACAACTTTCCAGCCACTCTTCCCCCAGCCTGTGGTGCTGCCTGGGGTTGTGACCCAAGGGCAGGGCCCAGCACTTTTTCATACTGAACCTCATACCATTGGCCTTGGCCCATCAATCCAGCCTGTCCAGACACCTGCAGAGCTTTCCTACCCTTCAGCAGATCAACACTTCTGCCCAGCTTAGTGTCTTTTGCAAACTGAGGGTACCCTCAAATCCATCATCCAGATGATTGATAAAAATATTAAACAGGACTGGACTCAATACTGAGATGGGCGGAAAAGCATTAGTGACCGGCCACCAACTGGATTTAATTCCATGCTATAATAATAATGTGATAGAATAGTTATTTGAAAATGTGATATGAATTAGCACAGTTTGTCTTTGCCAGCTAATTATAGGTTTTACTTCTCTTTACTTACTGAATAAAGTGAGCACTCTAAGAAAGATGAAAAATTATATTTCCCAGTTGTGCAACAGAACAAGCTAAAATTATTTTAAATTAACAGGTGAGTTTTATGTACTAGTTTGAGTGTGATTCTGTGGCTTTCATTTCTTTTTAAGTCTCCACATTTTTCCTGGGACTAGAATTACTTGAGGTAAGTGATTATGATATAGGAATGCTAGGGGAAAATAAAAGCCTTTTCTAATGCAAAATATAATTACTGCTTAGAATTGCAGGAAAAAGTGCTGAAATATCAGTTAGGAAACAGTCATAGAAACCACTTTGATGAATTTCCACCATCTATCCACATATGTGGGAATTATGCTTGCTAGTCGCTTTTTCCAAGTATGCTCAATGATACACAAAATTGGTACATTGCTACTGAGATTTATCATTCTTAATTTGCCTGTAATATTTACTGAAATTAATCATTACTTCATGAAGTCTTAGTTCATGACTCTTTGTTTATAGGACACTGCTCTACAAAAACCAAGAGAAGTTTTCAGGCTTCCTACAGACTTGACTGCGTGTGATAATCGCCTTTGTGCCTCAATGCATTTCTCATCCTCCACATGGGTCACCCTTTCTGATGGTACAGGAAGACTGTATTTAATTAAATCAGGAAAGCGTGGAAACAGTGCATCTGAAAAGTGGGAGGTATGTCCTGCAATGATGTATTTAGGAGTTGTACATAAATCCCTATCTAAATGATCAAATTGCATTAATAATGGCATTTGTTATCCTGCTTGGACACAGCAAATATAATTGTTACATTTCTACCTGAAGCTGTGAGTCTCATGTTCCATGGTTAGTTCGTCTGTGTTTATGAAAGATGAATTTGGTAAAAGGTGCCTGCATTTTGCCTCTATTTTCTTTATTAGAGGGTAGTTTCCTAAGAAACCACAGATGTTTTGGTATTGGCAAAAACGTAGGTGTATATACTGTAGTGGAAGATTTCAACATGATGGATGAGCTCCTTTCTCTACATCTTCTGAGAGTTCAGGAAAGGAAATTGATTGTCCTGTTTTTAGATGCTTGGTAAAAAATACCATCTGGTTTTTATTCTGTTCTGTGTGAGAATGCTGACACATAAATAAGTTACATTGAAATGGTTAGTGTCATGAAAATACAAGATTTATATCTGAGGTTCTGTCACCATTTAAATTGACTTGTTGAGTATGTAGAGCACCCAGTGGTTTAGAGTTGTGTTAGTATCACACCCCTATAAATCCTCAAACTTCAGGTTTTTATCAGGTTTCTACCTGAAACTGTCAGGTTTCAGTAACAACAGCTGGATTGAGTCTATACTCATTCAACCACTGCAGCTTAAATTCATCTTTGTAATTTATTCCTTCATTTGTTCTTTCATTTTAATATGGTAATCTTCTAGCAAATAACATTCTTTTCTTCTCTGTTGTTTGGATTAATTTTGTTTTTATCTTTGTTCTTTTGCTGAGTGAGTACTTTTTGAAAAGAGCTGGAATACATGGTTTTTAGAATTAAAACTTCCAGCTATAGGTACCAAAGGTCTCATACTATAAGATATATAAGAGTCCTTCTGTATGAAATTAAAGAAATAATTTTCATGTAACATAAATTTTCATTAGTTAATGAATTGTATCACTTTAATTTCATAATTGATGACATTTTATATTCACAATGGTGCTTCTTAGCCTTTCAGTATGACAGTAATAGTTATGTATTAGTTATGTACTCTGCCTACGGAGTCACATCCAAATATTGGATGGACTTTCCCAATAAATAAAAATTCAAGAACTTCTAACCCTAGCTTCTCCTAAGCATGAATATTATTCTCCTTCATTGCATTATAGCTTTTTGTTTCTTGCTTCATGGAGGAAGAAAATGAGATCTTGCAGAGCTAAATAATGGCATGTTTGATGATTGAGCACTGACAGTCATGCTTTGGACCTTTACATCTTCTTGTTTGCATAAGTGAAAGTCTACAAAGATTTTCAGAATATTGGAGTGTCTAGAGAACTAGTGAGGGTCTTGGCAAAATGCCTACATTTTCATCTTGCATGTCACTGTTTGCCTAGTTGACAGGCAGTGTTTATGAAGACCATTCTCATCAGTTGCTGTACATCTGTTTATTGCTGTACTAAACAGCTACAATGCAGACAATTTTGGGGATCTTTGTGCTTTGTTTCATGGGTTCTTACAATGATTGTTTAATATATACAATAATGTTTAAGAGCATTTCAGTACAGTGGCTTGATAGCCACAGAAGGAGGAACCAGAAATGTGTGGCATTTGTGGATTCATATTGGCAGGTAGATTTGTGGGAGGCAAACTGTTACTGATTTGATGTTCACTGAAACCCTTCCCTGCTTTCTGTAAAAGAGTATGGCTTCCAGCTTTAACTGTCTTTTTATTACATTTTTGTCTTCTAGATTGTGTTTAATGAAGAGCTAGGAAGTCCATTTATTGTAGCACACAGTGTTTCATTTGTAAAATCTGATACACATTCACTAGCTGTGCTGCTGCTTAGGGTAGAAAAAGATGACCTGGACACAAAAGGAAGTGGATTTCATGTTACCTTGGAATGGGTTACAGTTGCAGGAAGAAAAGAGGGTAAGTATTTTACATTTGTTACTGTTGAGTGATGTTTTAAAAAAAGATAAAAATAGTGGGTTTCATTTGTCTTGGAAGTTATTTTTCCACATATTCTGATATTTCTTTTCCACAGCTTAGATTTTACATAGGGAATTTCTTCTTATATTTTGAGATCTTCTTATATTTTGAGACCTAAATTTTGACAGATATTTGGAAAACAGGAAGAAATAAAATTTTGCACTTGAGTCATTAAGATAATTAGAAAACAAGAAAACATTCAAGTAAACTGCTATGAAATGCAATTTTTATTTAGCTTGGTATTGTAAAATTGAGGAGGTACAGAATTATTTCTAACTAATGTCTGTTGTATTTTTTAAAATATTGTGCAGCTGGATATGGGTCTTTGGTTGCATTCTTTTTGTTGTATTTTTTTAGCTTCCAATTAATGGTGTAGTGGGATTGGAAGTAGTATGAGATAAATGTAAGATCTGCAGCGTAAAATGTAAATCCTGCATATTATAGGTTTTCCTGCAATAAGATTATTGAGTTATTCTGTTAATTTTAGACCAACACATTGAAAGTATATTAGTATATTAATACCTACTAATTAATATTTTAGCCTAATAAAGTTTGACAAGTTATACTCTATATATTCAATATGACCATATATATGTACATTAAATATCATTATTTACATAAAGGGTACAGGATGCCATGTGTCACTGTCTGATTTAAAGAGTGTGTGGATTAAACTAGTAGAACTTACTGGAATGACTGTGATATGGTCTTGCCCACTATGTTCCAAGAAAAAACATTGTGATACTGATAGAAACAAGATGTTTAACTAGTTGAACTAAAGCACTTGAGGCATACTGTGATGTTACTAGCCAAATGTTCTTCCATCTCCTATATACACAGTATGGATAGGATAGCATAGAATAGAATAGCTGTCTAGGAAGCCTGTTCCAGTGTATAACCACCCTGTCAGGAAATAAATGCTTCCTCATGTCCAGTCTGAACTTCACCTGGTGCAGCTTTGAGCCATTCCCACATGGGAATGTTACTGGATACCAAGAGGAGCTCAGCATTTTTGTCTCCACTTCCTTCCCTAGGAAGACTGCAGACAGCAATGAGGTTGCACCTCAGCCTCATTTTCTCCAAGCCTCACCAAGTCCTCACCTAGTCTTGAAAGGACATTCTTTCCAGCCCTTTTACCAGCTGTGTTGCCCTCAGTGGCTTTAGTTATGTTTTCTGCTGTTGAAATCCAGCTGCCTTATGCTTTTTTGGCCAGCTCAACTAGAGAAAGAAACCTCTGAACATTACTGTTTATAACTTAGAAGAAAAACTAAATCAGTAACACTGCCACCCTAATGCTGAAGACTGTTACTCATGAGAGCACTAACACAGACTTGTATTCTATTTTTTAATACTGTATACTTCCATAAAAAACTCTTTTTATATTGTGTGTTTTATAACTTATGATATATATTCTTGTAATTGCTAAAAGTGGGTTTCAAAATGACTTGCCCGTTCTCCAGCATTTCCAGGGAACAGAAAATTTGTGAAATTACTGGCAGTAGAGATGCAAATTACAAAATTCAAAGCAATCTTTTAATTATGAAGAGGGAAATAATTTTTTATTTCATTTAAACAAAAATCTCATAAATCAGACTGATGTATTAACTGGTCTAAAAGATAAAAGCTGTTTTGTAGAATTACAATACTTTACAATGTCTTTCATCAGTAGACAATTGCTGTTGCTTTGCTTTCCTTAAAACTCTGTGGATGCAGTTTATCAAGTCAGATTTTAGTAAAAGTAAGTAGTTAATCAGCAAGCCATTTCTTAAATAATCAAAATATGTGCTTCATCAAAGGAAAGCCTTAAAACATGATTATGTCTCTTGACATCACGAAATGTGAGATCTCTGCCCTGTTTGACAGACTGACAAAGGGATCACACTCATCACTATTGTGTTACCAAAGAACAAAAAAATGGAAGCATGAAAATAATTCAGAGTGGGGGCAGTGGTTAGGTCTTTTCATATCTTCCATGTTACTTCGGAGGACTATAACAAAGATATATCCTTTCAAAGTTAGTTTTCTTTCAGTAACCAAACTTTTAGGAATACTTGCTGTAAATGCTTGAAATAGAGAACCACTGTGCTGTTTTATGATTCACAAAATGTGACATGCTTAGCTTTCTTCTGACCTTCTTCAAAGAAAAAAATTGTTTGTACAGAGGCTGTGTTGGGCTAGCTGTGATCAGCAAAGACATCACAAGAATAAAAGTCAGTCTTAGTTCAATCCAGTATAATTAATTGGAAAACCCATGGTACCATGATTGAACAGGTAGGATTGCATTGTATTTTCAAATGTAATGTGTTCCTTAGATAATAATTTGTCTTCTATAAATATATTATGATTTTTAAAATTTATTTTATAGGTGATCATGGATACGAAATCATTGAAAGGAGAGTTTTGCAAGGAAAATCAGTCCCCCATTATGCAGCAATAGAGCCAAGTGGGGATGGTCTAATGATTGTTTCCCACAAACCGTTCACATTTATGCAAAGTGAAGGTGACCAATTAGAAGAAAATGACGATGCAAAAGTATCAAATGAAAAGAAAGGTGAGAGTCTAACAGGTCATGGTAGGCTGCTTTTAGTTTAGCATTTATTTGGAAACTCTAGCAATAAATGTTTTAATATCTATTTTATGGACAGTTTGACTTTTGTTTATTTGCCTTTACTGTTGGAGGTTGTATTCTGCACTTGTGCTTGTTTTTGGATAGGATACACATAAAGATTTTTGTTGTCTTAAGAAAAAGGATACATCTGCCTGCAAAATAAAAGTTATTTTTGTATTAGTGGGATTGCTAATGCCTAAATTTAGGCATCTGTCTGAAATACTCAAATTAAGAAACCAGTCTTCCTAGATGGGAGATGGGCAAACTGTTATTCATCACTAAGTTTTTGATATGTAATTTATTCCTACCTTTCTAAAATTTAAATAATTGTTTTGAAAGAATGAGACTTTTGTAAAGTATTCTCTTTTCTCCAGTGGGAAAGTTCAGAAAAACTTCAACAAAATGCATTCATACTTTCTTTATTGCAATCAAAACAAAACTAAGCATATACAAAGCTATTAATAGAGTTGTTTATTCCTAAGTATCACTAAACTCTGTAATGTCTATGTTTATCTAATTATGTTGGATTATCACATTTGATTTCTGTTTCTGTATATGAGACATTGGTTAGTGAACAAATTCTAACTGAAGGATAGTAGCACAATCTTTGTCAATAGTGTGAAAATGTATTTGGAAAATGTATTTGGAAAATAATACAAAAGAATCAAATTTCTGGAATGTGTTAATGTTAAACACTGTGACAACTGTGATATTTTGCATGTAATTTTATTAAGAATAGTCTGTATATATAATTTTAGAGGTAAAGGAGCTCTTCAGTGCACTAAGCACCATCATGCAGTTGCCTTTTGCTAAACCTTATGTAGACTCTAGTTTTATTTGCACAGTTATATAAAACTGCAGGCATAATGAACTCTTAATATCAGATACAGTTTGTGTCAGTATTTGGAATTTTGAAGGCTGTCATGGCTCAGATAGTAATAGTTTCTGGGAAAGTACAGTTCTAGCATCTGTGACTGACCCATTGCAACCAGGGCAGCTGTGGCAAAGGGCAACAGTGCAAGAGTCCTTCCAGAGTCACGGTTGCTGGTATGAGGCTTTGATCAGTGGAATCTCAGCTTGAGTTGTGACAACGTGAGAGCTCTCAAGGGGAACACGTACTTTACTTTTTCTCAACATAGAGAGGTAGCTTGTACAAGATTGCTCTTTAGAAAGTACTTTCATCTGTATTTGGATTTTCTGTGCATTACCCACCCATGCTATCATAGCCTTCCTTTTGTATAAACATTTCTCTTTAAAGGCCATTTCTTCTAGCAGTTTAATAATCAGATTCTAGACATAATTGAAAAAGTCAATCACTACCTCTGGGCAAGCAGTTTTATTTCATTTCCATTAGCTGAGGTACTTAGTCTTATAAAATCATGTATTTTGAGTAATCAGCATAGCTTCTGGCAAAATATATAAGAAAAAAGTGTTCGTGTCTCTGAATGGCAGGGAGTTGCAGAGAGTGATAAGGTCACCCCTGAGTCTCCTTTTCTCCAGGCTAAACAATCCCAGCTCCCCCAGCCATTCCTCACAGGGTTTCTGTTCCAAGCTCCTCACCAGCCTCCTTGCCTCCTCTGGACACACTCAAGCGTCTCAGTATACTGCACCTGATGTCTCCTCAACCAAATTAGAAATAATTGATGTTTCATTGTATTTAAGTACATTTTGCATTCCAATTTCATAATGTTACAATAAATTTAAGAGTAATAATTAATGCTGATTGTAATATCTATCAGCATCTTTGAATATAGAAGGCATGAATAGACATGAATATAGAAGGCTTTCGAAATGAGGGACACAAATAAATTTGATCACTAAAAGAGTGTTTCTCCATTTTATGATCAAAATATATTTTGTGTAAATTGTTCAGAGTAAAAGTTAATTACCACTCTTTCAAAAACTTTCAGAAAACTCCAGATTGCTTAGAACTGAATGCTGTGGAATCAGTAATCCTTTTAACCTAGTTTGTATTTTGCTGCATGTTTCCAATTGTAGACCCTCTGTACTACTGGCAGCAGACTGAAGATGATGTGACCATAACAGTTCACCTGCCTCAAGACATCACGAAAGATGATATAAAAATACGGTTTTCCCCTGATAATATATGTGTTACACTAAAAGACCAGCCTCCTTTGATGGAAGGAAAGCTCTATTCATCTGTGGACCATGAAAGCTGCACATGGGTAATCAGAGAGGACAAAAGGTATTGTATATGTTTTTTTAGTTTTTTATTGATATTGATAACATACACCATATCTGACTTCTGGCCCTTCTGGGATGGTCTCATTTAATGCTACACTCCATGTCCCTTCTTGCAGGAATGTCTCCTCTCCAGAAACAGTTCACTGGCTTTTGCTGTTTCAGTACTGTTTCTTTATCTAATTGTGAAAGTAATCCCTTTTGCAGTTATTTTCCAGGAAAAAACCCCACCCAATATCAAAATGTTAAACATACATTTGTAAGAAGAGTAAACTTAATTAGTTCAGCAATTATTTTTTTCACTATGTTTCAGGATTGATTAGTCTGAATGTACCTTGTTGTCTGTGTTAGTTTCTCTTCTACTTTCCACAAACAAGCATTTTAGTAATAATACAGTGGAAATTCTTTAGGCTTGGCTTATAACTTCCTTAATATATTTTCCTAAAAAATTATATATAATGTGCATTATAGAAAAGGAGCCTGTGTGGACTTAACGTATTGTATACCTCAAATAGAAATGTTCCTGCTTTTATTTGAGAAGTAACTTTTAGATGCTTTTGTCATTCTGAAATAATGAATGGAGAGGGTGCAAAACAAGAATTCAGAGCTCCCTAAAAACACAGTCAGATTTTTCTTTTTGCATTGTCTAATTTCCATACTCTGCCTGGGCTGAACCATGTATTCACTTCCCCACTCTGGTCTGTTATCTCAGAGATACTCACACCTTTGATGAACTCAAGAAGAAACATGTACACCTCCAGGTGATCCACTCAACAGGTCACAGCTGTTTATCTAAAACAATGGCTACCCTTTGAGTTGTAATAAGGTTGGCTTTTTGCAGTTTCCAAAAGGTTGAACTGTGAAGGACAGTAGTATAAAAAAAAATTAGAAAGACTAATATTTTTATATAGATTTAACTATTACTGTATATTAAAATTTGACTGTGATTAAAATGTGTAGGGTTGTTGGTTTTTAGGCATTATGCTGAAAAATAACTCAGCTGAATAACTTGATTTTTATTACATTCAAGTGAGTGTTATTGCATGAATCTCAGGCTTCTACTTTATTGAGAAAGAATAATTCCATCAGTGCTGCTATAAATCTATTGATTAAAAGTCAAATTTTTTCTCCAAATATCTACTGTAAAAGTATCCTGTTCCTAATACCAGTGTAATTGCTTTAGAAGCTGATTCAAAGTTCACTAAATAGTTGCTGCTATGGTGCAGTACTTAGTAGTTTAGAGGGTTTTCTGTCAGGAACACTACAGCTGCCATGTCTGGGAAACCTGTAAGTGTATCTAAGAAGTGACTATCATAAAATTTACTTCAGTTTTATCATTATATCTATGTGTTTGTCCAACACAGTGTTTAAATGGAATTACTTTTTTTGGTGCATGGGGCTGTGTCTTTTCCTTTACTTAATTAGCTATTCCTAATAGTTTTGAGATTATACTGGGTTTTCTTTGTTGTTGGAGGTTTTTGTACATGTCATGGAAATGTTATCTCTTCTGAGATATAATTTTAGGTAGACAATATACATAATTAATTGATGTAGTATTTCTATGGTCTATAAAATACATATATTTTTGTCCCAGATTTTATATAGAGGTAGGACACACTTAAGTAGCCCTAAGAACTACTGCTTATGTTTCAAATAAACCTCTGTAGTAAAATTCTGATAGTCTTTGAATAGATTGCTTTACAAGTGATTTCCTGCCGTATTTGAAATACTTTAATGAGACTGCATCAGGGTAAACTACACTTACTTTGAAAACCCTGAGGTTTGTGTATTAGAAATCACATCCTTGGTTTGTTTTTCTTCAGAATATTTTTTCTTAGAATAGTTTATTTTATAATTTGAGTGCTAATGGTTTCTGTTATGTGATTTTCATTATTAATTCAGTTTGAAGAGGAGTGCTCTTATCTACATGTAGAGCTTTTTGACAATTCTGACAAATGGATATGGTGTTTTCATCTGCTATTCTTGGTCTTCTCTTTGCATTTTAGTTTGGAAATTTCTCTGATTAAGAAAAATGAGGGATCCCGGTGGCCAGAGCTAATTATTGGTGACACAAGAGGGGAATTCATTATGGACTCTTCCCAGTGCTCCGAAATAGCTGAAAGCCTGATGCATCTTACCTCTGAAGTAATGGTAAAGAGTCAAGAATCAAACACTTAAATAAGTGTACTTTTGCATGTTGTCTTTTCTTGATACCCTAATATGCGCTGCATTGACCCAGCTCATCACTTCATTTACTATTTTTAATTGAAACTGTAACAAACTAATGGCACTAGAGTTATGAATGTACTTTGAACAGTAAAACCATCTTCAAGGGGGACTGAATTTAACCTAGATGATGGTGTCTGTGCCATAAACAGAAGCCTGATTTAACAGTGAAAATAAACTTTGTTCCCACCATTTGGGATGTGCCAGTTTGTTTTAAAGCAATTAATTAAATAATTTTGAAAGATGTCTGTTTCTTGTTTATCAGCAGGTTAGCAAAACTTTTTATACTGTCTTCCTAGGGATACTGAACTTGACCTGTAGACTGTGAGTGTACATGACATGTTTGAAAGGAAAACTTAGAAAACTGAAAAAATTACTCATGAACTTTCTGGCATTTTTGTTATGCACGAAGTCTACTTAAAAGTAAAAAGTAATTTTTAGCTGCTATTTGCTTGATACTTTGTTTAATTAGAAAATGGCATCTCATTTGAAACTTGTGAAGTGTGCCTCTCTGTGGCTTTTGATGTATTTGGTGTGGATTATTGCTTTGTTTTTAATAAGGCTGAAAAGTGTTATTTAAATAAATTCTATTTAGTACTCCAGATTGATTTCTCTCCTCTCTCCCTCAGTATCTGTGAACAAGATATTTTACTATGTCTTTTGACCATAGACTTATTTGGAACTTCAAATTTCTTTTTTTCTGTACTTCATACTGAGCTTAGTGATGATTTAGTAATCATAAGTTTTCATTAATTTAAAATAGATTTTTATAAACTGAAGTTATTAGTAGCAAAAATAAAATGTGTTGTGTATTTAGAGCTGCTTATAAAATGAATTAATTAATTTTTTAAATAGCATTACTGATGGCAAGCTGAAACAATTTTATACTGATATACATTTACTAAATTCGCATGTTTTCAGGATTGTATGCTTTGGCTACTTAGAGAATGTATTGTCCATGTTTTAGTGGCTTATGTACCTTTCCTCAAACTGAAATTGATTTTATTGTACCTACCACTTCTGCTGTCCTCCACAGCAGAAATAATTATATTAATTTTAAGTAACTACATAATAGCTTAATATTTCAGTATATATTGATATGCAAATAATTCTTCGTGTTCAGTTGTTCTTTGGTTGTTGTTTTGGTTTGGTTTTTATTCATATATTTTTTATTAGTTTTGATTTTCAGTGTAGTTTTTTCTTTTTTTCAGAATCCAAACCCCGAAAAGGAAAACCCACCTTGTAATGCTCAAGAGTTAGAAGAGTGTGATGCTTTTCTTGAAGACGGTGCAAGCTTGTGCAGATTTGATGGCAATACCTTGAAAGTCACTCATATAGTAAGTGCTGCAAATTATTACAGAAATACTTTAAAACATTTTTTTGTTTGGAATTTGACCTCTATTATTGGTACAAAACTCTGTATACTGTTGAAAAACATACATTTCTCCCATAATACCAAGTCACAGTAGCAACAGAAATTGTCAGTCCATATGTGTCATTCAGTGTCATTTAATATGAAAGCAAAGCTCCTTTTGTTCTGATTTAAAGAAGAATACATATACTTTCACAAATGAACCATTTGAAAAAACAAAGTTATACCAATGTACTTATAAGGAAAGGGTCTTTTTCAGTAGCATAAAATTCTTTAGATGACTTAGTTTGCTTTTTTTTCAGTAATTTTCTACCAGACAGCCTGACTTTTTTTACTAAGAAGCTGGAGCATAGATAATACTTCTTAGTCAATCACATTGAAAATAACAGACTGGGGGCAAAATGCTTGAATAGTGGGCTTGATCTGGGTTGTAAGAAATCCTAACAGTAAGCTAGGATTCAATCTTGGTTGTTACCTAGAGTTGGAAACAACAAAATCATATGAAAACATTGCAGATTAACTCCTTGTGGGGTTTTTTTTTGGGTTTTTTGTGTGTGTGTGTTTTTTGGTTTGGTTTTTATTTGTTTGTTTTTAAATTGAATGAAAGCAAAAACTACATAATGGTTGTAGCATAGTTTGGGTTGCCTAGTAATTTGTGCAACATCTGTCCTTGAGACTTTCAAGGCCAGGTTGGATTAAATTCTGAATAGCTTAGCCTAAACTACTGCTACTCACACTGAAGGGTAAGAAATGCCCCACAGACATTTCACAGATCAGGAGGAACATGAGCTCTTGGGATCACAAAAGGCTGCTTTCTAGCAGGCAGCATATTGTGGAGCAAGTTTGAACTGCAGGGTCCTTGTAAAGAGTTCTTAAAGTGGGTGTCATAAAAGTTATTCAAAGGTTAATGTATTTAAGGTCAAAGGACAGTTACTGTGGGTAGGAATTTCAGCCTCTTCTATGGGAACTTGCAGTTTTGATCCTTGTTAGAGTATGTAGAAGTATGAGTATTTCAGTATATTTTTCAGCATACAGGAATATACTTTCACTTTGATTTAGTTCTTTCAAGTTGTTTGGGATTTCCTGTTAGCAATTATAGGGCCTTTTCGTTTAGAAATGGGGCTTTTTACCCACAACTCCTAAAACATTTTTATTGAAGAGTGTGCTAATCTCAAATTTAGCAACAGCTTGACTGTGAGTAAATTAAAAAATGTTGACATTTCATAATTTTAGTATTCTAACTAATACTTGTTGCACTGCTTGCCAGCTTTTACCTTAGAGTATTTCCTTCTCTGTTAGCCCTGCAGAAAACCAGATGTGATTACTCAGAATCTTTTCCTAACACGAGAAGTTGTTGGTTAGGATCTGTCCTAGAAAACAGTTTCTGCACAAAGCACATTCCCATTTGCTTGTGTAGCGGACATAATATTTCTCTGAATATTACTCCAACAAACTTAATTGTATCTCCTTGACACGTGTAAGGCAACTGAGGTGTATTGTGCTGTTGATCAGTGGGATGCAGCATAATGTATTCAAACATTTTGTCAAGTAACAAACATAAAACTGTTGATCATCTAACTTTGGCAGTATGTATAACAGAATCTGCTGTTTGTGCTTTGAACCAATATTTTGTATTTGTTTTGTTTTCAGATTAATCTTGGAAGCAATCAGTATCTTTTCTCAGTTGTTGTGAATCCCAAAGAAATGCCATGCTTCTGCCTGAGGCATGATGTTGATGCGCTTCTCTGGCAGCCTCATTCTGACCAACCAGAGAATATGTGGGAACATATTGCAACATTTAATGCTTTAGGTAAGAAGTCTCACACCTCTGAGATTTTTCTATCTGAATAGTTCTGGTATGGCTTATGTTGATATTTAAGTAAATCTGAATGGAAAGTTATTATAATTCTTCTTGATAGCAGCATGGTAACTTAATTTTAGAAATAAGAGAACATAGAAATGAAACGTTTATGCTCCGGGAGGAAAGCAAGCCTTTTCAGACCATATATGGGATGTAAGCACAGAACTGCATAGTAAAAAGGAGAGTGACCTTGAGTTAGAGACTGAAAAGCATAATCACCACTTTAACACTGGCACAGACATCAGGGCAATAGCTGCAGTTAATTGATTATATGTCTAGGTGTGTGTAATGTTATGGTAAGGTATTTTGCTAAATGATCTTTAGATTTTTCCTGTCTTATTGACCCATGTGATAACCATTGGCTTGCATTTTTCTATGGAAGTGAAGAAAATAACCTTGCAGAAAGATCACTTTGCAAAGATGGTATCTCAATTCCCTTTACAGGAGTATGAAAGGAAATCAGTCTGAAATGAGTCTATTTGATACTATAGTCCTGTAATGAAAGTGGAAAAGGGAGGATTTTTTTCTTTCTGAGTGAATATTAACAGAAATTACATTGTATTGAAAAGTACAGTAATTTCACAAGTATAAGCCGCACCTGAATGTAAGCCGCACTACTGGGGTAGGCTGGATTCTTCAATGAAAAAGGTGCAGCTTATAATCATGAAATTACTGTAACTTTTTTTTGAGTCAGTTCTAAACAGAAGACAAGTTTTAAGTGTCTGTTCAAGATTAGGTAGGCTCGGAAATTCTAATTTTAAAATGTAATTACAGTAATTTCACAATTATAAGCCACACCTGATTATAAGC
>VRYO01001463.1:16640829-16669787 GCA_009812075.1 Sialia sialis
CTTCCTGTGATGACAGCACAGAGCTGAGATTCAGGGAAATTTTTCAAAAGCCAGGCCAAGGAAGGTACATTGTCTTTTAAGCTGTTTTAATTTTTTCCCATTAAACTAAATGGAAACAGAGTATATGATTGCTGCCAACTGAGAAAATTATTCAGAGGAAGACAAGGGTGTATTTAAAATAAATTGAGTATCATATGTGTTTATATGCATGCAAATGTGCACAGAAGATGAGGAGAGAAGAGAGCCATATGGCAGTGGGTTACAAATTGCTCTACTGCTTAGAGAAATTAATAACTCAAAGCTTTGGTATATATGAGCCTGCTGGGGTTCAGATGTTCTCATGCTGGTGCTTTAAGAAACCTGAATCAAATAAACAAATATTTGAAAGACAAAACACACAGCCAGTATCCAGCTTGAAAATTCAGAGGAGATACCCTTAAAAAGAACTTAGAAAAAAGGTTGAGGCTTCTGCTAAGACTGAAATACACATAAGATTCAAATGAGCTCATTTTATATATATATATGTTGTGCTGTTCTGTAGCTACTGTACATTTATGTACAGTACCTATATTATAATGTATACATTAATGTACAAACCTCCTATTTACCATTTTTTTGTCTTAGCCTCTAAAATATTGTATTAAAATCAATATTAAATTCTTTAATTACTGAATCAGAGTAACTAAAATAATGCTTAAGAGACACCAATCACTTTTACTCAAAATACAGGCTTTCCACCTTCATAAAAAAAGATAAAAGCTTATATATAAGATTCCTTCCTTTCCTCTGTATCTTGTCAGAAGACCAAACATTTATCAGGAAAGACATGCCCTGGAAACTACACAAAGGTAAATTCTCCACAGCAGAACATAAACAGCCCAGCAAAGCTGCTCAGTAGTGGTTTCTCTGCATTTAGGCTGAGACTTTGCAATGCTTATATGCCCTAACCCACATGAGTGGGACTTCTTAATGTTGTGCTTTCCTAGGAAAGAAAAGGAACAGGCATGGTAAACAGTAATAGTGCATCACACTGTTTGTGTAGATTTACTCTGAAGGAATATTAAAAATCACATCATATTCATGTGAGACTGGAGAATGGTACTGCTAAACTCATAAGGATATTTATTTATTATTTAATAAATATTTATTAATTATTTAATAATTATCAATTAATTAACGGACAACCCGCAGCTTTCAATGTCTCCAGTAACCTGAAGAAGTCCAAGGCATGAGCAGCCACCTTTTCCAGGGGAGTGCTATTGGGAGTGTCCTCAAAGCCTTTTCTAAAGTCCAGGCAGAAAAAATCCACAGCTTTTCCCTTATCCACCAAGCAGGATGTCATAGGTCAGCCAAGCAGGACCTGCCTCTCACAAACCCACACTGGCTGAGTGTGATCCCCTGGTTGTTCTGTTGTGCCATGTGATGCCACTCGAGATGATCTGCTCTGTGACTTTCTCTGGCACTGAGCTCAGGCTGACAGGCCCGTAGTTCCTTGGATCCTCTTTCCCACCCATTTTGTCCTTGGCTGTCACACTTGCTGACCTCTAGTCAACTTATACGCCCAAGATTAATCAGGATTGTTGGTAAATGATGGAGAGTGGCTTTGCTGAGCACCTCTGCCAGCTCCAGTTTGGCCTGGATGGGCTTGTGCCTAAGTGGTGAACATGAAGAACGTGCTCTAATCTCAACACATTGCTCAAACCCATTGCTGATGTGACTGTCAATAACTTGTCTTCACAAGCATTTTTTATATATATGTAAGTCATCTGGCATTTTAATGTTTTTGTTTCTCTTGGGGAGAGGAGAGGGGATGCATTTATCTTTAGATGAAATAACTGTGCATATCCATTCTGATTTCTTTTTCTATCTGTATTCTTTTACATCAGCTTCTGAGTCGTCCTGTTTGCAAAGACATACTCTGTGGTCTTCCTGTTGAGATGCTATCTCCTGTTTTTCTTGTTTTGTTTTGGTCTTTTGGAGTTTGTTGTTTGTTTGTTTGCTTGTTTTAAATTACATTTTTTACCATTTCACTGCTTGGTAACATGAGTTAACCAATGTAAGAATGTGTCTGGCTTTACCTGATAGGCAGCCACATACTGTAAATCATCAAACAGGGACTGCAGTAAGTTGGGGGAAAAAACCCCACAAAATGTGATACCCTCAAAATTCAAGGTCCTTTGGTCAGTTGATAAAAATTTGAGTGGGAGTTGAGATACTGAAACATGTTATTTGTTGCTTCAAGTTTGATTTTTTTGCTCATGATATTACTACACAGATTAATTTTTTGAGCTGTTTTGTTGACACTGAAACTCATGAACTTATGAACGCAGTGATTTCCTCAACAAACTAAAGACTAAAAGTCCATTAGAAATCTTCAGGTTAAGAGTATGAAAACATAGGTCAAGATTCAATATGGGTAGAAAGCTCTTGCTTGTAAAGATATGACATAAAACATCAATTACTTAGTTCATTTCATATTCTCCATATGGATTTCACTTCTTTTTGCTGCTAGGGATTTTGGCTGTCTTTCATTTGCATGCCAGAAAGTAAACATTGGCAAGTTCATGTATTCAAGATACATGTATTTGTAAAGTACTCTGTGCACCTAGCTCTATAAACAAATAGAAATTACTTAACTACCACTTATTGAGGATTAGTACCTAGAATGAATTATATCTTCAACACTGCTTTCCAATTAGCTGCCTAAACTTGAGGATTTTTTGATTCCTATTTATGTAGACCCATTTATTTATGGTTCTTGCTGATGAACATGAAATTGGTGTCTTGCTTGGCAAAGCTTGTTTGTTTCTCCTCATTTTAAGGTTTTAAACATGTGAAACCATGACAGGTTTTCTCTGCTGGCAGGGGTGGCTCAGGTGGCACCTGTTTGGCCATAGCTCTCAAGTTAAATTGCATTATGCTGGATTTTCCCTTGAGCTCAAATGCTGTTGATGCAGGGTTAAAATGTGATCCCAAAGGAAAATGCTAAATCTTGATTTTTTCAGTCTGCTCTGGCATTGACTGAGACAGCAGTGTGTAAGTGCTTGTGAGTCAGCTGCATGGGCTGCCTTTTCCCTGGCATGTGCTAGTCAGACACACCTAACACAGGGTCATATCCCAGATTACAGCACTTTGCAGCGGCTAGAGTTTCTCCTTCCTGGAGGGGATTCAGACTTACCCATAAACACTGCCTTTCTAGATGGGATCAAAGGTCTAGATGGGCACTAAAGAACTGGCTACAGGTCAGCACCATTAACAGATGAGCTCTGGAGTTCATCTCTGCAGCTGAATATGAAATAAAGAGGAAGGGCTGTTTGACAAAAGCCAAGAGAAGTAAGGCTTTCTGCTTTCTCCATAAATTACATTTACAGATTTACAGTATTAAACATTTCTTAGTGAAGCAGTTCTCTTGTGCAGAATACCCAACTCCACCATAAATGAAGTTGTGCTAAAATTTATGCCATGAGTGGGGAACTTTCATCCCACCTGGTTCTCCAGATGGGGGTTAGGTGTTCCCTTATGGTTGCTCCTCAGTCTTTATGACTGCTCCTCACCTGAAAAGAGATGGTGGTATTCTCCTAGAGAGCCCTGGAAGCTCACAGTAAAGTTTTGTTGTTAGAGGAGTTAAAGAGCACATTTAGAACCCTTTGGGGGTTTTAGTGTTTGTTTGAAATCTGAAAATGCAGTTATTCTGAAGAGCTCTCCTTTTCAGTGTGCTGTTTTCTCTGCATGGGTTCTGACCTGTGCCTGCTGCTGTTTGCTGTAGAGCTAGGGAGGTTTCTCCCAGCTCTGTCCTGCCTTCTGAGACCCTCACTCAGAGACCACCAGGTGTGCATTCATTCCAAGAGATAATTCTCTGATGGGAGAGAATTTTCCTTTTCTGCTCCCAGAACAGAACTAAATATTAAAGACAGTCAAAACTGAGACATAATTTTGTGGTTTTCATGTGCCTTTAGGGGCAGCAAAGCAGCCCATGAGAGATTGCTTTTTTTTGTCTGAGGAGGTCTGTACCTGCAGTGAGCTACAAGAAAGACTTAAGGAGAGAAGGGAAAAAACATCAGCCTGAACCTGAGAAGAAGCACAAAACAGAGATCTTTTATGTCCTAGAAGTATCACCTCTGTAGGAATAAACCTATTACCATTTGTTCTGTGACATTTGGAGAGACTCTAGTCAACAGAGGTTTGTTTTCACTGCATCAAAAAAGATGGATCTTGGCAGCCTGCTTTATCTTCTCTCTTTTTTTTTATCTTTTCATCCACAAAAGGAAATTGATTTGTTTTCTGTAGTATGCTCAGTGCCACAAAAGACTATGTCTAGCATGTTGCACACCAGCCACTCATTCTCTGTGAGAGAAATGTTTGATCCTCTGATATGCCATGGCATTCAAGTGCCATTACAATTGTTAATGAATTTTTGTAAGATATATATTTTTTCACAAAGAATGCTCTCAGCTTGATTGTGCTCTCAACTAAATTAAAAACAGACATTCTTAAATGAAAAGATTAATTTCTAAATGAAAAAATATTTTAGTTTTTGCTTGGTTTTCTACATTGATTGATTTCCACCCAGTTCAACAGTGACATGAGGAGTTCTTTGAAGTATGTTTTCTATAAATTTTACCAAAATAAGATACTGAGAAGAGGGAAGACACCCCAGCACTACCACAGCTGAGGCAACGCTCTGACATCCTTAGTCAGAACTACTTTTCTTTTGCATCAGTGTCAGGAAGACCCTAAAAAAATTTCTATGAAACAGGATTGACTTCTCTCTTCTTAATAAATGTGGAACAATTTGTTCCAAAGACTGTGCATATCATTAACTAAACACTTAAATACACATGGGTGTAATCTGTGTCCAGTCTGGAGTCTGACTGAACTGCAGAGACAGCATGAAAGTGCATGAGGATGAAAAGGACATCAGACTGCTGGACAGCATGGACCTAGAGGAGAGTTAAACAGGATGATGGTGAAGATTGGTGATAATCGGCCTTGGCAATCAGGCTGGCTGTGGGAATTCTAGAAACTTAACACATGACGATGTCCCTATCATCAAGATATTCCTAGGCCCAGTCTTGTCCAGGAGTTGAATGAAATGCACTGCTCAATGTTGGCACAAAAACATGACAGGAAGACATTGCAAGTTATACTCCAAATCATCATGGCTAAAAATCTAGCTAATTATCTGGGTTTGAAATTAATTTAACTTCTGCCTTTTCAAGTCCTGACCCATGTGGCTGTTGCTGGTTTGTTGGCTTTTGTCCTTCCATGCTGCTCATACCTGTTTCTGTCCCTTCATATCTGGATGTTGTGTGCTTTCTCCCACAGGTCTTGGATGATGCACTGAACTGCTTTGAAGGTCCCCCTCCCCACACACACTCATCCTGCCTGGTGACCCTGTTTTGTGTCTGAAGTGCTTGGAATTGAAGAGCACGCCCACAAGACTTGCAGACTCTGGTGAAAAAAATTACCAAGTCCTCCATTACTCTATTTACTGTGACTGAAGCAGGTGCACCTAGCTGTGTGCATTTATTTTTAATCTTTCCTACTTGAAACAGATGGAATCTCTGAGACGGCCACTCTTTAAGAGAGAATTTCCCCCAACTTTGATTTCTTTGAAAAGCTGAACTTCCACTGGCAGAAAACAAATCCTAATTCAAAGTCTGTATAGTTACAGGGCTCTTTAGTTGTTCCTCTCTAGCTTCACAGAGGATTCAAGCTACTAATACTAAAATATTTTGCAAATTAGGCCTTGAGTATCTCATTTTGCACAGGAAAATATTCCATTTTAATTATTCAGCTTAACATGAAAGCGTGTCTAGCTCTAAGCAACGAGGCAGCTCTGATTAGCCACCCAAATATAAACATTTTGCAGCTTTGATTACCCATCCAGTTAGGAATAGTTTAGTTTTAATACAGAAAGATTGTATTTCCAGGAATCTGAGCAAATATTTTCTTTGAAAACAACTAACCTACGTAAACTCAAGGATGTTCCTTGATCAGTCCTCATGCCGATTTATTCAAGAAGCAGTGGCAGCTGAATGGAGGCAAAAGGAGCTGGAAGTGGTGCATGTTGTGATGGACTCTGGTATCTGTCATATTATCTGGTACCTCTATCTTTGGTTCACGCACTCATATCCTCAATTTACAAGTTCTGAACCATATTCTTGATATAAAATTCAGATTTAAATATATTTCTTACCAAGTTTTATCCTCCAATTTCATGTGGAATTTTTAAAGAAGATTTGTGCAGCGCAGTCTTGTGGTTTTCCTTGGTCCAACACTGCAATTCTGAAACTACTCATCCTGAAAGGCAGATTCTGTGCTACACAAGTTTTCACTGCTTTCTTTAATTTCTATTTCCAGCTGGATCAACAGTCAGAATAATTATTCTATGCATAAGTAATTAATACTCTATATTTCTACCCACTTGGAAAAATAGCAAATCAATTTTTGATCTATTTCTATTTACTGATGGGACTGATGATAACAGATGAAGAAGCAGAAGGTGTTTTTGCCTTGCCTTTCATTCCTGATCAGTAAAACATGGTAGTAATTTTTAATTAATTGTAATAAATTTTCATTTCCTCAAATGAAGGACTATGGAAAATGACATTCTGAAGACTGGAGCAATGATGGATTGGTTTGGTACAGGTCCTAGTCATGCTGACAAGGAATGATTCATGTGACATTCTCTCTTTCATCACAAAAATTAGGTTTTGAGCCCCTTAGCCATTCTGTAAAAGACACCACAGTAACACACCACTTCAACCTTTACAGTGGTTTATAATTTAATTAAAGGGAAAATGTCCCCTTTTCCCCTCAGAACTGTTTCTCTTTTACAGAGCTACCTGGGGGAAATAAGCAGGTGGAGCTGAACATTACTTTTATTAATCCTTTGCCAAATGAACTTTGCAAACTTAAAGTGCTCAAACTTCATAAAGACACACTCCCTGGTAATGCAAAGAACCTGTTGCTTAGGGTTTTTATTAGGAATTTTGCAATTCATATATTAGCCTGTTCCAGACACATTACTGGGGAAACAACAAATAAAAAACTGGAAAAAAAATGTTAAATACAACTTAGGACATAAAGAAATGCTCTCTAGATCTGCTCTAAGAAGCTGAAACTTTCCTGAAAATGAATAAACGAAGTGGGAGAAATTTTCTGTTGGAAACAATCCCAAGACATTAAGAAGATTGGAAATTTTGACTGCAAGAAGAATTTGTGTTCCAATACGACTGCCTCACCTGGCATCAGGAAAGTTTCCCAAAAAGTTTGTTTTGTCAGTAGCTTTGCACAGCAGGGCTCCCCTCACTCACCCCAAGTGCAGAGCTGTGTCAGTGCCTCAGCAGCAGACCCTGCCCTGCAGCGCAGCTCCGAGGGACCTGGGCAGCCTGGGCTCTGCAGCCCTGCCTGGGCTGGGTCCAGTCTGGGCTGAGCACAGATGCTGCCTGCGGGTCTGTGCCTGGCAGCCAGGAGGGTAAAATGCCCTGGGAGGCATCAAGCACAGCATCACAGCTGGGCAAGGGAGGGGATTGTCCTGCTCTGCTCTGAGCTGGGGCAGCCTCACCTCCAGTGCTGGGGTGACACAATATAAGAGAAATATTAAACCATTAGAGTGTCCAAAGGAGGGTGTGATCATTGATAAAAGATTTGTGTTAATCATAAAAGTATTGAGGTTTGTATAAATCAGAATACTAAGGTCTGAAGCGACACTGGATAGAGGAAAAATGTGACTAAATCATTCTGTTATTAATATTATGTTTCTAAATAATTTCTATCTACTACCAGTTTGTAAAGTCAGACTTTCCAATAGTCTGATTGATTTTGCAAAATCAGACTTCCTACCTTTGTTTTATCAATGACTGCCTATCTACAAAGACCAGAACTTCCTGATTTCTGCTGGTTTTATCTACCAAGACCAGATGGTTATCTATGGGACTGACTCCTAGAGACTTTCACATGGATGTTTATTTCGGCTACCACTGCTTGCCTAGAAAATTATGACAGCAAGAAAACAAAAATTATCAATTGCCACGAGGTACCACACTCTAAGAAGAAGCTGCAAACTGAGATTCGGTCGGAGCATGGAGTAGACAGTGACCACTCATGACTCCCCAGCGCTGCTTTGCTCTTTCTATATAAAATTATCTAAATTTTGCTACATATTGAGACTTTTGTTTCTCATTTATAACAAGCGCAACAAAGATGCTGAAGGGCTTTGAGGGGAAGCTCAGAGAGGAGAGGCTGAGGTTCCTTGATCTGTTCAGCCTGGAGAAAAGAACATTGAGGAGAGACATCACTGCATTTACAGCTTCCTCATGAGGGGAAGAGGAGGGACAGGCACTGATCCCTGCTCTGTGGTGAGCAGTGACAGGACCCAAAGGAATGGCCTGAAGCTGTGTCAGGAGAGGTCTAGTTTGGATATTAGACAAAGGTTCTTCACTCAGCATGTAGCTGGGTACTGGAACAGTTCCCCAGCTGATCAGAGTGATTGATCGGAGCACCAATCCTGACAGAGTTCAAGTGTTTGGACTCTTGGGCACCTGGTGTGACTCTTGAGGATGCTGCTGTACAGGGCCAGGAGTTTGACTCAAATATCCTTGTGAGTTTATTCCAATCAGCTTATTCTGTAGTCCTGTGTTTATAAATATACTGTGCCTTCATCACAGGCCCTCTCTGCCTGTGCTGTGGCAATAAGTGCAGCCAAGACCATGAGCTTCCCAGAAGCTGTGATAACCAGGTTACAAAACATCAGAGCAGCACTCATGAAAATAAATGCTCAGATATTTTTATATGGGCATCCCCATAAAGACTCACTGATTCTTACAGCCATTATGGTGGACAGCACTGACTGCAAGATAATTCCCCTGTGATGTCCTCACTGATGCCAAAATTAAGAGGGTAGCATCTGTTGTGAAACTGAGACACAGGATTTACCAGAGACATGTACCTGTCAAGTGTAAGCCTTGTAAAAAGTCTCTTAAAATAGCAGCTCCACAAAGCAGATGTTCTGGAGACCAGAAAGGACACTTGGATTGTAGGGTCTTGTGCTAATTTTAATGTGTCCCAAAAGTTTATTTTGTCTTAGTGATCCAAGGAAACCAACTGAAGACAGAAATAAAACTTTCACTTCCTCCCAGCCAAAAAACATCAAATGAGATTTGCAGCATGAACAGCACAATTAGAGATAATTAATGGCCTAGAGCAAAAGGGAAAGGATGCATGAGATAGTATCCTTTGGGGGGAAAATAAAATATAAGTGCTTCTGAGCAGACTAGAGAGAAAAATATCTTCCCCCAGAAGTCTGGAGATTGAATCCATGCTGCAGAGCTCAGAAATTACCTGTTTTTCATTTCTCTTACTGATGTCAGTGTATGTGGATTACAATCACAGATAATAAATACAGGTTTTAGTTGCTAGCCTTATGAGATATACATTCCAAATTTACACTCAGCTGCTCTGCTGATGAGAGCTGTCCTATATACCCATGGTGTTCACTTGGATTTATTGAGGGATATCCCTTCAAATAATGTCTTTTGAGTATTGAAGTAGAAAGAATTACAAGACTGTGTTTCCCATTTGAGGTATTTTTTAATGTATTTTTTTTTATTCCCCACTGTGCATGCAATATGCTCGTGTAGACTTGCTGCTTCTGGCACAGTCTTACAGATCAGATTTCTGAAATCCAGCTATTTTGCTGAAACCTTAATCAGAAAAATTGCACTTTCGACAGCTCTCATTACATGGGAAAAGAAAATCCATTCGTGTCTTCTTATTTAAAACTAAATTTGTAATTAATTAGTCAGTGCTGTTCTGCAAAGCTTTTAAGCACACAGAGGTCACCAAGAGTGTGATTGTGTTTGATGAATTTGGTGGTGGAGAGAATTTTAATAGCACTTTAGCACAGAGAAAGAATCTTTGAGACAGGTGCTTACAAAACTGCAATTATTTAGTGCTGTAACTAAGTGGTATTTACCCCTTCTATACTGTTTTTTTAACCATGTCCAGTTGGTCTTTCTTTGCACTGTAATACTCTTTTCTATTGTCCTTTCACTAGCCTCTGGTGAACAGCAACACAACCTGCAAACACTATAAAACACTTTTTCTGTGAAAAATATAATTCCATATTATAGTAAGGTTTATTTTCTTATCCTTGTCTATAATAGAAGAATAATACTTTTAGGGAGAAGTAGTATCTTTTATCTCCTATCCTAGCATTCCAGGCAGGAGACACTCTTTCCAGTGCACAAGTCAGGTTCATATGTGGAAGTGAGGGATGAAACTTCTGGCAGAGAACAAAACAACTGCTCTGAGGTTAACTTTGTTATGGAGAATGGCTAGCAACCTTTGGGGGAGTCATAAATAAAGGATAGTAAAGTCATTTATTTCCAATGAGGTAGAGTGGCTGTGCCTATGCTAACACTCAAACAAGACCCCCATCTGTTTGCCAGCTCCAGACCCAACAGGCACCACATGGTCTGTGTCTGCATCATAGAAATTCCTTTACCCTCACCAAAAGGGTGGCAACTCCCAAAGTTTATTTGGAACACTGCCAGGCCAGGCTATCTCCCTGTGAGAATGTCACTTTGCTGGATGTGCTCCAGGGTCTGAACAACAGCTTGTCAGTGGCAGCGGCAGCAGGACAGTGCCCAGCCTGAGCTGCTGCTTCATTCCCTACTATTCAGTACAAGCAATTATTACCTGCAGAATACTATTCCCTAGCACCAAAATATTTATTTTAAGAAGTCATAATAAAAGTAACCTATTGAACTTCAGCCTGACAGTCCAGAATGCCATAGCACTAGATTTTACAATTTAGAAAAATGCACTCTTGTTATGCAAACTCAGTCTGTGGTCCCTTATGTTTTCTAGTACATCAGACACAACAGTCTCTTTCAAGCATCTTGTCACATGCTATTTTGGAGTAACAGCAACAGCTTGTGAAGTTTCTTTGATGTGCAACTTGTTACTAGACATGATCTCTAAAAAATCAGACTAACCTGTTCTCACTGCAGTAGACATGGCCATCTGCCTCTCCCACACATCCCCTGTATCCTCTCACAGCCTTGCTCGCTCTTTTAATTTTTCTGCATAAATGGGGTAGGATACAATATAGCATTTTAAAATTACATGTTTACATTATTAACAGTCAATTTCTGAAGATACTTCCTCCCATCAGAGCTGCCATTTCCTATTTTCTTCCTAAATGTTTCTTATATGTGCTAAATAACTTATTAACCCTTTGTAATTTCTGCTTGTTGTTCTCCTGAATGACAATGTCTGCCTGAACATAATACAGCCTGCCTCTCAAGATACCCTATATCTTTCCATAATTACCTCCTAAATATGCTTTTCTGTATTTCAGATACAAATCAGTGGCATATGAGACATATCTGTTATCCCAATTTGCTGTCTCTACTTTCCCCAGACACTGGGAGCTGCATTGTGTTATTGTTTTTCTTTCATGCAGTTATTGTCTAGATCTTGGAAAAAAAAACTTGTTTGTGATCAACAGGGATTTGATCCATTGTTACAGGACCGCTTTCTGCTATAGAGCTAGCAGTGGAGTTGCATAATTGCATTCTGAAATTAATATAAGCTCAAGGTATGCCCATCACAGAGCTTATCTCAAAAACCTTGTTGGATAGGTGGCACTTATTTTAGACACTAGGTGTTTTCTATTTTATTAGAAGCTATGAGTTAAGTGAAGATTTCAGGTGATATAATCTTATTTTCATTATTCTATATTTGTATATGTCTAAGTTATAGCATAGAAATGGTTGTTAGCAATAAGAAGGAACATTTATCTCCTCTACACAGAATAGAAGTTTATCATATTAGATTGTTATTATTTTCCATGGTTTCTTGTATTTTGTTTTTTGTCCCATGCTTTGGCCTTGGCAAACCAAGACCTTTTCTCTTCTCTCTGTTTGGATCCAAAATGTGTGCAGGGCAGAAATACCCCTCTGTCTGATGGAATACCATGCACTCAGGCTGCAGCTTTTCAGCACAGGTGCAACTTTGTTTCTCCTTAATTTTTCTCCATTGAAATCAAGTGCTGAGAGTGGCTCCAAATGCCAGCATAAGCCTGAAGAGACTTGAGGAGTTCTTATGGAAGAGGAAGGAATCATCTGTGTTTTTCAGTGCTGCCCTGGTGCATTTCTATGGAGTGTTGGGTGCTGTATTATATCACAGGATTGCTTTTGGAAACAGCCAGTGGTAGATGTAAGCACAAGTACAGAAATTTCATGACTATAAGGTGCATCCTTTGGCTAAAATTTTGATCGAAACCCGGAAGTGCGCCTTATAATCTGGGGCGCCTTATATATGGACAAAGTTCGGAAATTTGCCAACCTGGAAGTGCGAGCTGCGACAGCAGCCACAGCAGCCAGCGCCGAGGGTGGGCAGGAGTAGTGGGGCCTGTGGCACAGGGAGGGCACCTGGGGCTTCATTTAAAGGCTATGCTGATCGGTGAAAAATGTTTGCAAATTCAGCACCTGCCACTAAACCCCGCTGTGAGATTCTGTTACTAATTTGTTACTTTGTAACGCTGCAAAAAAAAAAGTGCGCCTTATAATATGGACAAAGTTCGGAAATTTGCCGACAACCCGGAAGTGTGCCTTATACTCCAGTGTGCCTTATAGTTGTGAAATTAAAATTACTGTAAAATTACTGTAATTCAGAAGCTGTAGTTGGAGCTCCACATGGCTGAAGGATTCTGAGCTCCTCTGGGTCCTGCTTTTGGCTGATGTTCTGCCAGACACCAATGCCCTGCCCCATGAGCATTTCCTCCCCACTAGCAGCTCAGCACCCTCAGCTGGGACCAGCATGTGCCTCTGCAGTGCCCTGCTTAACTCTATAAACAAACCATCAATAAGAGCCCATATTATAAACTGCATAGAAACCCTCAAAACAAGCAGAAAAATTAACTCTTGCAGTAAGAGAGAAATGAAGGAAGAATAGGACAATTATACGTGTTCACCAAACAAATAGTTCATCTTAGTGGTAGAAAATATACAGTTGATACAATCTCAAATTGTTAGGGAAAACTGAGAGAGTCAGGTTCATAGGCAGGAACTTGACTTGGTAACATCTCTGGAACATCTACTGCAGTGTTTGACTACACTCACAGTAAAAGGCTTTTTCCTAATGTTTAAGTGAAATTTGCTGTATTTCAATTTGCTCCCATTGCCTCTTGCTCTGTCACTGATCATCACTGAAAAGAGCCTTGGAGCTTCTCTCTATCTATTTTCTGAACCTGCTCTGCTTCAGGTTGAAAAATCCCACCTCTGTCAGCCCCTTCTATGTCAGATGCTGCAGCTCCTTCATCACCTCTGTGGACCTGCACTGGACTCATCCCAGCACATCCATGTCTCTCAGGTACTGAGAGACCCCAGCATAGCATCCCAGATGTATTTCACCAGGGTTGAGCAGAGGAAAAGGATCACCTTCCCTGGCCTGCTGGCAGTGCTCTGTCTGGTATAGCCCAGCTGGCCCTCTTTGCTGCAGGAGGCTTTTGCTGCCTCGTGGTCAATCTGTTCACCTTAGTGCCTCATGTCCCCTGAGCTGGCGTGAGGTCAGCCCCTATCACCTGCCAGTGTATGGGGTTATCCAGCCCCACACAGATACTGTGAGTTGGGTACAAATGAAAGGATTAAGAAACCTACTGCCCGGAATTCACACAAGTCAGCAAGACCTGACTGGAGATCGAGTCCTCTGTCCTTATGACTAATGGTAGAGAATTTAATTAAGGAATAAGAGGCATGAACTGGGTTTTAGTGTAGCTCTAGCGAGTTCAGCCTTTCTGTATATCCTGATATCAGGAGACTGAGTTTTCTGTGCATTACCTTGAGGAAAATCAGAGCAGATCAAGTAATTCCACTCATCCTCTTGAGGCTGGGCTCAAGCACAAGTGACTGACATCACCAGAAAGGCTAAGTAGTAACCATGGAATACAGGAACCAACTCTACTGATTGCAGTAACCAAAGAGCAAAGTGGCTTCTGCTCTCTGCCCCTTTCTCCAGGATGTGGGAGTTTTCTTCCTTTATTATTTGTTTATTTGTTTTGTTCAATGCTGTTCTGTGTAAAATACATAAATAATCCTTGTAACAGAGACATTTAGGCACTGTAACTACTGCTAGACTACTGGCACACTGTTCTTCCTTCAGGAAAAAGAGACTAAATTTTTTGGGATGTCATTCCCCTACAGATGAAAAAGGATGTTGTTACATTTTCTGTCCATTTCCAAGGACAGCAAGACAAAAGGTGTGTATTCAAGGGGTTGTTAAAAAATTTAAATTGCAGTATAATTATCTTGCTCAACATTTTATTACAGTAGCAACAAAAATCCATTACAAATTAATCCCCACAGCAGCATGCATCCAAGAAGTACAAAATGCTTCTTTTGAACAAAAATTGTTCTACATTTTTCAATAGTACATTTCTCTGAGCAATTTCACAATAATTATAATAAACAAATATATAAACCACATGAAGTGACAGAATGAAACTGGAATTCCTCTGGGTAGGGGAAGAAGAAATTCCCTCTAAACCAGTTACTCTTATATAGCTTGTTAGAATTCAAATTTCCAAGATTCAGCTCCCAAATTAATGAATTCAGGAGTCCAAATCACTTTGACTGAGCCAATTCACTGGCATTTGCTTTATCACTGTATCCCAGGCATAATGAAAGAATCACAAGAAAACAAACTCTTATGGAACAAAACAGCAAAAAAACAATTCTGTCTGAAGAAGATATAAACTATAGAAAGATAATTTTCAAATTTCACTGCAATTTGTAGCAAACGAAACAACTTTTGCAACAAAAGAAACACACATAGTGGAGAAATTTATAAACAGAGGCAGCACTGTTGAAAGAACTATTTATCTTTTCACATTCTTGAAATGATGTTTTTTTTCCAGGGTAACTGTGCTCAGATCTGAAGGGTGTGAGTGTGATTTTTTTTGTTTGTTTGTTTGTTTGTTTTGTTTTTTAGAATAGCTTTTTAAAAAACAAACAAAATAGTCAACTTCTAAATTGACATCCAAGCCTTTGTAGCAGGGGAAATACTGCAGCAGATCCTGAAGTAGAATCAATCCTTCAGTCCATTTTGCTGGAAAATTGTTTTTGAAGGGATGCTAGTGATATCTTAATAATTTGACTTTGTCATCCATTTCCACAGGAGCATCATAAACTTTTTTACAGCACATTGGAGCTTCTTTGATATTTCCCTTACTCTGAACTTGGGAAGGGCATGATAATTTGAACCAAAGTATGTTACAAACACACCTGACCTTTCTCAGCTGCACAAGCTACCTTCACTGAAAGTTCTGAAATCTCAGCATTTCAGAAAGGAAGCAGCACAGCTCCCCAAGCCAGATGCAAAAGCAGCACCTCTTCTATTCTGGTAAATATCTAAATGAAAATCCAGTAAGAATGCAATCCCTTACATGAAAGATGTTGAATAAAGATATAGGCATGGACTTCAATACTGCAACCAATCAGACAATTCTTTCAGAATAAATGTTGCAAAGGAATTTCCTATCCACAAAATAAAGATAGTTATATTACCACAGTCAGTAGTTGACATCCAGCCACTTTCACTTCTAGCAAAAAAAAAAAAATAATATAATTATCAATAAATTTTAAACCACATAATGCTTTCAAAAATACATGCTCATATATATGATTTACAACATCTGAGTACAAGAAAAAAGATTGGTTGCTGCTCTAAACAGAAGAGCAAACAGAAATAGTCACATTAGCACAATGTCTGAAAAAAGTTTTGTAGTGTTAGCTGTATATCAGTATAAAATTAGCATGGATTTCACAACTAACACCTATAAAGATACAGTCACAGCACATGATCAGTTAAAATCACACCTTAACTTAAATACACAATTTTAAATATTCCAGTTTTGCACATAATTTTACAATCATAGTAATTTCTATGCTCAAATAAATATCAGAAATAAATTATTTATTTTCATTTTTGTTATTCCCAGTGATGGTGAATGCAAAGTCACCTACACAGATTTTAGCCCTTGATGAAGCATCATGAAGAATATGAGCTAAAATACCTCACCTGAGCATCTGGTGGAGCAGAGGCTGTGAAAGAAGACAGGTACGTTTTTAACAAAAAGACAAATATTCACTTCTGGTACTGTTGGTCTATAAAAGTAATTCAGTCTGTGCTCTGAAAGCATTGAGACAAAAGTGTAAGTTTGTATATTGTTATTATACAAACAGTTTTTACCCAGGCAGTTATGCTCCTCACCAGTCAGGGTTTCCATGGAATGCTCTTTGCCTGCTTCTAGTCATGCACATCTTGCTTTTTAAATAAGAAGAGCAATTAGTTTAAGCACCTCTTGAGAAATTCTGGAAAGTAGAGCCTTCTCTAAAAGCACTGAATAGATGCCAGACTGAAAACAGCACATGAAGAGCAAAAGGATTTCCAGGCATGAGCTCCACAGGTGCTGCCTCTGCAGCCTCTCCCTCCAGCTCAGACCAGGAGCCAGCTCCCTGCAGCTGCTTCATCAGAAGAGTTTGCAAAGTCACAGATACATCTCAGGCAGACACAGGAACTTGCCTTTACTTTGAATGTCTCTTGGTTAAGCAATCATAAATTCCTGTGTAAGGTTCACAGATAATTTAATTTCTCCATGTCAGGTGCTTGGGAGGAAATGTTCAACACGTTGTAGTATCTCTCCTTGACTTTCCCTTTCCATGGCAAACTAGCTTTAAGCAAGTGCAAGAATTAAATGCTATGGAACTCTGTATTTTCACATCAAGCTCTACAGAGGAAAGTTTTCCCCAAAGTGAATATCACAGCTACAGAATTGTATTGGTGGAATTGTATACTGTGTATACTGTGTCCTGTGGAGGCTCAGACATCAGCACAGAAATAGATCTCACTGCATGTGCCTGCCTGGTGGCCTGTGCTGCTCAGATAGACAACCTGGCAAGCTGGGAAATGCAGAGGATTTGGGAAAGATTGCAACCTGGCCTGCATGGGTCCCTCTGCTGGCTCTGCTCCAGACAAAGCTCTGCCAGCTTCTGTAATTCTGTCACACCTACACTGCTGGTTAAAACCTCCTCGCTGTTGGTCCCTTCCATGCCCTGCCATCACTCTGCCAAGCTGGAAAGTGCCTGGAAAGCGCAGCTCTACAAAAGCAAAACAAGAGTTAAAGCAAGGATGCAGACAGACCAGGACACAGGCTGTTTGCAAAATTCCAGAATCAAAGAGTAAGGTTGGAAGGGACAACAGTGGGTCATCTGGCCCAATCTTCCTGCTCAAGCAGGGTCATCCCAGGGCACATGACACAGGGCTGAGTCCAGATGGCTCTTGGTTATGTCCAGTGAGGGACATTTCACAACCTCTCTGGGCAGTTTGTTTGCATCCTCCTCGCTGTGTAGAGGATGCTCAACAGTCCTTTGGATGCAGCAGATACAAGTTCACATTTTTAAAATCTGAGGCCTATCAGGGTATTTTTAGTTCTCTTTAAGTTTGCAAATATAGTTGAATATTAGGGAAAGTGGCTTGAATTAGGGAAGAGGCTGTGTAGGCAAAGAATACTGGATAGGAAAGCCTTACAATGCTGTAGAGGCTACCTCTTTCACCCACACAGGGCAGATTTGTGACCCTTGGGGATGGGGCTGTGCAGGGCTGGGAGCTGGACTCGATGATTCTTCTGGGTCCCTTCCAAATAAACCAATTCTGCCATTCTGTGAATTGGGTATTTTACAGGTTTTTAAATGTCACAAAATAGCTGTGCAAAACGTTCATGACAAACAGGAATACACAGGCACTTTCCTGAGCTTCTGCTGCACTGAAGTGAGAAAATGTACTTCTAGCAAGAACAAGAGCTGGTCTAGAGCAAAGCCAAAGCAATACAGGATATTTTGTCTGCAGCTACATCAGGGAGAGTTCAGCCCCAGGCTGCTTATCATGGGCCTGTGTGGGAAGAGCAGGGAAGGGGCTGTGCTGGCAAGTAAAAAGCCATATTGACTTCTCTTCTGACCACACTTTATGTCCTAAAATATTCTAACAAATAAACTTTGAGACAAAACATTTTAAAAGTGTCATTTGCCTCTGAATTTTGCTCTTTTTCCCAGTTATTATCAATATTAAAGCTCTAAAGCTCTTCTAGTGCTGTTAGACACAATTGGTATTGAACCAAGATAAAAGGAGCTGGTAAAAGCCTGATGCATGCTCTTCAATATCTGTCATGTTCCAACAGGATTCAGTAATAGCTAAGATTTACTTTTAAAGGGATACAGCTATAAACCTGATTGATGAAAAAATTAAGATATTTTAAAAGACTTAAAGTGTTCTTACTGACTTTTTAATTTGTTTGCTCCCTGCTGCAAATTCATTCCTATTTAATGCTGTTCAAGGTAAAAAAGAAACCAAAGCAAAGAAAGATTTTGTGCTCTTTGCCATCAGATATCTGTTTATTGAAGCATGCTGTGATGGCTGCAATGAGATTTGCATGGCAGTGGGATGAGGGATCACTGGCAGGTAATTAGTAGTAGTAGCAGCAATTTTGGCTGCTGTTGAGAGGTCCCCTGGGTACTGCCCAGCGCAGCCACACCTTAGAGCAGCTTCTCTCCTCATCTCTCCCCTTCCACTGCTCTGTGTCCATGGGTATGTCCTTGCTCATTCTGAAATCACAGACCACTCTTCAGCTAATGAGAAGAAGGATTTAGGTATTCTACTGAAGCCAGCTCACCTGCCTAAAGTTAGGTTGTGTTAACTACTTCATTCAGTTAGCCTCAATTATATACTGTTTTCATTCCTCAAGGTGCTGCATTTTCTCGTAGAGCAGACGCAGTTATGTAAAGATTTATGGTAGCTTCTGCAATTCTGTGAGCAGAAAGGTCCTCACAATTCATACAATTGGTGGGAACAGAGCATCCAAATGTTTTATATGGCTGCATACTCAGAATAAGGTGGGCGTCAGGCCTGAAAGTGAGGAGAGAGGAAGCAATCAGAGAAAAAATATTTTACACTCTCAAATCATCTGCAAAACCAAATTAAAATTAATCCCTCCCTGCCACGCCCTTCTTAGTGCATGGCTTGTCACTTCAGCCTCTCCCAGCCCTCTGTGGTGCTGCCCCAGCTGAAAGCTGCCCCAGCACAGCCACATGCCCAGCTTCTGGAGGACTCCACAGCAGACACTGAGATGTATTAATTCGCATTGAAATGTATTACCTTGGATGACAAACAGGTATCACCAATGGACAGTTTTGCAGAGGACAGGTAGGTATGGGTAATATCTTCCAGCTCAGTGCTGAAATGATCAGAATCCTTGATGACATTACAATTTAGGGCCATGCTGTAACTGGCAGGTTTCTTCTCCTGTTTCTGCTGGTAGTTGCACAGTTTCCTGAAGGCTGCTCTGAATTTCTGGGACATGAGATTATAAATTACAGGATTGATGGCACTATTTAAATAAATGCAGATTCTGCAAAATAGCAGGAACCAGTTTTCTTGGAAGGGTCTGGAGAGAAAGGAATTGACAACAACCAGGGTGCGGTAAGGCATCCATAGGAATGCAAATAGGATCACAACCACGGCCAGCATCTTGGTAACCTGAAGGAACACAGAGGGATACACAAGAGGGGCAGAAGGTCAGTACCCCTTTGGAACAACACGTTCATTCTTACCCCTCTGAGGCCAAACCAAAACTCTGGACAGATCCTTCAGCAGGAATTTCTGATGAATATTTGACTCAGGAAGCTTATCCACAGCAGGAAATACAAAAATCTGGTTTCAAATTCTTCCTAGTTTTTGTTAAATTACTCTTTCCAGAAGATACCCCAGTAAGGTAAGTGTTGTGGACCTTAGACTTTTCCACTTCTTATGCTGGAAGAGGGTGTTGATTCAAATGGAATAAAAAGGATAGAAAGTATTTTTTTCCAAACACATTAGATGTCTTCCTTTAGACTAGTATAGCCTTGCAGAGTTATTAAACATGAAGCCTTCTTATCTGGTTTAATAGTCAGCCTAAAACAATTTCCCAAAGACAAAAAAAAGGAAAAAAGAGAACAATAAGATTAATTTATATTCCTCAAATCCTCAATATTTAAATAGACCTTCATTATTTGATGTTTACTCTGAAAAGTCCAATAAAGTTTACAGAACCAGGAAAAAAAGGATTATCAATAAAACTTGATTGCTATAAGAACGTAATTCCATTATGTAATTTTCTTTTGGAAAAGAAAATACAACCTTTCAGAATAGCCAGGATAGCTGAAATGAAGTGAACAAGAAATAATAAAAAAGTATTTAAAGCCACTTTAAAATGAGTCTTTCTTTTGTAAATACAGTAATTTCATGATTATAAGCCGCACCTTTTTCGTTGAAGAATCCAGCCTACCCCAGTAGTGCAGCTTATATTCAGGTGCGGCTTATATAAGGACAAATCCCAGTGAAATGCCAACCTGGAAGTGAGAGCCGGCTGGGAGGGCACCTGTGGCTGCTTTTAAAGGCTTCTCTGTTCTATGAAAACTGTTGCAACTTGAGCACCTGACACCAAACCCAGCTGGAGGCGATTCTGTTACTAATTTGTTACTTTGTTACACATGGCTCCTCGCTAAAAAAAAAAAAAGAACAAAAAAGTGCGGCTTATAATCAGGTGCAGTTTATAATTGTGAAATTACTATAATTTAATTCTAGTCTAGACAGTATTCAATAGTCTCTACATTACAGAAAGTTTAAAAGATATTAGTAAAGAAAGTACACAGAAATGTGACATGGGATGCCTCATGGAAGTCAGGAGATGACTTGGTTACCTGTGTGAAATAGAAAGTATTGGCACACATTTTGGTGTGCTACAACTGCTTCTTTTGATTGTAGATTGCTAAGAGTTTCAAGAGGAGATAAATCCACTAAGATCACTCAGAAACATGCTAGTTTTAGAAGTGGGTTTTAGTTTGAAGTTGTGAGTATGTAATTCTTCTGTCTTCTGACCAGATAAGTTTATTATGCAGAAACCTGCCACCCCATTGCCTAATGAATTTTCTCCTATCTATCTAGAAAGACACACTTTTAAGCCAATTTGTTTGGTTTGTTATAGGTATTATAATAAAGAATGTAATGAAAATCAAAGTTACGCTAAAAATTGATCTTTATCTCTTTATCAGGCTTTAAATGTACATATTAAAAGGCTGGAATTTTATCTTGTAGTTCTTCCCTCACCCTTACTTTTGATTTCTATACAGCTGTGTTCAGTAGAAGTAAGAAGTAAGACTGAGAAATACTATCTCCTTTTTTGTCACTTGACTGATACATTGCATTATGACTTCTAGACTGTTTTTTCCCTAATTTTCTGAGCACAGTCATGGTAATAGAGCAAAATACAAACTGAATGCTCAGATAACTGAAAGGACGATCTCTCCTTATCTGCACTTCTTAAAGGGCTGTTCCTGTGAACATGGTGGCAAGGAGACAGCTGACCCAGTACTGACTCACTCTGGGCCTCATCCCTCCAGTTCAGCTCCAGCCTCTGCCTCCAAACAGCAAATCCATTCAGTGCAGAACAATCATTCACTGTAGAAAATAAGCCACATTTAAAGGAAGAAAGCCACCAGTTGAGGAGCCTGGGTGAGCAATGGGACAGAGCCAAACCAACAGATGTATTCCATGAGCTCAGGCATTCAGTGCCTAACAGCCTACACAGCATCAGAGTACTTTGCTACCAGAAGCTCAGCAGGGCACTCCATTATGGTACCTACCAGTCATTGGCAATTTACATTTCTTCCAGGAAAAATTGCTCAGAGGAGCATTTGCAGTGTTGCAGCTATCAACTTGAATCTGGACTAGAAGTAAATTATTCTTACTGTCAAGTAGGGGGTAATTCAGAGTGACAAAGTTAACATTGTGCAGCAATGAAAAAAGACTTACTCCTCAAGTGACTGTATCCCATATATCGGAAATATATGTATATATATAATATATATATAAAATACATATATAATATATATATAATATATAGAGAGAGAGTATGCAAATTATTAGCTGAATTTGTGCATATTGGCATTTGGATGTGCATTTTCTTTCTAACACCATAAGCTTCAACTGATGGAAACTAAGCACTCAGTAGAGCTGGTTTTCATTTTGTTTAGGTCAATGAACCAACTCATGTACAGCAATTTCACAACTATAAGGAGCATCGGATTATAAGGCGCACTTCCAGGGCCGGCAAATTTTGCAAACTTTCTCCATATATAAGGTGCACCGGACCATAAGGTGCACTTCTTTTTTGCAGCGAGGATCCATGCGCAACAAAGTAACGAATCAGTAAAAGAATTGAGCGATCGTGGGGTTTACTGGCAGGTTCTCAATTTGCAAACATTTTTCACAGATCAGCGCAGCCTTTAAACACAGCCCCAGGTGCTCTCCCTGTGCCATGGGCTCTGGCACTCCTGCTCGCCATTCTCCCACACCCTGCAGCTGCCCCCAGTGCCGGACTGCTCGCTGCTTGTGCGGCTCGCGGCTCTCGCCTGCTCACAGTCATTTGATTGCAAGCTTCATGTTTATTGCGAGGCAATGTGAAACAGAAATTTTTTTGAGATTCCTTCAATACTCAAATTTTCCCCATATATAAGGTGCACCGGATTATAAGGTGCACTTCGGGTTTCGATCAAAATTTTAGTCAAAAGGGTGCACCTTATAGTCGTGAAATTACTGTACTCATATGCCTCCACAGAGCCTACATTCAGTGCAAGAAAAGAGGCAGAACCCACAGGTGATATCTCTTTGATGGCATCTCTTGATAGTTCAGTCCATGCAGGACAAGGAGAATTCACTATAATTTTAAACTGTTCTTTTTGGCAGCTTTGGAAGGATATGTACTGCAGACAAACCTCTCTCACAAGATCTCTATTGCCTGTCAGAAACTCAGTTTCCTGATCCATCTGACCAGTTGTGGTTGTCTCTGAGGCACATGATGAGCCCTGAGTTCAGGTAGTTATCTGCTCAGTGGTAAATATTTGTAAACTGGCTCTGGAGTGGCTCTTCATGCTCAGCTACCCCAGAGCAGGACCTCTGTGCCAATGGCAGCAGCTCCATGGAGGTGCTCTGGAAAGGATAACCTGATCCCAGCATGGGTTGTCACCTCACTGCAGGGTGAGGTACCACTCAGGGCTTCGGACACAAATTCACTTCAATTTCCTTTATTGGGGCCAAAGCTGCATTCTTATCCACACCAAAAATAAATTGTTTAGAGGAAAGTTTGGTCCTCTGTGTTTAAAATGCCATACTCTTTTTCAAATCACTTAATGTGAAACAGAACTAAACACATATCTGAAGGAGGCTAATTATTCGACATCAGTGGAGTGCTAAGCAGACAGATTTTAAAAGAACATGTTTTTTATTACCTGTAAACATCCACCAAAGCTCCCTGAAAGCAGCAGCACTACATCTTTAATTCACTGCTCGTGTGAAGGCAAATATACACTGATTGCTCTTTTATTGTGCACTGCATGTCCTACTCAGGGTACAAATAATTCTTAGTTAGGGACATTGAAAACATGGTAAAAAGACTTAGTCCAAATTTCAAGTGTAATTTGAATGATAACAAAGTGCTTGAGATTGAATATGGTCCTGCCTGCATATAAACATTATTCAAGCCCTATCTTTTCATTTCTGAGGATGTTCTAAAAAATATTTAAAATATATTTTACTAAACAGAGTCCCAATATTTTAATTCTGAACCAGTATCCTCCTTTTCCTTCCTGCTCCAAAATCTTGTCATTCTAAGGAAGTGTCTTTACAAAACATTTTCATTATCCTGGTATGAACAGTTTAGTACTGCTTCCTTCTCCTTTGAGTATTGATCTTTCTTACACTGATAGGTAAAAGCAATAGTTACTCTGGTGTTTTAAAGCTGTGTAATGATATCTTTCTTCTTGTGCCTGGTTGTGTTCATTGCAACACACAGAGATTGTATATCCCAGTCCATGATTTCATAATCGAAAAGAAATTTTGCAATGAGGAGGAGGATTAAATAAATAGAAGGAATAATGTCTTGATATACTAACAGCACAAGTGAAACCAAGTGATAAGATTGAGGATTTCATGTAAGCCATACAAAATTTATCTTGCACTGCCAGCTGCAATCTGTGCTTGCTTTGCTGAGAGAGAACAGAGGGATTTCTCTGGAGAGCAAATCACCACAGACTGGAACACTGTCTAAGAGAGGACTTTCTCTAGAGGGGGCAATCTACCTGTTACAACCGACCATGATAGCCATGATGACCTAGATGATCTGGTTGGACTAACCAACTAACTTTGTGAGATGCACATACTGTTAAGTGAGCTGAATTCCATCCCAAGTATAAACCAACATTTTGGCTATGTAAGGCTGCATTTTTTTTTTCTCAGCCCCCTTGATATCTGAGAAAAGTAGGAACTCCTTTGGGGAAAGTATGAAACCTACATAAAAATATGTAATTCAGTATTCATACTATGAATGAAATGAAAAAAAAATCTGGGATCAGTGGGCTGCAGGACCAACACTGAAACAGAGGAATAGTGTGAGAAGGAAAAAGTGAAAATAGACAGCCTCTGCAACCTGACTGCAATACTCTGGCCCCACACTGATGGCTGCAGCAGGGGAGGGACTGAGTGTAGCTTGTGGCTAAAACACTGGGCAATAAATTGGCAATATTAATTATCCCCAAGTCAAGTCTGCGCTGTCCATGACAACAACTGATAGTTTGTCTGCCTGTCTTGTCTTGGATCATGAAGAACACTTCCAATGAAGGAGCACTTCCAATTTTCTCCCGCATTCTCAGCTGAAGCCAACCCTCCTACAGAAAGATGCATACATTTAATTTTATAGAAATGTTCTTGGATAAATATGAGAACTATTACAGAAGTAGGAAGTGCACTGCACACCTTTTTCAGTCACCTTTTCTACAGGTTACATGCTGGATTGTACACTATTCAATCCCTGTAGTGCAAACACAGATCTGAGAAGACACACAGTTTCACATTTCAGCAGGACTCACTGTCAGGCCAGAGTCTGTTGTCAGCTATACATGTCCTTGTCAACATGGCAAGAAATGTTCCCTTTTGTGTCTTACTAACTGTTGAGATTCTAGATTTTTTAAAATATTTACTTGTTGTTTCTCATTTTACACCACTGCCTTTTGCATGCTGCTATTATACAAAAAAATATTACTAATTATGCCACACTATCCTGCTTTGCTTCCTGTGTTGTACTATATGCAAATTCTGGCTTTACTTATAATGAGGCTGCTTTAAGCAATCAGGTTGCTTAGGCTTTTAGAGAAAGTCTTGCTATCTTTACAAGACATAAAAGATATCACCTTATAATCTTCACTTTTTGGTTTCATAATATAATAATGTCCATATTCATAAGTGTTCAATGAAAAAAAAATTATCTTTTTCAAGTGACACTAAGCATATGTAATCAAGCATAAAGTGATATTGAGAACTTGAAGAGCAGATTATCTTCTTCTACTAATTAATGGACAAAGAAAACCAACATTAAACACTTCCTATCTGACCGTTAACTATAATTGGCAATCTAATTAAATATAACCTAGCCCACATATTTCTTCTATGTGTTTCCAAGCATAGCTGTATGCTCTCTGAGGGCTTGGTGCTATAGAAGACAGCTCAGTTAAATTTTGAGGTGTTTGCCATCTCTGTGATAAGAGAACATGATCCCTCTCATAAGGAGCAGCAATTGATGCAAAATAAGAACATAAAGAATAAGAAGAATATCCCCAGAGCCAGATGCAAAGGATGCACTCTGTGTTTCCCATCACTGCACCAGCTGTGGGACCTGCTGCACGCCTTGTGGTTTACTGCGAATAGCCAGCAATTAATCTATTACTATGTTTCACTGGTATTATTACACACAGCAGCACACATATTCAACAAGATAAAAAGAAGCTAGTCAAATCTATGACTCAGTTTTGAGCCATCAATACATAAAGATATTTTATGAGAGACAGAGTAACAAAGATATTTAGCATTTACAAAGTGATTTATATACAGACTTCCTTAAAAAGACTTTTCACAGGAGAGTTAGAGACGGGAAAATTTACAGCTTGACTGCATTTGCTGAATGACATCGTGTCTTAGCTGGGACTCAAACTCAAGTCTCCCAGACAGTTCCTTCCCTTCAAATCTCAAAAATAAGTTGTCACCGTATATTTGACAAGATTGTTAACAAGCTGTAATATAAAGAAATTATAGTTAAAAATGTTTCATTCATAATTGACACTTCCTAATTGCTTTCTGATATAGGAAATAAAACACTGTTTCCTTTTTTGGTCCTTGCAGTAGATAATAATGTACAGGCAAGAAAAAATAACATATTTTTATGTATATATGTGTATCACTGATTTTAAACTTGACTACTTAGAAAAAAGGAAAGCCTTATTTTACCTCTTTCCAGAGCTCCAGACAAGTGAGCTTTAAAACAAGTGGTTTAGATTTCAGAATGCCATTTCAAATAGTTGTTCCTACCTGCCTTCGAGAAGCAATAGTGCTGTTGAAACTCCTGTTACTCATCTTGGAATTCACAGGCGTGCTTTGGTGAGCCACATCATTCCTCCAGGTCTTAGAGCTTTCTTTAGGGTCTGAAGGGATGGGGTTCAGGAACAGTATTCTAGCAATCAGGCCATAGAGGACAGTCGCCAATACCATTGGCAAAACATAAAATATGCCGAAGTCCATCATGTAGATAGGAGAGTAATAGCTCCTGGAGACCTTGTAGCCACAGGACACAACAGTAGTCTCTTTGTAGGTTACTGTATTAAGGTCTAGCAAGAAAAACCAAAGCATACAGTATATGGAGGTGAAAGACCAAACAAAAATGATGATCTTTTTGGCTCTTGAAAAAGTGCATAGGAATTGAGCTTTGATTGGGTGGCAGATGGCTATGTACCTCTCGATGGTGAAGGCAGCGATGGAGAAAGAAGAAGCATTGATTCCCAGGTACTGGAGATAAGTGATGCAGAGACACCCAGCGTAGCCGTACACCCAGGATCTGTAGAGGCTCTCTGTGATGTTGGGGAGTCCTGCAGCCACAAGCACCATGAGATCTGCCAGGGCCAGGCTCACCAGGTAGCAGTTAGTGGGGGTTCTCATGTGCTTGGTTCTGAGCACCACCAAAACCACCATGATGTTGCCCACGATGCCCAGCCCGCAGATGAGGAGGACCAAGAGGATGGTAACCACTTGGTATTCAGCTGTAATGATCTCCTGGCTCGACAGTGGCAGCTCAGTCTGGTTCTGCTCGTCTCCTGTGCCATTCTCCATCTCCACCAGCCCACTGCTGCCTCTGCCAAGCACTCTATCTCAGCATCTGCTCACCATGGTCCCCTGTAACAGGGTCAGTGGAGCGGAGTAGGGCTGAGCTGCAGCCCCAAAAGGTGTTCTCCATGTGGTCACAGTCCCATTCCTGCACCGTCCTCCACTGCCCCTACTGCTCCTGCACAGCTCCCCCACTGCACCTGGACTTTCAGTCTTTGTAAAGTCACCTATCGGATGAGTTAGTCCCTCTGAGACTCCAGCCCACTCTCACAGGCTGCAAGGCTGTTGTCTCACAGCTGGTTGGAGGCGCTGATGAAATCCCAGCTGTGGAGGAGGGAGTTTCCAGCTGTGGAGGAGGGAGTTTGCTGCCAGCTGCAGAGCCCCGCCGCGCTCCTGGTGGGGACAGCACGGGAGGGGAAACCACACGGCTTTGGGAAGCTTTTCTGCTTTTTCTCTCCCTCTCTGCTCTCAGGCAGCTGTCATGACAGCATCGATCTCATTGATCCACCCCGGCACACAAAGGAGAGCTGACTGGCAACAAAATTGCACTGAATTTTAAAATTCTGACTGCTGCCATGCCACTGTGAAAGTAAGAGCGATTTGCCCCTGCTTTGCGAGGAGCTGTGATAGTCCCTTCAGCGCTTTACAGAGACAAATGCATCCCAGCTTTTGAAAACAGCAGGGGAAAAAGGTAGGGAGTTTTTTTCACTTAATAGGAAATTCTGTTCAAAACCTCTATCACTACAGCTGTCATCACTCCTGAGTCCTTTCAACTCTTTTTTGAATTGCAGCAGAGCAACAATAAAATGATCCCAATACAAATTGGTTCTTAACGAGACCAGTCACACACATGCATACACAGTGTCACTAATTATTAATACCACTCTTTCCTCAATGTAGAGTCTCCTCTGGCTGAAAAGACTCCTCCACTCGGCCAGGCTGTGTAAAACCACAGACAAATCAGACTGGTGGAAATTACTGTTTTGAGCAGCGCAGATGAAGCCCTGCCTATGCAGCAGCCCAGCTGCACCTGCGAGTGCCCTTTCCTGTCTCACTTGCTATCTAAATGCCTTAAATATCTTAATGTGAGAGACACAATAGCAAACCCTTCTGTAAGGGTCTCTGAAAATGCTCTTGTCAACTCCCAATCACAGTCCCTCAGCACACCATTTCCCCTTATACTACTGTGTTAAAAATTTGAAAGACAAATGTGTCTTTAAATCTCATATTTTTCTGCATTTAGGGCAATTGTTTTTGCTCTTTGCTCAGGAAAGGTTCAACTAAATAAAATGTTGCACAACTGAGGAAAGGCAGCTTGGACTTCAAAAAAGAATGTAGTGTTTAGTACTGGCACATGTTTAAAAAAATTAGGATTTTAGGTAATCTTAAATGACAGGTGGTGAAAAAAAGTCAATTACCTGAATCAGAGCTGAAAATCAGACTCAAACAATTCCAGAGGTTTGAAGCCACTCAGTTAAGTTTTCCAGTATTTTTTTTTCCATTTGCCTTTTCACATTCCTGTTGGGATCACATACTTTTTTCTGTATATCCAAAAGTACTTAATGAAGTAAAGCAAATATCATTTTTCCTGTTTAATAGATTAGGAAACAGGGTGAAAAGAATTAGATTGTTTTGCCATTGGTCTTGCAGTGACC
>VRYO01001463.1:16680557-16697327 GCA_009812075.1 Sialia sialis
GCTTATAATGAGGTGCGGCTTATAATTGTGAAATGACTGTATGTTAAACAGTGAAATACATATACCTAAAGCAAATGGAGGCTCTGTGGATTTTCTAAGTACCTGTAATACATTGAAACCTGCATCCTCTGCAATTTGTATAGGTTGAAGACAGCAGATTCCAGAAGCTTTAATCTTGCTTCACATGGCATTTTCACAATAGCAGAACCGAAAAATCCAGGTGCTCTGAGGCAGCATATTCAAGGTTGAGACAGAAGTGGATGTGAACAGAGATAAAATAGTTTTAGGCACCACATCTCTTATCTTTCAAAAATTAAAGTGCTGCAGCTATCTGTCAGAATTCCCCTCTCAGTTCTGATGGTGATGCAGATCAAGGACATACTACTTGGGCCTGCAGAGCTGGGAAGCTTTCCTCATTCACAATGAATCAGTCTGCTTGAAAAAGGCATTGTCTCTTTCCAGAAGTGTCATTCTGTTTTCTGAGCCCACAGACAAAAGAAACAGCCATTTTTCTTTACACAAGACTTTATTATGATTGAAGTTACAGCAAGAACTGGAGGCATTCTTTTTAAACCATTGTTTGAACAGCCGACAAACAGTAGCTAAAATCTATGGGAGCTAGCAAAAGGATTCAAAATAAAGATGCACTCATTGTGAATGTGTAACTGGGCACAGTGCTGCTATGGCATGACTGAAAGCTGCTTGGAGCTGGAGCAGAGCCAGCAACCTTCATACATCTAATTTCTGTGACTTTACCTTTGCTGGGAGTCTGTATTGATGAAACAAGCAAAGTGCTTGGGCGCTTTTCCCTTGTTCCATCTCCACAAAAGTTTGGTCCAATTGATGGTGAGCTTGTGGTGAACAGGAAGGCTGACATTTTGGAAGCTCTAGCAAGCAGTGTGTGTGCTAGTCCCTCTCAGCAAATGTACTCCTCCAAAAGTCCTTGTCCCAAAACCATGGTGAACACCCCAGGACCAGTCTTGGTTGTAGAGACCAGGAGCCAGAAGAGACCACTGATCTTGGAACAGGAATCCAGCATGAAGTTCCTCTAACAGGAAATGGTCCACAAGCTTCTCCAACATGATTCCTTCTCACAGATTGCAGTTCTTCACAAACTGCTCCAGCATGGGACCCTTCCCTGGGGTCCCCTTCAGGAACAGGCTGTTCCAGCATGTGTCACCCATAGGTCACAAATCCTGCCAACAAATCTGCTCCAGCCTGGGCTTCTCTATCCACAGGTCCTTCCAGGAGCCTGCTCCAGCATGAGCTTCTCACAGGGTCATAGTCTCCTTCAGGCATCCACCTGCTCCATCATGGGGCCCTCCATGGACCGCAAGTGGATCTCTGCTGGAGTGTGCACCTCCAAGCGCTGCAGGGCACAGCTGGCTCTCTATGGTCTGCACCAAGCACTGCAGGGGAACCTCTGCTCGGTGCCTGAAGTCCCTCCTCCACCTTCTTATGCCCTGAATCACATGTCTGCAGGTTTCTCTCACATATTCTCACTCCTCTCTTCCAGTCACTGTTCCTCCACTTTCCTTCCCCCATTAAATATGTTACCCAGAGGTGCTACCACCAACACCCGTGGGCTCAGCCAGCAGCAGCTCTATCAGACATGGGGGAATCTTCCAACACCTCCCACAGAAGCCACTCTTGTAGCCCCCTCCATTGCCAAAACCCCCCTGTTACCGAAATATCGCCTTGCAAACCAATGCTGTGTCTTGGCTCCATCCAGGACAGAGGTATTTATTTAGCAGTGGTTATGATGGGGTGGAGCCCAGACCTGTGTGTGTGGCCAGGAGTTATTCTATAGCACTCACATTACTTCCAGGAGCTAAGGGACTGTCTGGCTTGTGAGAAGAAAGGTGTGCCTTTCAACAGAAAAAAAAAAAGGTAGTGGGAAGGGAGAAGCTGTTCACCATTTGTTCGTTGCTCATGGTGAGCATTTTTGCATTAGAATCACACTCTCACTTTTTTGTATATTTTTGTTATTAATATTGTTGCTGTTACTGTTTGTTTTCTTCTCTCATTGTTGTTTCCAGTAAATTGTTCTCATATCAACCCGTGATCTCTGCTTTTTGTGCCTCCCATTGGAGGAGGGTTGTGAGTGGTGGGGTGTTTTTAGCAGGAGTACTAAACTGGAGAACACCATTTCTAAATCACAATATTTTCTGGCTTAGAACTGCAAGTATCATTGCCTGCATGGGAAAAGTGATAAACCTAGATGGAGCAGGTCATGACTGCACCACAGGGATTTCCAGTAGGCTCTAGAAATTGCTCCATGTCTGACATATTTGCATAGGCTACAGCTTCATTCTGCTGACAAGAATAAGTACATTAATCTTAGGGAACTCAACACTTATTTAGCAAGCCAGTTGTGGTAAACATATAATTACTTTCACAGAATAAATTATCTGAGGGGGGTAATTTGAGACTGAAGCGATAAAATATTTTCAGAGGAATTTAAATGGCTCCTAAAAATCAGCAAAGTATATTTCATGATGCTTATCAAGCAAAAATAGGTAGATTTTGATAGGGCTTTGTTTGAGCACAAAAATGAGATATCAGAATCAATTGATAGTAACTCCAGAGAGATCTCCAGAATATAATTTGTAGATTTGCTTTCATCAGTCTGCATCAACATCTTATGCCTAGGAAATGCAGGTACTTCTGATGCTTTCAAAGCAAGTAAGGGAAAGACAAAAAGCAAAGTAAGGTTCTACAGCAGACATCCTCCAAGGCATTGTGCTGAAGATTCCAGTCCAAAAATGCAGGAGAGGAAAGAGGCAGAGGGGTTGAACACACAGCAGTTCCCACATCAAGGCAAAAAAAGCCCATCTGAACAACAAAACAAGGGTTCAAGGTATTAGAGAAAAAAACACCTAAAAAAGTGACCCAAACCCAAACCAGTTCTGAAAAGGAAAAAAGCCCTGGAGCCATGAAAAGGAAACAGAATATTTTATCAGCCTCAAACTAGTGAAGATACTACTGTGCAGAATGAGACACAAATGAGGAGATATCCTTCTAAAGTACTTCTTCTTTTATGGGAGAAGAACAGCCTGCCAGAAAAATAAGAAACCTGTCAAAATGCAAGCAGTAGCTGATGTGACATTTTTTGTTGTGTATTAAAGGGTTTGGAAACACTTCAATGACAGATTTATTAGTAAAAAAAAAAAAGCCTATTTAGCCTAAATAAAAAATAACATGAAAATGTGCTGGGAGAATGTGGCCAGGGCTCATGTTGGAGAGCTGGACTGAATCTCCTCACAGAGATGAATTTCTCCATGTGCCTTCTATTCATATGGATTGCAGAAGTTCATAATAAAAAACAGACCCAGGGAGAGAGACCCACCAGTTTTCTGCTTACTGCCTCTTCTTAACTCAGTAACTTAACTCTAGGTCTTGCCTTTTCCCTAAAATCCAAAGACTTTAGTCCTTCTTCCACTTCACTTTGAGGAGAAGTGTGTTTTACTGTCAGCAGTTTATTTATGAGGCAAAAAGAAGTAACAAGAGGAATGTCTGAATTTTTAACTGGAGTTAAACAATATTTTTTGTGTAGTTCTATCACATATTACCCCTTAACAAAGGGAAATAGCAGCTTCTTGCTCTAGGGAAAGTTTTAATTTCTATATCCAAACCTAATGGTATTCAGCTGTCATCAACTATTGATGAAATCCATTGATCCTGATCTTGTAAGGATCAGGAGTAATCAGGATCTTTAAGTAGAGTCAGTGCTGACAGTTCTTAGTTTGTTATTTTCCTAAAACAGAATAGAGGTTTTTTGGATTAAAAGTGCAGTGGTATCAGAATTGATGTTTATGCATCCAAAATCCTCAGATAAGTGAAATGAAAGAAATGAAAGAAAAATGTGAATGACAAAAAATCTTCAAAGAAGAATAAGGAATAACATCTGATTTTAAGTTAATGTTGATATTTTTCCATGTGCTGTGTCAGTGTGATAGAAAGAAGCAACGACTTTCTCAATCCTTTGCCCAAAACATAACAATTTTACATGTAGGTTCTGCATTCTGATTTCCTTCATGGAGGAAATATCTTGTGGAAGATCTGAAATTTACTCAAATATTGTGAACTAGACCTCTTTTGTTGTGGGATTTTGATGTTGTTGCTTCTCTTCTCCAAGCTGAGCTACACCAGGTCTCAGCGTTTCCACACAGCAGAGGTGCTGCAGCCCTCTGACCATCTTCATGCTCCTCCTCTGGACTCACTCCAACAGATCCATATCCTTCCTTTGCTGGGGACCCCAGAGCTGGACACAGAACTCCAGATGGGGTCACACCAGAGCAGAGGGGCAGAATCTCCTCCCTCACCCGCTGACCACACTGCTTTGGATGCAGCCCAGGACATGGCTGGCTTTCTGTCTGATTTATATTTACCTTAGAAAATATTTCCTCCTGATGCACTTTAAAAGTTTAAATTGGGCTTGGATGTTTTATGTTGAAATAGTTTATAATATGAGACAGCTATACTAGTTCAGAACATCATGAAAATAAATATGTCCACATTCTTGTTTTTAATTTTCCAGCTTCTTGCTTCATCTGATCCTCTTCTCTTTGCAGGAATTCTTTCCATCCCAAAGACCTGGCACTTACCTGTGTAAGAAATTTGTGTGGCAGCTATTGTGATACAGACAGTCCAGCTTAGTGAAGCTGTTGCCAATTCTTGGATTCACTTGCAATGAAAGGATTTTTCATGAGGCCAAGGTAGAGACCCACAGCAGGATGTCCACCTTCTGCAATGGGTTCCTCCACCACATATTGCACTGCCAGTTTTGAAAGCTTCAGGGAGTTTTCTCTGCTTTAAGCTACAGCTGTATGGAACTGATAACAACATGTTCTTCCAAAGTAATTTTATACTGCTGGTTTGTTTAGTAAGTGAAAATAAAGAAGGACTAAAAGGGAGAAAAACATTTCTGCATTGCAAATGGAGAAATTGGTTGTTAGTTCATTTGTCTGCATAAATTATTAGTGTTTCTGAGTCTCACCTTCATTCCAGGGACCCCTTGGGGTGCAGCAAACCATGCAGGTGTGGTGCACACATCAGGCACTCTAGGCTGTAGGTCAAGCAATCTCCTATTTCCACTGTTAGAAGAGAAGTTGGCTGGCTGGTTTAGGAAACCACTTTCCCTATTGTTCTTTGGCATTCAACCACCTGATTCCTACCCTGTACTCTTCATCATACCTTTCCCTCCTGGGCTGCAAGAATGTGACAAGCAAAGTGCTAAGTTGCCATCCTACTTCCCGAAGGGCATCCCAGTGCTGGATCCACCAGCTGCAGAGGTTCAGCCAGGCAAGGCAAGGTGGCCTCAACCTGCTGCTGCTCCTTCCTGCTGGCCCAGGGCAAGCAGAAGTCCATCTGCTCCTACTTCATGCTAGATTGCTAAAGATGAGGGAATCTGGGAGAGTGATTGTCCTTCTCTGAATGAAGACCAAACCCCTACAGACATATTTAACAGTCTGCCCTGACCAGTGGGGTCTGAATCTGCAGAAAAGCAGCTCTCATCCTTTTCAGTTTCCCTTCTTGGATATGTTATCACCAGCCATTGTGGCCAGTAGAGGTGGGCAATTCAGCCCCCTTTTCCTACCAAATTTGGTCATTCTCTTGGAAGCACATGCTTGCACACCTCACCACCAGAGCATGGTGAAACAGCAGTCTCTTCTAGCTCCCAAAAATAAAGCTGATAAAGTTTTTTGCTATCCTGAATTCAAACGGTCAGCTTCAGTTTTTTGTAAGGTCATCCTGGGTCCTTTGTTTATTTGGCATTTCTGTTGTCATTGCTTGGTTGATTCAGCTCTTATCATGTTGGAGAATTGGTGTAGAAATGTTTGATTATACAATTTTACCTGAACTCAGAGCCAAAGAAGGTCATCCATTCTAGTAGACAGTGCAGAGGGTTTTAAGTGTACTTGGAAAACAACAAAAGCCATTATGAAACAGTAACTGTTCTGTACAGGAGAGCAAAACACTGGGTCATGAATTCATAATTATTACATTAATGGACTACACTTAAATCGATATATCTAGCCAGAGGGAGCTGAAAGCATCATTTGACCTAGCACTCACATTTCCCCAGGAATACAAAACACTGTAAAATATCCTCACATTCTGCACACCAAGGATTATTGTGGAGCCCTTGGAGGAGGCAAAGGGCACAGAGAATCAAGAGGATGACAAGCAGTGCAGCCTGCCTGAATTCTGGGTTGCCAGACTGGCACTTATCACAGCTACAGTGCAGAAGTAACTCCTCATGCAAAGAGGCACAGACTCCAAGGAGTTTGATGAGGCTCTTACTCATCATTCTCAGGCCAGAAAAGGCATACACACACAGGGGCATCATAGGTCAGAAGCATCTCATTATGGTTTCAAGTTGCCATGAAAAGCTGAATTGTTTTTCCTTACATTTCAGATTATTCTTTCAATAAACTGAGCTTCAAACTACCAACACCAACAATTATACTTTGGAGAAAGTATAATGGAAAAATCACTGATATGTTGGACAGTTCTCTCTCTAGAGGAAACTCTGTTGTTTCTTGTCTTCTGATAGCCATGCAGCATTTAAAAGTATAATGACAGACTACTCTCAATAAATTGAATTTGTCTGTGAAGCTACAAGGCATTTAAATTGTTCTGCTCTTTTCAAAGTACACCTGTAGTGTTTGAAGTATGTTCTCTTCCGCTTCTGAAGACAGAGGTTAATCATGCCAAACATAAGGAGATATTTCCCTTCACCTCTCTACATGTTCAGGTCATCAATTTCATCATGTTTTGGGGAATGCAGGGGAGGGAAGTAGGAGGTGAGAAAGAAATCCATCACTTAGGACACGAGAAATATCTAACAGCAACTTAAAGATTCAGGAAAACTCAGTATTCTGTGTCCTTGTTAGGTTCAAAAAATGAATGAAATAATTTAGAAAAATGGGGAAAAGAAGAAGGTGTTTCTGTGAGCTGGAAGCACATTTCCTCCACAACAGAGATGGATGTGCTACCTAACAGGGACAAGAGAGACATGTATGCTACTTAAATAAATGCTGGACATTGAGCTGCCCTGTAAAGAACATACACTTTCACATTTGCTCACTAAAGCAAGTCCCAAGCCAAATTTTGTGCAAACAACAGTTAGAGAGCATTGCATAGGGAAACTGAGAGCAGAGAGCATGAGCAAACAACTTTTGATCATTTGAGATGACATTTGATCTGACTCAGCGGTTTGGCCAGCCTGCTGGCAGCCTGGGGACAAATGAAAGTCCTTGTTAAAGGGAATGACACATTTTGTTTGCAGAACATGATCAAGAAATTCCCTTCTCCCTTCCATATTTCCCTTTTTTAACCAGTAGATGATCAACCTCCACTCCTTTTCATGTGATTAGAGAGGGATGCTGCACGACTTGCCAAAAGCCCTTTGACTAATGGTACACCTGACAGCTTGCAGGTGGTGCAGTTTGCTTGCTTCAAAGGAAAGTCTCTTGAGATTGTAAAGCAAAAAAAAAAATTAATATTTCATATTACTAGCTGACAGGTTTGCCTGTAGTTTAGAACTGCAATAGCTTATTTATTGCACAAAGATAGGAAAAGATGACATACCTTACTATCGCAAAAAAAAAAAAAGCCCCACATAAAAAAGATTTTTGTGGGGTGACAGTAGTGACAATGGCTCAGTAAGGGATTGCTATATTTTGTAGCCAACACATTCTCCTCCCTGTCTTTTGAGACTTTAATTCTCTGTAATTAAAAATAGGACTGCTTTTAGCTTAAAAACAATATATAAAATTCTAATAAATTAGAACACTCATCGAGTTTATTTGGGATTTTTATTACAGAACAGAATGAAAATATGACACCATTATTCATTTTACTAGTGAAAAATGGGTGTGAGATTCAGATACACCACCTGAAAAGCTGTGCTGGTTTCAGGCAGCTCAGCACCAGGGTTTTCAATGTCCCTCTACTGCAGGTCATTCGTGCCTCTGACCTGAAGGCAAGACATCCATGTGATGGGAACATATCCTGCTCACCTGAGGGCACACTGCCCTAGCACTCTGCTGGGTGAGTCAGCAACACTTCTGTGCCCCTGTTTTCCATGCTTTGGGAACATTTTGGGAGTGCTGCGTTCTTTCTGTGTGAAACTGCTTCCAACTGGATGAAATTAAAGCTGAGACACACTCCAGGAGTGGAGTTCCTGCTCTCCAGCTGCCTGTGGGTGTTCAAAGCAAAAGGTCCAGCCAGGCACACACTGAGGAAAAGCCTCCTGACAGTGTCCTGTAAAATTGAATGACATCAGTATTATCTCCAGTTCTAGGCACTTAATGAACTGCTAATAAATACATAAATGCCAGCACCCCTTGTTTTCAGGCTTGCGTGCTGCAGGTATGTGTTGTGCAGAGTGCTGCTGTCCTCTCCCTTGCCAGCTGGACACAGGCATCCCCAGTGCCCTCAGGAATGATGCTCTGTATGGCATGGGCACAGGTGGTGATGTTGGTGGGGCAGCTTCTGGCTGTGTCAAACCCAGCTCTGTCACAGCTTTTTTACATGCCTTTCACATCTCTTTTCTCTGTGACTCTTTTTTGTCAAGAGTTGCGCACAATTCCCTGGCTGCTGCCTAATCTGACTGATGGCCATCTCACACATCACCACCATCAGCTGGGGCCTGATGGCATCATCCTTGTTCACGTGAACAATTTTGGGCAGATGTCCCTTGGGGCAGTGCTGTGTGTTTGTTGCAGACACATTCTGCCTATACTCATGTTTGTGTCCTAATGGGTGGTGTTTTCCAGGCCTTTGTTGAGCATCCCCCAGGGTGCTCAGGCAACAGCACAAGGCACAATTCACAGGGGAACCAAACACACAGGAACACTGGAAAAGGAAATGTGCAGGGACAATGCTGCAACAAGAGCAGCAGAGAGCAACATTGCCTTGAAGAAAACACTGCTCACCATTACAGCCATCCTGAGGGCTAGGAAATAAAATGCATTCCACTGTGGGACACTGCAGTTCTGCTTTAGGACTTCATCTTCTCCTTTCTATCCCAAAACCTAGAAGAATAATTCAATCAAAGCATTTCATCGGAAAAAGGAAAAGCAGTGGAAATTTAAATCTGGATGGCCAATATCAGAACACAGTGTTAACTGCAGTAGGTCTTCCAGGCATTCAGCTCCCTGACTGTCTTCAAAAGAATTATCCACACACCACAATAGCCACAAAGAAGTCCCAGACTCCCCGCCATCAAGTTTAGGACACTGACTCCAAATGTCACTGATAATATTCCAGTATTTCCACCAATAACTTCTCAGCCAAGAAAGCAGGAACACAGGAGTCCTCAAGTCTACCATGGGAGCTGGGGCATTTCCAGTTATGCTGAAAGCCACCCACATTTCATCAGAAACAAGAGGAAAGAGCTATTTCCATGAACAGTTCACCTTGGAACTAGCTATCATCCAAAGCAGTGCTTTCCAACAAAATCCAGTTTTGCTGTTCCAAAGCAGGCCAGCTCCAACCTAATATGCTGTAGAAATGTGTGTGTCAGTCTTGTTTCTGAGAGTAAAACGCAACAGGAACACAATCATGACTAACTAACTCCTCTAATTAACTTGACCTGTTTGGTGGTTTGGTTTTTATTTATTATGTTACCTGGCTCTTACCACATAAGCGTTTCTAATTTGTAAATGAAACATTTTGTCTGAAAGATAAACCTGCTCTAACCTCAAGATCTGCTATCTCCAGTCTCCTGCATCTCTGGCTTATTTGAATGTCAACAGCTGCAGAGGTCCCTTGTTGATACATTTTTCAGAGATGAAATATATCTCTCATGTTTCAGATTTCAAGAATGTTTTTTTTGCATTATTATCTATGCAATACGATCAAAGAGAGAAGGGATATCAGAGGTAAGAGTCCCATCTATTGGCCATAGGAGGAACACAAAAACCTAATGCTTTCTGAATCTCAAAAATTTTCTACTATGAAAAATTATAAGCAAAGAAAAATTACCAGGAAAAAGAAATTATCTGAATGCTAATAATGAATACTAGTGAAGACAAAAAAGAACTTATTTTAGAATTCCTTTTTCTTCTTTTAGAGAGGAAAGAAAAGGAAAAAGACATTATTTATGACAAGGAGGAAGAATTTTTTGTTATTACTTTGTGCATGCAGGTGGGATTGTTTCTCAGGAAAATCTTCCTTAAGTACAGCGGTTTTTAAATAACTGCTATTGTTTTACTTGAGTTTCAATTCAGGAAACTTTAGTCAAAGCAGAGACATGGTCTGTTGCATAAACAACAGTTCTAGCACTGTCTCATCACTCTTACACTTAGGAGAGCTGCTTTTGATAGCTTGTTAAGTTACACAACGAAAATCTGTTAGTCCATACTTCCTGAAGCTCAGCACAGAGACAAAAGTTAGTTTTACATGAAAATGCCTTAACTTGGAAATGTGTATAATTGTTTTTCCTAAGCAGATCACTGCTGGGTTTGAATTTGAGCAAGGGTTTTTTAAATTTTTACTGTGTGTTCTGAACACCACCACCACGCAATACAGCAACTTCTTAACTCTGAGACAAACCATGAAGTGCCTGGAAGCCTGGAGTTGTGCTAAGCACTTGCTACTGTCCTGCACAGTGTCTGAAATGGAGATAGATTTGACAGGGGGACTACCTGGTGGATAACGGATTGGTGGGAGGTCCCACTGACTGTGTGCCAGTCAGTGTCTCCCTGTCTGTGTGGACACCAGTGATGAGTGGTGTCTCTCAGGGGCTGCTGCTGGGACCAGCATTATTTCACCACTTTGTCAGGGACATGGGCTGTGGATTGAGCAGACACTCAGCAGCTTGGAGGATGATGCCAAACCAAGAGGTGTTGTTGATAACAGAGGGACAGGATGCCATCCAGAGGGACCTTGGCAAGATGGAAAGGCAGACCTGGGTGAACCTCATAAAGTCCAACAAGGCTGAGAGCAAGGTCTGGCACCTTGGTGGTGGCAGTCCCCAATATCAGAACAAACTATGGGGCTCAGTGATTGGGAGCAGTCCTGAGGAGATTAGGAGTGCTGATTGATGGGAAGCTCAGCACGACCCATCAATGTGTGCTGCAGCCCAGAAAGCCAGCCATGTCCTGGGCCACAGCAAGAGCAGTGTCGGCAGGAGGTCGAGGGAGGGGATTCTGTCCCTTTGCTCTGCTCTTCTAAGACCCCACCTGGGGTTCTGTGTCCACTATGGGGTGCTCAGCACAAGGATGTTGTCCTGCTGGAGGAAGACCACAAAAGCAGATCAGAGGGATGGAGCCTCTCCTGTGAGAATAGGCTGAGAGACTGGGGTTATTCAGCCCAGGGAAGAAATGGCTCTGGGGAATCCTTACAAGACCTTTTCAAAGCCTTTCAGGGAGCCTATGGGAAAGACTGGGACAGATCCTCCATCAGAGAGTGTAGTGATAGGACAAGGGGTAATGATTTCAAACAGAAAGAGAGCAAGTTTAGATTAGATATAACAAAGAAATTCTCTGCTGTGAGTGTGGTGAGGCACCAGACCAGGTTGCCCATAGAAGTTGTAAATGCCGTATCTCTGGATATGTTCAAGGCCAGGCTGGATGGGGCTTTGAGCAATCTGGTCTCAGGGAAGGTGGAATTAAGATGTGGAATTAGGATGACCTTTAAAATCTCTTCCAACACAAATAAATTCAAAGTCTGTGAAAATATTCCCTACCATACTCCCTCACAATTGTTTGGGACACTGTTTCATGCTCTGGGCTAAGGTCCTGCCTCTGTCTTGGCATGGTTCTACAGAGTGCTAGAGCATAGGAGCAAGCATACTGAATCTATCTGACGTCAGAAAAGGGTGTCTAGGCAAAAGCACAAGAACAAGACTTGCAGGTCTTCTCCAGACATTTGCAGCTCATGAACTTGACAAGACTTGCAATTTGTGTGCATTTAGGAAACCCCGAAGGACTTCTCTTCCGTGAAGTTGTCAAATCAACCCTTAACCCACATAAATTCTTATCATCTGCAAAAACTGCCCATAAAAATCTACTTCCAGAATGCTTTAAGAATATCATACCTTTCCTGCAATTTTTGTTTTTTTTCAGCAAAGAGGTTCAACTGTTCAGATATCTTGAACACAAAAGACCTGTATTGTAGAGTAGCTTTGATATTCCATCAAAATCCAGAGTAAAGCAGAATTGCTTATTCTTAAAAAAGTTGGGGTTTAAACTTTTTTTTTAATGAAATGAGACTATACCAAATGGAAGCAGTTGAGCACAAAATGGTGTTGACATAAAACCATTGCAGTGCCATATAACTCACATATAACCCACTCTCCTTACATCCCAGTGAAAGCCCTGGGGTGAATTGCAGTTCACTGCAATTACCATGCTGTACTCTCACATCCCTTTTTTCACATTTCTGACCAAAAATTATTTGCAAAAAAGCAAATATGGAGCAAGTAAAACAAATAAAAACTGAGAATGCTGCATGTATTATGTAAGAGAATGGAAGCTGGGGGAGAAAACTGAAGTCACTGAGGCTCCCTGCCTGAGCAGCCTCATAGACCAGCCCACACTGGGAGCTGTCCTGCCTATAGAGGAGATAAAAACTGCCCATTTCAGGCATGGCTGAGGGGGGCCATTGGTGCAGGTTCACTCCCACCAGCTGCCATGGGCATCCAAAACTCCCATTTTACACAAATGGTCTGTACTGCCCCAGAGCACAGATACAGGATGTGGAGAACAATTAAAAAACCCTATTTGATCTGATCTACTCATTAGAACCAGGAAAAGGCAGAGACTAAGACTCACCTGAGCAGTAAACTTGTTCACAAATATGTAGTTGCAATTCTGTTCATCTTAAAAGCTGCTGCTTCACAAAAATATGAATGTCTCATTGTGACAGTGAAAAAGATCTCCCAACTCTAAAACAATTTGGTTTTGAAAAATTGTAAAACAGGGCTAGCAGCCACCTGTTTAGTACCATTTAGTACAGTGAAACTCAAAACAGGAGGTTCTGCATTATGGATCACTGGCATCTCCCTAAGCAACAAGGAACAAAATGTTTTTAAAGGTAATGTAATAGAAATGTGTATGCAGAATAATGTATTTAAGGGATTTAAATATGTATTTAACTGTGGGTTGACCTCTATTTTTCCATGAAAATTGCCATATCTGTTTTCTCCAGAAGGCTTATTAAAATTGCATCTTTCTTGGAGGAAGATTACATTTGTTCTTATCCTGATCACATATCAGGTGATGTAAATTGATACAAAATCCAATGTTTGGATCAATACTGTGATAATAAAACTAAGAGAACTGAAAAAATGGATAAAAGCACCACTCTCCACAGAAATGTTGATTCACTGACCATCTGTCTTATTTCAGCTAAGTGCTTTACCGCTTCAGTTTGGCATTAGACAAGTCAGTCAATAAATTAAATAACTGAAGTCACACTATAATTCTTGGCTACCCTGCTCTATTTTTTAAGCTGTCAACATCTAAAATGTCACATGTCTTCCTTTTTTGGGCATAGAGTGAGCATGTGCCAAGTCCTGTCTACTCATCCTAAGCACAAGCACACGCAGGTAATTAGCAATTATATTCTTGGTTTCTACTAGTCATCCAACTGCCATAAAAACTCTTCAGTGTAAACATGTGCCTTAAATATATCTCTATTTATTTGCTTACCAACTTATATGAGTGCAGTGTGACTAAAGGCACCTGCATTATACATACTGAGAAAACAAAAACAAACTCACTCGATGTGTAGAAGCACTGTGCCCATATTCTGCACTCAAACAGCAAGAGAAGCAAGAGAACACACTTAGAATTTTAGAAAATATCACAATAGAAGGTTCCTTTTTACAGGCCATTAGAATTCCATTAGTCTCATCTATTCATTTCCAGGCTGCCCTCAGACTGAAAAGTGAATATCTAATAGGATGCTTTCATTAGAATCAAATGAACAACCCTCCCCTCACCCCACCACAATCCAATATGATTTTAACAAAGAACATGATGGGTGGCTGCTCATCCAGCTAGAAGAAGCTCAGAATGATATTCACTTTTTTTTTTGGACAAATTTAAAGCACAAATGGCTGAGAGCAACATCCAGGATAAACAAAAATTCCAGTGATGTGACAAAGGGTATATATTGATTTTACAGTAACAGTAGCTGTCAACATATTCGATGCCCTCATTGTCTGCATAAAGAAGCTATACCTAAATAGAGGAGGAAAAAAGTTTACATTATTTCCTAGACGACAACATTTCCCTGTTGATCACTTAAACAGCACTAAAAACGGCCTAGATCAGATGCAGAAATAAAAGTTTAAAAGCTCACTGCTGGAGACACCAAAACCTGCGACTCCAGGACAGTAAGGAGCATAAACAGCTGATAAAGAAGGTGGTCAAGTTTACACTTTCTCATCTCTAATAAGACATATGGGCCTGTGCCTGTGGGCTCTAAGTGTGCTCCTGCAGTTTATCATGTGCTCAGAGAAGCTGGTAGCTCTGTGGTCATCCCTACAGCTGTGTGAGTCCATGCAAAGGTGTTCTGGACAGAAATGTTCTTTTATTGCCTCATCTTTCTCTTGTAAGGTGAGCATGACATCCTCTGGGTGGAACAAATTTCTCCCTCTAAACCAGCAGAAGCACCTGCATCTCCTCTTGAGGTACAAGGACCCTGCTGCTGCAGCAGCTCTGCCCACAAGCTGAGTCCTACATTCCTCAGCACAGGATAGATGCTGTGCTGCAGAAAATATAAATGGACCCAGACAGAGAGCACTGCTCTCCTCTGCAGAAAAGATGGTTATAGGAAGAAGAGGCAGAAGATTTTTAAATTTTTTAACATATACATATTTATATATACATAACATATAGATGAGTAAAAAATCCGTTAGTAAATAGACTCAAAACCATATTGCGAGATAACAGGGGGAAAAAAATCTAGAAAATAACAGATAGATATTTTTGGATAAAAATATTATGATTCAGCACCAAGAGAAAAAAATTAATGGCTTCCCACTAGGCCACTAATTTTACATTCCACATTAATGTGATATATTTTTTTTTACATTTAACGGGTAAACACATTTTTGTTTCTACTTTGGTTGCCATGATAATTCATATAAGGTTATTCCCATGTAAGAGGTTTCAAAGTTTAAGAAAGAATATTGAGTGCCTCAGTATTTATGCCACACCTCTGTCTAGAAAACAGTAGGTTTTCAGAAAAAACTGCAAACAACCTCCCTCCACTCCTGAATCCTCCACCACTCCCTCTTCCCTCCCCTTTTCTCCCCTTGCCTTATTTCCAGCTGTGGCAGCTGTTGTGAAACCAGCACTGGCAGACTCTGACACCTGGCGGTAGCTCAGCAAGTCTCTGGCCTTGTTTTTTGTGAGGTTTTTGATTTGATTAGCTGTATTTTATTTTTGAGGAGTGCTTGACAGCAACATTTATATAAGGAACAATATTTTTACTAGAAGTTCAAAAGCAGGAAGACTTAATAGTGCAAAGAGATTAAGTACACAGCGGAATGTCACTCTGGAAAAAAATGTCAGACAACTGCCCTCATGCTTACAGATGCTAACAAAATATATTTAAATGCACTGAAAAATACTTTAATTTTAACAAATTTTAAAATGTCACACATGCAGTTTTAATATTTCCTATTTCCACAGCTTTTAACCATAAAATCTATAGTCTGTGAGCAGGAGCCTGTATGATCCTTCCTGTGTTCCGAGCATGGTATTTTAATCCTGCAGACCTCTTGACTGGAAACACCATGTTGTATTTTGGGAGTTTTCAAACAATTTCCTGCCCTTGTCTGCAGCATCTATCTGCAGTGGTTGGGATTACCAAAATTTGGGGCAGACCTGCCCAGTGCCAGCCACACAGCACAGTGTATTTACCCACTGGCTTCCCATATAGCAAGCATACATCACACTCATTCATATCAGATCTTGCATTTGGTTATCTATGGATATATGTTACTCTCCATGGATACCAAGCCATTCCGCCTGCTAACACCCAAATTTAATCTGCTGCTCTGCTTTAAATTTGTTTTTAAATACTGTAGAGATTTAGGACCTTATATTTCTTGTTTTTGCAAACGCAAAGAGAACATAAGTAATTATTGCTCTCAGTATGGCATGAGCATATTTGTTCACAATTCCTTTAATTTCTAAGAGATGTTCTGTTTTCATTATTATTCATTGTCTCACCAGTTTTGTCTTTATTAGGCATTCATAAAAAGTACCTCATTATCATCTGTAAAGCACAGTTCATTAGTGTGGCTGCTCTGTGAAGACAATTGTTTCTTCATTAGCACCAGCTCTTCAGAAATTCAGGCCTTTGATACTTGTTTGAATTACTTGTATCTTTTCATTTCCTCAGTTGTGTTTCTGAAAGATTTCATTTTTTTCTGCAGTTATTTACATTTATGAATATCCTTGTAAGCCCACCACTTCTAATTTGTGATGTGTTTTGCTTGCAACTACATTAGTTGTTCATACAAATGCATTGGCATAGGGGTTTATTCATGGGTTTCATCCTGTATTCATGAAGCTAATCTATTAGCTCTGTTTATTCCTTTAGGCAGGAATTAAAGCATTTGTCCATGAGCATGCTCCAGAGAAGGAGGCATACTTTTGAAAGCCCCACACTTTCACTGCCTTTCACTTGGATGCTTGGCAAAACCTATATCAAGAAGTACTTATATATAGGTGTGTGTGTATATATATATATATATATGTATATGTATACACACATATATATAGGTGTACATATATA
>VRYO01001463.1:16698327-16769417 GCA_009812075.1 Sialia sialis
AGTCCAGTGCGCCTTATATATGGACAAAGTTTGGAAATTTGCTGACAACCTGGAGTGCGCTTGAGTTGTGAAATTACTGTACATATAATACAGAAATTGCATTTTATAAATATAATAAATTGGATCCAATCAAAAGACTGCAGAAAGATTTCTCTTTGCTTGAGTGTCTCCTCTTCATTGCTAGAAGGTGGCCCCACACATTTCTCCTCCTAGACCACTGCTCTTCCCACCAGGCTCTGCTGCCCAGGTGCTCCTCCTGCTTCACAGGCAGTGGGAGCTGTGGATGACCTCTGGTGCCAAAGAGGATCTCCAGCCTGATGTGCTGCACCACCAAACTGCCTTGGCTCCAGCTCTGACCTGCCTCAGCCTTTGTCTACAACTTGCCAGCCACTTTTCTACCTTAATAAACCATTTGGCTGTGAATAGAACAAATGTTTGTCTGATTGGAAATCCCTGATCTGACATTGACTGAAAATAGTTTCCTTTCAAGAGCTGTCAAACTCAGGAAAATAGCCTAAGAAATGTTTCTGAGTGTATTTTTTGTTTCCAAGTGTATTTCTCTTTTTACTCCACCACTCTTTTGGTATTTTAAAGGTTTTTTTCTGAAATGGAGAACGCTTCTTACAGGACAGATGGTTCAAAAATTTTAGAATTACATAAACCAGGGAGGACAGATTTGTTGAACCTTCTCTCTACATGCATCTCACTTTTTATGAGGAACCTAGTCATAGTTACAGCTCCCCACACACACTCTTGAGTGTGAGATTGCTCCTCTTTTCTCTACTACAGTGGCACACAAAATACATGCTTGAAGCCAAGGACAGCCAAGGCTGAAAGATGCTGCCTTTGTTCTCAGCTTATTACAAATATTTGATATAAGGTAATTTGCCCACATTCCTTACAATGCAGCCAACCTCCACACAAACAGCTGAAAAGGAATACAAGCCTTTTACTTTCACCACAAACTCAGGCCAAGGTAAAAAACCCAAAGCCAACTGGCCAGCTTTCAAGAAGAGCTCGCTTGCTGGATGGAAAGAGAGAAACCTTGTTGACATGGAAACCTATAATTTCAATATATATCTATAATTAACAGATAAAATAGCAAGATGAGAGAGAGCTCAAAAAGCCACGATCAACTACAGTTGTCAGATAATTTTTAGCACTCAAATATTAGAGGTGAAACTGTTAAAACAGCAACAAGGAAGGTGTTAAAACAAATTGCTTTTCCAAGCAATTGTTAGAGGGCTCAATGGGAATGTGAGAAATGAAACAACAGTAATCTCATGCTGGAGCATGTTTCTGTATTTGTACTCTATTGCTGCTATAAAAAAAAAGGACCTTCTTGTGGATTTCATCTGTGCACATTCAAGTGAGAGATGCTGTCCTAAAAATTTTAATCAGAATAGCTGGCAGAGAAGGAAAGAGGGTGACATTCAGAGAGGTGCAGAGAGGCAAAAGATGAAGCCTTGATACAAATACAGAAGGTGCACATCCATAGTAATATCTGTGGAGACAATGAAGACAATGAAATTCCAAAGTGGGAACAATCCTTGAGACAACATAACGGTAACAACCCTTTAGTTATCAGTCAGATCCATACCAGAGATGACCTGGACTAGCTGGAGGGAATTAAACTTTCTGGACATTACTGTACAAGGTAGGAAGAATTCTTCCACTCTGTATTTATATATTTTTTTCTCTTTCTGGGGCATTTTAAGCCTAGCAAACCCCAAGTAATTGTACAGGATGGTTAGGTCCATTGTGTACCTTATTAGTTCAGGGTTTGGTATCAGCTCAGCAGTAGATCTTATTTCCTTGTAGAGAAACCTCTGAATAAGTATGTGGCCCATGCATCAGTCCAAAAAAGAAGGGCACAAATCACTAGAGCAAGTTAACATTTTCACATTCAGAAGTGAAAGGCTCAGTCCCTCTAAAGAGAAAATATTTGTTGCACTTTTATCTTTGCTTAATATTTGCTCTTAAAATAATTCCTGTTCTTGATTTCACATGTTCCATTAAAATATCTGGGCATGCATCATCCTTCACAGATAGACAAGCACTGTTACAGGGAAAGGGGAAGAGATATAATTAACTTTCCATGTCCCATCTGAAATAAGAAGGTGCACAGCAGACTTCATTTATGGTAGCAATATCTGTAGTGCAATATCATTTCTATTTCTCCACTTGCCAAATCTGAGGAGAGATGGGGACAAAAAAATAATACAGAAGAAAATAAACCATTAATTTGTGTGTAAATAAAGCAAGCATAACAGACTAGCTAAAGTTACCACCTGGTGCACAGCTTCTTCACGTAGCAAAAGCAGTAGACAAATGGGGGCAATGTAACTCATCTCTTGGTGTGTGATGTTTATTAGTCTCCTCATTTTTGCAAAAGTCACTGCAAATTTGAGGCACTTTAAAAGTTGCAAGAATTATTTATTTTTTTCTCTCCATTATGTGGATACTAGTGAGACTCGAGGGAGAAGAAAAGAGATGTGTTCAAGATCACTCTAAGTATAATAAACCCCAGGAGTTAAATGACAAGTTCTATTTTATTTTGCATCTTTTCATTTTTAACTGTGCCTTTTTAATATTCTTTTTTAAAATACAAAGGGCCAGAGGCTCCCTCACTGGGAAAAAAACCTAAGTCCATTGTAACTGGATTGCTGATCTCTTCATCATTATTTTTATGGGCCTCGGGAAATTGCAAGGAGGTAAAATTTTAGGAAAAACAAAACAAAACAACTGCCTTCCTCGCTCTCTGTGCAAGTGCTGATCATCAGGAAAGAAAGGCACAATTTGCTGCATATCTCCTGTTCCCCAGATCATTACAGACCCCCAAGCTGTGAATCCCTGGGCCAAAATGCAGGCAACTGTCAGGTTTCTAAATGTGGAGGGTGTTTTAATACAAGCCTTACATTAAGAGAAGTAAAACCTTGGGCATAAATACATCTTTCTCTTTCATATCATTTAAGCTAGCTGAATGGTTCTTAGTGTTCAGTAAATGTAAATGTATTTTGCCCCAGAGCCAGAATATGCTGCAAAGAGATATTGTTCTGCTCAGGATGAAAACCTAGCATGGATTTCAAAGTCTTCCTTAGACAGACAGTCTGGGCAATTGGCAGAATTTATGAGAAGGTTGGGCACTTTTCTGCCTTGTCATGTGCAAGTTTTCTAATTGTCCAGCTTTGGAGGCTGCTGTCAGTCCAACCACAAGTTCCACAAGGCTGTACTCCTTGAGCTGGGTTGTTTTGGTGGTGATGGGATCAGGAGGAGAAGAGCACTGGCCTCATGCTCCATGCTGGGCTTATTAACCTCTCATTGGGGATGCTTGTCCTGCAGCTTAGGCAAACCAACCAGCTGAGCTTCAAAAATGGCTCATTTGAGATAAAGAGGTCAGAATCCAATGGAGCACATCCCAGGCTAAAGCCTGAGACAGTAACAGCTCCTTCTGTCGTCATTAGCTATGTCTTCAGTTAATGAACTTTGCTAATCATCGTGCCTCAGAAAGAGAGTGAATGTGGCAGCCATGGGCCAGCACAAACAGCTTCATGACTGCAAAAAATGAACTGTACTCACACATCACAGCACAGAGGTGATAGAATCCTATATTCTGTGTTGACTTCATCTCTTTTCACTAAGATGACACTAATTGGTTTCTTGTGCCATTGGGACTCCAACAACTGGAACAGCCTTGGACAGTGAATAATGTCAGAGCCTGAACTACACAGCATGGCTCAGACCATCTCTCTTAGAGGCAAATGAAGTTTCTTCTCTCATGTAGACAAATGATATCTAATGAAAATGTTGAACTTCACTGCCTTTCAATTGGTATATCTGAAGCCACCCCACTGCCAATTATACGGTTCTGGAAGGGTATTTTGGGAAGTTTGGTGAGTGAGTCAGATGGTGAAATATGCTGAAATAAATTTAAAAAAAATCTATTTCTTCAAGATTAGTTTTTCTCTGTGCATATTTCAATATAATAAATACCTCAGAAAAAACATCCTTTTTATTTTCCCCTCTTACAATCCTCACAGAAAACATGTCTGGAGCCTGATCACAATTTCTATTCTTCTTATACTGTTTTAGTTAGCAAAAGTGGGATTGTAGATGTCATAGGAGCTGGATTCTGCTAATTCTGATGGATTTCTGCCATATTTCTGCATCACCTATTGATCCTGGGGACACCCCATACCATGTGCTGCACATTCTATACCAAAGTCCCTGGAAGTCATGGATTTGGACATGAGTCATCCTGAACATGTGATAGTCATGTTTTGGCATTTTTCTGATTTTGACAAAAAATGTCAAAACTTTGCTATTCTAAGTGTGCAGAGTGACAAAGAAAGACTGTATTGAAAGCTGCACTGAAAATTCAGTTATTTCTACTTGTCCCAGAGAGTGGCTATGCAGAGGGCTGAGCTCCCAAATAACTGTGTGCATTCAGAGAACTGATTCTTTTCTGTGAAAACCCCAAACCAGAAATATGCAGCAAAAGCAGCTAAGGATAAAAGTGTTCACTAATGGTATGAGGCCAAATGCTCCTGCTGCGGCCCTTTTCAGGAAGCACACAGACAAAATTTGCAGCTCGTGGCTCCTAACAGGATGGTATATGCATGATTTGCACATTTATCCCAGAACACGTATTGAAGGGGGCTTGGTGCTTTGCTCATCTGCATCTGCTGCATCAGTTTATGATGTGAAGAGTCACAATGGCACTCTAGCAGATGGGTCTAAGCATATCCATGCCAGAAAATCAGCATGTGAAATAAGTTTGAATAAGACAAGTCGACCATTTGAAGGCCAATACAAGTCTCTTGGTATCCCTTGCTCAATTAGCTTTGAAAGCAAAAGCTGCTGCTAAGATGTGCTCTGTTTAAGGTACCTCATGCAATACAAACAATTCCAGCACTTTCAAGGTTTTCTGTAGCACAGAAAGATCTTGTCAATAAACTCCTCAGCTAAACTATGTTTTAACTTCAGTGGTGTTCAGCCAATTCAGTCAAGTAGCATCTGTGTAACTTAGGCAATTCAGTAAACTTTTAGCAATTGCTGGAGGTTCTTTTGTTTTTGACTTGGCTTTTAATGCCTATCTCTGGCTGCCAGAATGTATGAACCTTAATGAAAAAAAGTGTTTAAAATTTACCTTAAGAGAGAGTTTAAGTTCCCTGTGGGGTCTCTGAAGAATCTAAAACCATCTGAAGGCTGTCACTCACGAATGAACAACTTACTCAGTACAGAAAATAATCTTTAGCTGTGACAATTTTATCTGCCTATTTTTTTCTTACCAAAATACAAGTGTTATTTCACAATTTTCTATGATAAAAATGTTTCTCATCCCAAAAAAACCCTTTAACTTAACTGCAGATTTTGCCTGAAGAAACATATGCATATAAATGTATAATTTCTGCTGATTATGCTAAGATCTTGATTTCTTTGCAGGGGGATTGGAATTAGATGACTTTTAAAAGTCCCTTCCAGTTCAATTTATTCTGTAATTCTGTATAGTTTTTGGCGGGGGGGGGGGGGGGGGGGGGGGGGGGGAGGTTGGTTTAAGATTTTAATCTGGAAATATAAAAAAGGCTGGAAGTTTGCATTTGGACACCACGTCATGAGTCTGAAGGTTTTCAGGAGAGAGGAAAAGAATATTTTTTTGCCATCAGTGGCAATACATATAAATCATGTCTCATATCTGATTTTAAAAGAAGAATTTCATTACCAATTTATTATTGTAAGGCACCATTCTTTTTTCTTTCACTGAATTACCTATTACTCACTTGATGTCATAACATTTTTCAGGAAAAATCTATTTATAAGTACTCATGAAGCAAACTGATTGAAAACATAACTAAAAAGTGGCCAGAATCTTAAATAAATCACAGATACTTTCTTCATAGATTAAACACATGAAGCAGGCAATGCTTCTTACATAACTTTTCCAAAATGTCCTGTATTGGCATTTCCATGGACACTGACTACTGAAGCCATGTCATCCTCTGAGTACAAGCAGTATCTCAGGTCTGCTTGGAGGCAGGAGAAGAGTCCATCCCTGCTGCAGTTGGTCACTGTGGAGCTCTCTGCAGCACCTTGCCAGTCTCAGGCAGTGCCATTGGGGGCACTGGCTGGCTACTGGCTCACACAAATCACTGCACAGTTTTAGCATGTTAAAAGCTTCCCACCCTTGGTTTTCATCTGGTTGTCATCTGCTTAAAATAATTTTAAATGGCAGAGTTCCCTGAGATGGGCTGAGGATAAGAAAACTCCTCCAGCGCTGGGAGCAGACTTGCCATGGTGGCACAGAGTCAGCACCAGATGGCACACTGGGGTTGGCACAGCCCACGGAGGAGCAGGGATTCAAGGAGATGATCGCTGGGATGACGGATTCCAGGATGCGAAGGCTGGGAAAGTCCTTCCCTGTAGATAAAGTCCTAAGGTGGTACTGTGCAGCATTCTGTCTCTTTTCCTTCTTGGGCAGCCCCACCTTCCCACTGCCATTCCAATGGTCAGCTAGGCACAGTCCTGCCTAGGTCTGCCTGCCCACTGCTTTGGCAGTTTAAGGACTGGTATTTAGTATTTTCACAAAAAAATTATATAGTATTTAATAAGAAATATAAAATTTTAAGTAATTATTATGCTGATTTTTTAAAAACTTAATATATTAACTAATAAATGTAGTATTTTCAGCATTTATCTCTATTTGCTGCAATTTCCAATATTTTCATTGCCTGTACACATTTCCTGAATGTTCAAGTAAGAAACAAAGACTATATCAAACAGGGATAGCTTTTTTAAACCAGTTGGTACCGAAGCCCATCATTAGCTTCCTCAACCTGGTTCCTTTCAGGGACACTGAGCCATGACAGCACCCATTAAAAAATTCAGGCTTAAATGTGTTGCTACTGTCCAACATGTTGTACATATCTCTCATATGTCTGTTGAAAAATACCTTCCCATAAATGACATGGTGATGCTGCCTTACCAGACACTTACTGCAGAGCTGGGAGTCCCTGACCTCAGAGCTGCTGTCCCCTCTGTACCAGAGCCCTGTCCCTGCAGAACATTGTGTGAAGATTATACGGGGCACCATGCAGGAGCTGAAGAGTGACATGGTCATAACAGCACCTCACTCCAGTGTGAGTGAATTTCTAAACAATGTCCCTTCTGAGGCTTGCACGAGTGTACTCAAAAAGGCAGAAATAATTGTTGCATGTGTTCAAAATGGCACTGTCATCTAGAATGCCCTGTATCTCCAGCTGCTCTATTATTTTGTGCTCATTATAAACTTAGACTAAACAATACTCTTCCTGTCCAGTTAAACCAACATGAACTGTCTCAGACCAGCACTGAACAATATTACGGCTTTCCTCTCCACTTCAGATTGTCCCTGCTCAGCACCAGAGCTCCCCTGTACAGCTGTGTGTGCTGCACCTCTTCTGCAGCACAGAGCAGAGGTGCTCCTGGCAGAGCTAAGGCACACAGTAAAGTCACAGTGGTGCCCACCAGGCACGACAGGGACAGTGGAGAGCAGATAAAGCCAGCTGAAACCTCACAAAAACACTTGTACTTTCTGATTGACTCAAAAAGGAGGAGGTACTTGCAGGCAGGGTGAAAAGACTTTGAGACAGTACCTGAGCCTGTGTGTGCTCAGGATCCTCAAACCATTAGAACAAAGTTAGTCTATTATGTCCTTGTACAAAAGTCTTAGGAACAAAGCCCATTTTCAGAATCCCTATGGGAAAAAAAAGCTGCCAGCTTTAAAGTAGACCATTGATTCTCAAATGTGTTTGAGAAGTTGAAAAATGAGCAGGTAGATCAAAAAATCTCTTCACTTTGTTAAAGCAACCTCTAGTTTTCCTGTGACGCCTTGGGATTGCTTCACAGCACAGACAACATCCTTGAAAACTTCAAATGCAAGTCACCCTGTGACCAAGGGGAAGATCATGCAAGCTTATCAGTGGAGCAGTGTTCAGGCACTGGGGTGGATTTGGGGATTAGAAGTGTAGAAGCACCACTATTTTAACATTTCTGTGGCACAGAATGGATGTCAACAATGCATGTTCAGCTTTTCATTCTGAGCTCATTCAGAGCACCCAGCAACTGAAAAATCAAATCTTCCACTGTGAAAAACATACACTTGTCAATGCTGAATTAGAAGCTGGCAATAACAACATTAGCAGATGTTTGGTTTTGGGTTTTCTAAATTCCACTCTATCTTCTGTCTGATTAATTTGCTACCTGAAAAAATGTCAACATTAAATTTTCTGGACTGGAAAAACTCCAACCATTGCAATACTAAATGGTAGTAATGACATATCTTCTTCAATGGAATAACATTCTCTTACATGTTACAAGCATAAATGGCATTATAAAGGCTTAAAGCAGATGAGGACAAACACATGAAAATCAAAATGTGGTTGAATCATTGGTTATTTAACAAACAGTATATATATAGATGTAGGTATATAATTCAATGGCTGCACTGAAATAATTTGAATTTATATTAACACAGATATTAGAATTGGAATCTAAATTTTTTGTTAATCATTTGTTTGGGCTTTTCTACCCTGATTTGCCATCATTATAGTAAGTAAATTACAAACAGAAATCCACACATCCAAAGCATTGCATAAAAATTACAAAAGACAATGTAATGCATCTAAATTGGTAGTGGCATTGGAATGACCAAATAGCATTAAAATACACATTCACATTTAATTCTTCCTTTTTAGAGGAGTAGAAAAGCAAAGCAAGATGATCTTTTGTGAAATGTGCTACTGATATCAGACACAGGCCTAAAGTCAAATGTAGATAGAAATGAGGAAAACATGAGGGTCTCGGTAAAGGTGAAAAGATCATTCCTGTCTACATCACACTGATCCCTTCAGCAATCACATGAATTGCTTCCTTCTCCCCTTTTTCCCATTCTCCCCTTCTCCCATCATCTCATATCTGCCCAGTTGAGGTGTCTCCAGTCAACAAAATCTAACTTTGCCCTGGGTGAAGGTCTCTGCCAGCAGTTAAGCCTCGGTGAGGATTTTCAATACCACAGAGTTTGGATCACCACCGACAAAGATTCACTCAAAGACTCCTCTCTTTTCCTGGAAGCACACAGGGCTTCTCTTAGCCATGCAGATCCAGGCAAGGACATTTCTCTGCACCAAGTAAAGGTGCTCTTGGCTACCCAGTGTATCTTCTCCAACGGGGATTTTTTCCCAGTCTTTTGCAACACTGAAAATGAAAGGAGACCTTCACATCTGGCTTCTGGCTGACATCAACATCACATGCTGTTCTAGAAGGCTGTGCCTTGTTTTAGGTAAAAATTTACTTTTTTATCACTTGGGATTTATCATCTATTAGAAGATGGTAACACTTAAGATGGATATTCTGCAGGAATTTTTTTCTTACCTTAGCATAAAGAGTCCAGAATGACATTTTGTGAGATGACTTACATTGCTTTTCACATTTATTGAAAAATCACTTTGCTCCATCAAATATGGTAATGTTTACTTATTCCCATTTAAAAATTCCGTGCTGCAGGAGATCCAGTGAGTGCTCTAAATGCCATGGACAAGAATTTAAAAGCACAATTAAAAAACTCATCAAAAAAAAACCAGAAGCAACAGAACCTTTCATACCTGTTCAAACTTTCAGCCAGATTAATTCCCCTCTCTCAGGCACGCTTTGATCTTTCACTGCATCAGTCCACCAAGCTGCCCAATAATTTCTGAGCATGTTTTGCTTTCTCCCTGTCTTGTAAGATGATAATTCAAAATTCTTCAAGGAAAAAGAGATCTTTGTTCTGTGAGCAGAATATGAGCCTGTTTAGACACTCAGTCACAATGAAAGGGGATGCTACCAAGGCCCCAGGCAGGTCTTGCATCACTGCTTAAATTCATCTTTTGGTTTTGTAGCCTCACACTTCCTCCAGCTCTTCAGACAATGATAATCATTTTGTCATAAGATTTCAAGAACTTTTTTTTTTTACCTTGAACAAAGAAGATCTCCAGGTTAAATGTGATCTTTTATCTGCTTAAATCTGTTTTCTAAACTGGCATTGGAATTGTTAATCAAATCAAGGTAGGCTGTCTGGGTGAGGATTCAGTTGCCAGATGGATGTCTAGTTTCAGATGCTTTAGGGTGTTACACCTAGCTGCTGTTCTAGACACTTCAGGTTTTGCTGTCATGACTGCTATTTGGCAGCTGAACCAATTCCAGAAGTCTGTATTTAGATACCTGAATGATTCACTCTGTCCTTTCCTTTAACATCATCCTCAGAGATATTTGAATATCACTGTGAAGCTATTTTAACCCTGTATTTCTGTATGGCTGTTGTCCTCATTGTTCAGTATTGATATACTTTATTTTCATCATGCCTGTCTATGCAGGGCAAAAACATGGTCAGAGTTCTCAGTGGAACTCTAACTGGAGAATGGTTATAATTTCCCTCCCTTATAAAATATGTTCTTCTTAACAATATCAAAACATTGGAGGCCCTTCATTGAAACAAATTATTTATTATTAAACATCATAAAATTTATATAAAGTAACTTTTTATCTAAGAGGTGTAGTTTACTATCTATCTAAATACATGATGAATATTTCTGTAAGTTTCTATGGAAAGTTATTTTCTGAAACCTGAAGTATTCCTCCAGATTACATCTCCTGCTTCTAGAGAAGCATCATCTAAAATGAAGAAATCAAAGATAGTGGCTTAATTTTATATTGCAATTTTTTCCAGGTTACAATCTTAGAAATAAATCCCTACAATGTATAAAGACTGAGAACATTCAGATAACCTCAGGGCCTCAAGATGAGCTTTATTCAACAACATTTTTCCACAACAGCAGATTAATTTATTCTTAAATGAAGAATGGACAAGCATTGCACAGAGCAGAGTGGCAGAAGAGAAAAATGTAACTACTTTCATACCTCTACTTCTAGTTACAAAGAATTATTTGCAAAGTTAAATTCAACATCTGAAAGTAAGGCTATTTTCTCCAGTAATTGGTGTTAGAATGGACCCTGCAGTCAGAAGTTAAATCAAGCTGCTGTTTTGCTGCAGCCAAAGATCCAAACAGAATGTATTGGAATGAGCAGGCATTTGGCATTACCTCCAGACTGGTAGAAAATTGAGTGTTTGCATTTTCAGAAATGCATAAATCATCCTTGCAATACCTGCATGAAAGTGAATGCATGTTTAAATGTACACCAATAGTTATGATGTAACATCATCTACAACAAACTACTTTCACAATTCATACCTTCCAAGAATAATTTTTAAAAAGTCCTTACATATTCTTGTCCAATATAATCTGCAAGATGCTTGCATGTTTTCAATATCTCTAGATTAAATCACCATTTGTCCATACATATAGAAAGTTTCATATTGAGCTTCAGTTTGGCCTGGGTAGTAAGTAAGTTCTACGTGGTGCTTGCCCATCAATATATATTCATAATTCAAAGTGGTAGTTTTATATTTTTGTTATGGGAAAAAATAAAAAGCTAAAGTTGTAAGCAGAAAAAATATTGTTAAACAGAAATGCAATTTAGTAGAAGAATGTACGTCTACTTTGAAATGTAATTTCTAGGCTCATATCCAACAGGCACTATAAACACATCAGTAGAGTGAGACTATATATATGCTGGCAACTTTACATATGTTTTAACACCTTGTCTAATTGGCAACCTCAATTGTTTAATGCCCACATCTTCAAAACGGCATCTCTGCACCTGTACATAAAACCCATTCACTCATTTTTGTTATAATAGCAAATAATGCAAATTTATAGTCACATGTGACTTCGTGAGAGTATTGATCACGTCCTTATTAGCTGCATCTGTGCTCTGCAGAATAAGGATCAAATATGAATGATGAAAAGATATATATAGAGAGAGCAAAGCAGTCAAGTAATTTCTGTCTTTCACCCCTACACACCTTTTATAGGGGGATGTGGATGATGAGGTGATTTACAAACTCAACAGTGGAACAACAGGCAGTGAGTAGGACACAAGTCCTTGGTCAATAAAATATATTCACTACTGCAAAACTGTGAAACTGCTATTTCTTATGCATAATTCTAGATTCCAGAGGAACTGCCACATGCCCATTTCACCATTGAATCATAGAATGAATCATAGAATATTAAAGGGTTGGAAAGGGCCTAGAAGATCATGTAGCCCAAACACTCCCTGCCATAGACAGGGACACCTCCCACTAGATGAGGCCACTCAATGCCTTATCCAGCCTGGCTTTGAACAGTGGCAGGATTGGAGCACTCACAACACCTCTGGACAACCTGTGCCCAGAGAGGTGTCTGACCACCCTCAAAGTAAAACGTTTCTTCCTAATATCTAACCTACATTTCCCCTATTTCAATTTGCACCCAATACTCCTTGTCTGTCACTACAGTTCTGAACACAGAGTCTCTCTCCAGCTCTCCTGCAGCCCCCTCCAGATTCTGGAAGGTGTTGAGAGGTTCCCAGACACTCCAGGCTGAACAGACCCAACTTTCTCAGCCTGTCTAAATAGGGGAGGTGCTCCAGTGTTCCAGGCAGCTTCGTGGCCCTCGTCTGGACTTGCTCCAAGAGTTCCATGTCCTTCTTATGCTGGATGCTGGGACATCAGAATTGTATGCAGTACTCAAGCTGGGGTTTCACAAGAAAACCTGGTCTCTTACTCAGAGCAATGCTTCAGATATTGGCTCAAAATAGATTACAGTAATTTCAAAATTATAAGCTGCACCTGAATATAAGCTGCACTTCTGGGTAGCCGAGAAGACCACGGGATTTGTCCATATATAACCCGCGTCCGAACATAAGCAGCATTTTTTTTTTTTTTTTTTTTTAAAAGTGAGGACCCATGTGCGACAAAGTAACGAGTTAGTAAAAGAATTGCGCCAGCACGGGGTGTGGTGTCCGGTGCTCAAGTTGCAAACAGTTTTCATAGACCAGTGAAGCCTTTAAAGGTGCCCTCCCCGTGCCGCCGGCCCCGGCACTCCCGCCCCCGGTGCTGGTTGCCGCAGCCCCCGCCTGCTCAGTGGCAGCAGCAGATTGCTCACCCATGCAAAGGCAGCGGCGGCAGCGCGCTCACCAGTGTGAAGGTGGTGGTGGAAGCGTGCTCTCCAGTGTGAAGGCGGTGGTGCCCGGGGGAGAGGGGAGCCCACGCGCTGCAGTGACAGCGAAGACGGTGGCACCCAGAGGCAGCAGATCCGCATGCCGCAGCAACAGCGAAGGCGGTGGCGCCTTGCTCGTGGCAGCAGAGGCTGCAAAGGCACCCCGCTCGCAGAAGTGGAGGGGGTGAGCGCCGACTCGCTTGCGCCGGCAGATGGGGAAGCCCTGGCTCGCCCGCTCATGCGAAGGTGGCGAAGCCGGGCTGGCCTTGCCAATCCAGCGGTGGCTTGCCCCCCGCTCATCAGTGGCTCCGGCTCACCGCCCACCCGGCAGCGGTTCCGCTGCAGCTCTCTCGCCCGCTGGCTCTCACTTCCCGGTTGGCATTTCACTGGGATTTGTCCATAGATAAGCCGCACCTGAATATAAGCCGCACTACTGGGGTAGGCTGGATTCTTCAAGGAAAAAGGTGCGGCTTATAATTGTGTAATTACTGTAAGTTCAGCAAAACATCTGTTGTGTAGTCATGGCTCATAGAGCATGGATGGCTCTGCTTCCTTTTTCTCTGTTGTAAAGTCATATTCAACATATGAGGGAAACATGGAAGAAGCAGAGATGAGAGCAACAGGGAAAACCAGCGAGCCATGCCATGAGAGAGAAGACAAGCTATGGCAGAAACTGAAGCTGCGTCACTCCAGATGAGGCCTCGGGTTTGAGGAGGCTTACTGACAAGCAGCCAGGCCACCTTTTTAAAATGAGATTTTCATCATAATCTCCTGAAAATTAATTACAACTACCAAATTATGGTGGGATTGATCTAAACACATCTGTCTACAGCAGTGAGAACGACAGTGTGTGACAGAGCAATATGAGCAGCAATCACAGTCAGTTAGGTGCACTATTCACCTAACTCTAAAGTGCCTACACTTGGTCAGATGAATCTTATCTTTAACTCTGTTGACTGTGTTGATCTTCCCAGTTACAACCATCGTCAAGACAGCTGGTTCAAAGTAGCAGTCTGTGTCCCAGCTCCACGTTTAGTCAGATGAATGCCAGACTCCACTGGATCCAGATCAGTTTTGAGGTTGAGTAGTAGAGAAATCAGGGAAAAATCCACAGTTAAGAATACAGTCAGAAAATTTCAGCAGGAAATAGAAGACAGTCTTAGCTGTCTGCACAGAATGAAGATCCTCAAGAAGATAGGAACTTTTGGAGGCCACAGAACATCTTACACTAATCCACAGACTACAGTTCTATAGATTTTAACATGCTAAATAAACACAATGTAATTTTCAAACTTGAATAATATTAGAAATAAATTTAGATTTTTCTTCTGAACACTCATTGTTTTGGTGCTTTAAGTACATTTCCTAAATTTAGACTTTGCCATAGATGCTTGTGCTTATTAAGTAATTTAAAGAATGGTGTTAGTGCAGAATAAAGAAGTATCTTCATGATAATCTAAATATAACATTCATTTTCTCCTTCTACACCAACTTCTGGTCAATTTGGAGAGTGATTCACTTTGAGATGTTGCCTCATGCTGAAATCTTACCATCCTTTACCCACATTGAATCAGTTAACTCCTGCTCCCATGGGAGACATATGTTTCCTCCGCCTTCGGGTTCACACTTGCAGAGTTACTGGTTGCTTGTTTCTCCTCGAACATAAAAAAAAAATATCATTTCAGTTTTACTGTGAGTTGCAATGTTATTCCAAGATCTCAAAGTCATTAAAATATTAATAAAATTGTTACAGAAAATTGTGAGGAAGAAAAGGACAAGACAGATTTGTAGCACAAAACCATGGAATTTTAATCCAGGATATAAAAACACCCTCTTAGATTGGAACACATTAAAAAAGTTTCAGTAGACAAGAAGAATATGTGGATATATATATGGATGTAGAAGGATATATCTGTTCTGTGACAAATTGAATAAAATCTTTCATGGTCACAAGTACTCTTTGATTTCTCCTATCATCCAGAAATAGGGATTTAAATGCTACTAGTTTAAAAATACCCGAAAATCACTTCAAGAAGCAGATCAGTTGTTAAAAAGTGACAATATTTCTCAAAGATTGCAAAGCAATGCAATTTAAATAGTCTTCATACACTTTGTATTTCAAAACTTCAGAGGAAAGGCAGAAAACTCAGACTCCAGTTTTACTATGTTTTATTACAGTCTCATGTTCAGGTAGCAAAAAGGGTGACTGCAATGTCAATGGACAGAGAGCTAAACTCCTATTATGTGCCCCAAAACACAGTGATACTTCTCTCCCTCTTTCCTCCTCTAATGGTATCATTATTATTTTATTAGGTGGAAAGAATCCCTCATTCAGAATACACACAATTGTATCTTCATCTGCTTGTCATTACTCTTTCTTGCTATCTTTTCTTAAAGAAAATAGAATTGTTTCAAATTAATAAAATTATTCAATTAATAAAACTAATAATAAATGTTTAAAGTATTTTTTTCTTAGTCTGATTTCATTTTTATATACCCATGTCAGAAGCTCTTTATTAATCCTTTGGAAGTATAACCATGGATATTTTTTTTCCCTGTAGGATTATGTCTTTGAACATGAAGAAACTGTTAGTCCCTCTGTTAATTTTTCATTTTCCACATTAATTAAAAACTTGTCCAGATGGCACTGCAGGAGTATCTTCCATGTAGATTTCTGGCTTTGAAATGCAGCTACCCTCCTCAAAAAACATCACTTCCGTCTGCTTGGGAAAATAGCTCTCCATGGTTCATTTTATGTATAATATCGTGCGGGGGAGAGTGTGCCACTAGGAGTAAAAGGAGTGGAAATTCATTTCCAAACCTCCCATATTCCATGGAAAAACTCCACATAGCTATTTGTGAGTACCCATGTGTGTATACATGCATGGATGCCTCCGAAGTAAGATTAACCAAAGAACTCCTATTACCTCAGCATAATGTGTACATATAATCCTCAGCCAGGTGGTTAATAAGAACAGAAACCAGTAGCATCAATGTATTTGACATCTCTTGAGGCAAATGATTAAACCAAGTTTAATCCCCACCCAACAAGTTCCAGAAAACCACATGCCCTCATCAAGTCTGACTTACCCCCTCAGGAAGACTCTGAGAAAACATATAAACAAATAAACCTTTATTAAAGGAAAAACAAAACAGTGATACATTTAGCATACAGTAAGAACAAATCCTCTTTCCTTGCTCCTCCACTGCCAGATGCCCATTGTCCAGAAGCTGCCTATCTCAGGGATCTCTCTGCACCCACAAGCTGCCTGCTGAGTCTGACCAGGCACTGCCCTGATCCACCCTAGGGCTCCCCCAGGGTGCCTGGATCACCACGGTGTTTTCTAGGCTCCTCCACACCAACACCCCTGTGTTGATTCCATTCAAGGAGGTTTCATGCCAAGGCATTTCTCACCAGACACTCAGCTACATGCCCCTGTCTCATACTGAAATGAATCCCATTGCTATGGAGAGAGCATTCAGTGCTCTGTAATGGAGACCTGTTTGCTCAGAAACCAGGTGTTTGACACAAGTTAAAAATTATCTTCCTCTTCTCAAGAGCCAACCTTCCTGCAAAACCCAACCCATCTGTGCTGGCTCCCTAGACACTGCCAGGGGAAGATTTGGTAATTGGCCAATGTGAACTAAGGCCTCTATGGTCTTGCTTTCTGCTTTTCACCAACAGTGGGATAGAGACATCTTTGTTTTCCTGAATGGATGATTAGATATGCGTATGTATTTATTACAAAAAATATTGATTTCCCATAAATAATGTATTAGGAGCTCTTCAAGTGCTCAAGTAAGAGACTACCTTTTTTCCATACTGTTCCCACAGTCCTGCCTGCATGTCACAGAATTTACTATCATCGCAGTTCTGTTGCGTGCATAACATAGTAACCAGATTAAAAAAAATTACTCTGCTGTGTCAAGAACAGAAAAGTGTAAAACATTTTCTTTAGCAGCATGTGACTCTCTAAGACTTGTGTTTGTGAAGGAGCCAACACAGTGTGCTGTCACCATTTGAATATACAGCTTCAAAACACACTGCAATTAAAAGCTTTCAGAGAGCTGGTTTAATATAGAGCATGACATCATATTTCCTTTAATGCCTCCTAACTAAAATAAAACAAAAACCATCAGGTCAGGTTTTATTTTCCACTATTGATTCCAGATACCTCTGTTAAGCTCAGCCTTAAGAAGAGATGCTCCTCCTTCTTCCAAGGCTATCAAAGGAGGACAGCAAGTAGAACCTCCTCAGGAATATGAACATTGCCCATGTGACAAGAAAAAGAATGTTAAAAGCCTTGACTATATCTGATGAATTAAATGTTTATTGCTCTATGGTGCTTGGTCTGCAATGCCTGACACTGACATCAATAGAGGTCTTGTTTAAAAACCTCTAGATGCATTTTCAAAATTCAGGGGACAGGCTGGACTTTAAAGGTTTGACTGTTTAAAAAGATCAAATATTTTTCCTTCCAGTTTTGGTCTGATCCTACTCTCTTGGAAAGTAAACAGGATCAAATCACTGGATGTCAGAGGAAAATGCATAGATAGATGGTCTAGCTCATTCAGGTGGCCCTGTAGAAGGATTGCTTCTTGCAGTTTATTTTGTGGCACTTAATTCACTGCTTTTCAGTATTGTAGAAGAAATGTTGCCCTTTGGAAGAGTCTGGAAGATCTGTCTTACTGTGTCACTGTGATTAGTCTTCTTTTCCTCATTTTGTTTATCTACCCCACGTTTTAGTGTGTTGAATTCCACCAGGGCTTTTTACAACTCCTTGCAGACACTGTTCTAGAAGGAACCTCATGATTAGGAGATGATAAAGGACAGTAAGAAATCCTGGCCTGTTTAAATGTTGTAGGGAATGTGATGGGGCCAGGACTAGCCACATGGGCAACGCTTTCCTCCACACATAAATTCAGCATGATAGTCAGCTTAAGGCCTGTGGAAGAGAGGAAGGGAAGAGGAGAGGTTTGTCTTGAGTTCTCTCAAATATGGGCTGCTATGGCTGCTAATTTAGATACAAATGCCACCAGCAATCTGCATGGACCCTAGCTCTGCTTCAAAGACCCACTGGTACACTTTCCTGGCATATCTCTGAGGGTAGGATTTATGAGCTTAAAATAGTCCAACATCTCTGTTCCCTCGTGCTAGTAGTTCTCCCCTTAGGTATGAAGAAAAGAACTGAGTTCCCTCCTAAGTCACTGCTTGCCCTTTGCTGTTGGCTAAAACAGGTGGAACGAGGAACAAGGCTCAAGGCCCAATTCTTCCATCTTAATTTTGGTATCTTGATTTTGGTTCTGCCAAGATTGTAACAAATCACACAAGTTTCCCATGTTTCAGCCTCTTTGTCTTTAAAATGGGAATATTGATTTCAGCTTTTTTTAATGTACTTTATAGCATGTGGACATAAAATATTACAAAGAGAAGAAGGTTTTACTATTTTTTTATGTTTAGACTTTTTAATACAGGTAAATTCCATAAATTATCAGCATTACCTCTCTAATGTGACCACATATTTGATGTTTCTGTTGAAGAAACTCTTTAACCCATGCTGATAATATAGAATCCCTGTGTACTATTCCTCATAATTTCTATAAAACCTCATTCTGTCACCAGCAATATATATATTACTGAAGACTGTGTGTCCTTGCCTTGTCAGAAACTGCAGCCTTCACTTTCTTCTTTCACCCATAGTTTTATGTCTATTCCAACAGCTAAGAGTAATTTTGGTTTTCAGATTCATTATAACCCCCCCAGCTTCGGGGGTCAAGTTATTATTTCCTCACATTATGCTGCAGTCCCCTTTTATTTCTGCTCTATTCTCTGTCCTTTAAATCCCTTGCTTAAAATCTCCTTGGTGATTTTTTTATTTCTCTCCTCTGATTTTCAGCTGGGCATCCTGCCAGCATAGTCTATTATCTCACTTTCCCTTTAAATTCCTTTGTTCTATAATTAGTAGGTTTAGGTCTATCTGTAGTGAGTAACAAGTGGACTACATCTCCCAGATCTAATGTGTGATTACTAGAGGTGATTCTATCTTTCCATGCAAGCATGCAGGAAAGTGAAGAGAAGAGCCACCCAGGAAAACCCCTGAAGAAGGCAGTGGCAGGAGTCACTCGTGTGCATGACACCTGGCACTTAGCAGCCACAGAGGGTTCAGGGCTGTGGTCTCCAATTTGTGGCATGACCCAGGGAGAATCATGTCCTTTACATCTCAGGTATGACCACGGTGGGAAATAAATGACAACTTTGGCTCTCACAGCATGGTGACAGCACAGTGCTGGTATTTCCCAATCAGTGGGCAGAAACCTGCAGGGACATGTGGCAACTCCAGGCCCACAGCAAGGAGGAGCTTTCTGGGCTCTGCCAAAGCTCCTTCAGACCACACAGCTCAGTGCTCTGTGTCGTGGAGGCACACAGGGAGGCAGGAGGTGTCTCCTCCAGCCCAGTGTCCAAAGTTTAGGCACTCGCTGTGGTACCCAGGAACCTAGCACCCAGCCTGCTCTGGGCACAGCAGGGCCAGCTCAGCCACACCCCACTGTGCAACCTGTGGAAAGGTACCTGGGAAGACAGGTTGAAAGAACAGTGCAGAATGAATTACATCTGTACTGATTACTGAGGAGTGGAAACATCTGTGCCTGCCCAATGGCTTTGGGTGTTTTTTTAATAAAAGAGTGGTTAGGTGGCCACAAATTGTAGTTGTCATTTGAGTTGAGACTTGAGAACCAGCTTCTATGTCAGTTTGGGATAGAGTCTGCTGGCTGTGCTGTGAGGATAAAGGGATATGCTGTGTGAGGGACAAACAGCAAAAGGTGGCTGGGAAAGGGACAGGTTGGGGTTTATCCAATCGTGTAGAAGGAAGAGGAAACTTGAATCAGTGCTGCGTGGAGCTGCCTGTAAGAAAAGGAGTCAGAGTTGTAAGAAAGTCCATTGAAAGAAGGCTTGGAAAGTTGTTAACAAAGGACTGGTGGTGATGCCAGTCCAGTCTTTCTTGACATAATTGCAACAGCAATCTGAGTCCAGACTGCTGAGAAAGAGCTGAGAGAGTCAGCCAGACACCAGAACCATCAATGTACAGTCAAGGACAGCCCTGTTGACACAGGGGTGCTCAGTTGCTTGGAGATCCAGAAGGGAAAATGGCTGAGTATGAGTTCCTGAAGGGGGAAAGCAGGGAGGCTGGTCAGGGTCAGCAGTAATACCTGTGCTAGTGGGGTTGGTCAGGTCATCAGCTTGAGTCTCTGATGTGGCACAGCAGGTGGGAAACAGCAGCCCTGGGACATCCAGCCCTAGCCCTTTTCCTCCTGGTGAGTAAAGGTCCACAGGTGCAATGCCAGGGAGCAGGCTCAGCTTGACAGCTCAGTAATTGCTTCCTGTCCTTCACTAGCTCCTTGTGGGGTACAACTACAGCGTCTTCCAAGTGGCCAATGGGCCCTTTGCTCTTCCAGGTGCTCTTAAGACTGAGACTGACTCTTTTTGTTCATCCTCAGGAGCTCTATTGACCCAAACCACGATTTCACGTGTTCAGACATGAGAAGCATAGGACTTTATCAAGGATTTAACCTACTGCTGGCAATTCTGGAACATCTTATCCATGTCTATGGTTTCTTGTATCTCTGTAAAATTATTTACTTATTGTGTCATTTATCAATGTGCAATGCATGTGCATTAGTGAATCAACCAAAACAGAATTAAATTGCTTTCCTGTCTACTTTTGCTTTATAAATCATTGCATCTGTGACAGTAATGTGTTTTAAACATACAGAAATGCTGGATTACTATTTTTATAGGGAGTTGTCCAAATATTTGTTTGCTAGCTTCAGAAAACTTATATTCTCTAAGCCAAAAAAAAAGAATTGTATCACTTTTTTCTTTTGCACTTTATATATAAACTTAGCTTTGCCTCTTCATTCCCCTTTATTACCTTTGTTATTTTTCACAGACCAGTACGCAGGTTCATGTGTTTCTTTAATAGGTTTTAAATTTTTCTGCATCCCCATGTTATTGGCTCCCTAGCCAATTTACTTTACTCAACAGTATGATCTATTCAAGTAGAAATGGGAAGTTTATGCAATATTCTGTCTAGACTTCTCTGAATGTATTATTCTCTGAGCCACACTGGCTGGGGTGCACCTTTATTTTAGAAGCTCAGCAATCTTGCAACAATTGCACCAGGACTACTGGAACCCCAAGGTCCTGTGAGGCAACAAATTGAAGATTCTGTAAAAATTAAATAATTTAAGAACTCTGTATACAGAACTGTTAGAAGACAGTGGGCGGGGGGGTATGCAGGGAGGGTGGGAAAGAATAAAAATGTTTGGGGAAATACTCCACTGAGGGTCCCATATAACACTGGAAAATTCCCTGAATTGGTGATGGCAAGTAGAATATCTCAAAACCCATCCTCTACCAGATCATGATGAGATGCACCATTTGGAGAACTTGTTCCAGTTTTGCCTGGTTTCTCTGAAGCCTTTGGGTTTGATCAGAAGGACAAACTTTTGTGAAAGTGCAGAACAACTTTCAGTTCCTCACAAGCCTCCTTACAATTTTATGGTGACCATAGGTTCCTGAGAACAGAAAAAACATCTAGTTCATATACTCATTTGTAGCTGGGCAACTCGAAGAGAGCTTGCAAGATGCTCCAGGACATGTTTTAAATTTAATTGTGTGCATCTCAACTGAGACACCTTTATCAGCCTACTATCAGATTCCACATTATCACTGTGTTGCTACCATAGCCCTTTGTGATGTGGTAGGCTGCAGTAGAGGGAACAAGGTTCATCCACTCTGACAGTCTACTCCAGTCTTTTATTCCTGTCCTGTGGTGTGCCCATCACTCTGTTTTTTAGCTCTATATAGCCACTTTCTTTTCTGTGACAAATATTCTTACTCTTGCCCTTCCTTGATTAATCTCTTCACCAGCTGTACTCGTGTTTGCAGAGTATGCGTTGCTATGCATTCATTTCACCACCTCCACACCTCAGAGCAGTGGCAACAATCACATTTGTTACAAGAAAATGCTGTTAACTCGTTGCATCCAAAGTTAAGAAAATGAAATGTCAGTAATATGAATTATGACTAGAGAGTGATTTCACTCTAAGAGTGAACTGTACTAGGCAAGGGAAACACAGCACCACATGGGAAGGCACATAAGAATAGACAGCCCTTGCCTTTGACAAGTTGTGGTTCCCTTTGTTTGCTCCATAGTTTGTGGGACTGCAGTTATCAGTAACAAATTAATATACTTGCCCAACACATGCTGGCACAAAATAGGAGAAGAGTGGGTGGCAGAGCAGCAAGATTTTTGTGTGATTAAATAACAAGTAACAAAGGCTCCAGTAAGTGCTCAAGAGTACATGCTGTAGCTCCTGTGTTTTGAAAGAATTACAACATTTGTTGCGTGCTGACTCTTTCCTGCCTTTGTATCAGCTGTCAGAAGGACAATGCCCACCCAAGGGCTTGGTAGGCTGTGCTGGGAAAGGTGTTTGCACTCTTCCAGGCTGCATTGCCAGAGCTGAGCACCGTATTTCCTCCTGTCAGTCATTTAATTAAGATTCGTCTGTCAGATGCGGCAGGTGCAGCTTGCAGTGTCAGTGCCCAACATCTGTAAGTTCCTATCCTCCTAACTCCCAAATGGAAATGTACAATAGACTTAAAGAGATTTGTTTCTGTCTTTACTTTTACTTGAAACTATTTGAACAATTTACAGATAGGCTTTTTTTGGTTTTTTGATTAGGTCATATTTGCTCCTTCATCTCAGAGAGGGAGGGCACTGTTACTAAAAAGCTCCGAGGACAGCCTGCACCATTTCCCCACCTCCATAATTTTCTCCTTACAGTTTTTCTTCAAAGAGTGAATAATACACTATTCAATGCATTGAAACTGCACTTTGCTAATGGAAACACTGCCTGGAGCTGCTTTGAAATGATATCCAAAGCAGCCCAGAGCCCTGAGCAATCTGTGTGATGGGCACTGCGAGTGCCCTACTGTTGCCATGTCCTGGCAAGTAATTTTGACATTCGTGGGAGTTATTCCCAAAAAGATTTGAATCTTCTGTGCTGGGTGTTTTGAGTCCTAGGAGGATATGTCTTCAAAACTGATTTGATTGCCTAAAGCATTGCGTCAGAACTGGCAAAGAGTCCTTACAGAGAATCACCTTGTTCTCTGATGTTAGGACAACTGCTTCAGACAGCTTGTCTCTTCTGGTTCCTTCCCAGCTCACTTTGCACCTTGAGCCTCTGCTTTCCTGCCCGAAAGCCACGCAGGCAGGTGCTGCTCACTTCTAACTCCTGTGTGCATTCTCATTTCAGCCCCATGACAAAGGTCCCTCTGCACATGAATGCGTTTTGTCTCTCCAGAGCCTGGTCTTTTCACAACAGCAGCGCAGTATTGAGCTCTGATAAACCTTCAGTTCAGACTACTCCATACTTTATTTTCCTATTTTAGTTTATCAATAACACTGGCAAAGGAAAAGCACTGGCAAGAAAACTCAGCAAAGGCTCATACTGAAAATGAAACGGTCATTCATTTATTATGTATTTTTTGGCAACAGTCTTTTTTTTTTTTTTAAAGTAATTTATGCCGGCCAGAGGAAGTGCGTGGACAATCTGCCAACACGGGTGAGCTCCTGAGATTTTCCAGTAAGTCTTGAGCACAGAGTAGGTCCCTTGACGTCTCAGCTCCAGCAGTTCTTGGATCATTCATCAGATGAGAATCTGATTTTCTCTTTCCCTGGAGTAAGTCGTGAGCTCCCACGGCTATGGAAATCAGCTCGGGGTGCTGACTGAGGCTGCAGGGAGCTGCTCTGCGGAGGGGGCTGTGCGGGGACCCAGCCGCGGCAGCGGGACGCGCGGGCCGAGCGCGGGCGCGGCTCCGGGCGCTGCCGCAGCAGCGCAGCCCTGCCCGCGGACTACAGCTCCCGGCGTGCCGAGCGGGGCTGGGCCGGGCCGGGCCGGGCCGCCCGGGGGCGCCGGGAGCAGCGCGGGCGGGGGCGGAGGCGGGAGGTGAGTATGTCCGTGTGTCCCTGTGTCCGTGTGTCCCTGTGTCCGTGCATGCGGGGCAGCCCGCGCCGGGCAGGTGAGAGCCCGCGGGCAGGAGGAGGAGGAGCAGCGGGAGGAGCGGCGGCAGCAGCGGGAGGAGCGGCGCGCTCCGGCTGCCGGGGATGCGTGTGTGCCTGTGCGTGCCTGCTCAGCCCGGTACCGCTCGGGGCACTCGGCGGCGGGCGGATCCAGCTCCTCGCTTTTCCCAGTGCGGCCGGCTCTCGCCGAGGTCCCGAGAAGAGCGTGAGTGAGCGGCGGCTGGGAGCGATCACGTATGTGCTGTACACGCACATGTGTTCCCTACGCATGCAACACATTTGTCGGGCTGCAGGCTTCGCCCCGTGACACCGGGCGGCCTCGAGGGGGATGGGGCCCGGGAGAGAGGGGTAAAACGAATTAATTGCAGACGAGAAGTAATATCCGTCTTTGAGTCATCAGTCTTGGAGGCATAATTTCATTCCAAAAAGCTCTTAGATGAATGGCAAATCTTATATAGGAAAGCATTGCTTTCCCCATAGGATTATCAGATTTCCACCGGAGAATACAGATCCTGGATTATTGAGCTACATGGGATTTGCGTGTTTCTTTCTAATTAGTCTGTGAATCTGAGTGTAAAATTCTTTATTTGGAAGAGGGGGATGGGAGTTATATGCTTCTAAAAGAACAGATATGCTTCTTTTCTCTGACATTTTACACAGTTTTTCTGGTTATCCCATGTCTGTGGATACTTGCTGCCTTAATTGGATAGTGGTGTCAAAGGTTGATTAGATTCCCTAATAGATTTTGGATCTGCAAGAGGATTGCAGTTTTAAATGCGTGGTTAAAACAATCGTGTTTGCCGTCTCCCCTCAAACAGTTGAGAGGAGGCTGATGTATTACATTTGTGTTATCTTCCCTTTGGTTTATTAATGTATCATTGTGAGGTTGTTGGGCTCGGTTTTGTTGTTGTTGTTTTTTCCCCCTCTGCTATTTCATTTGCAGACTGAAAAGAAATGAATGTCAGAGAGGATTTGTTTAATCATTTAACAGCTGACACAAGCCATGTCCCTAACAAAACGTTGGTGAAAAAGTAGAAGATTTCTGGGATACAGCAGCGCCAGTACTGTGGAGCCGCTTCTGCAGGTCAGGAGCAGCATTTGCTGGAGGATGCCGTAGCCCAGGCGGTGAGGCTCGTGGGGACGAGGTCGATGGCTTGCATGGAGCTTCTCTACCTGGCTGAGGAGAGCAGACAGGTGCCCCTGGGCAGTGCTGCTGGCTGGAGCCTGCCCTCCCATCCCTTCGAGCAGCAGCAGTGTGAGGGGGCTGAGCTGGACCCCAGAGCAGCCGCTGCCGTGGCAGCCCTGCACTGTGAACAGCACTGCAAGCCCGTGCAGAGGGGCCCTGTGGCCGAGCCCCCCCTGGCACCCCAGCCCTCCTCCCTGGGCACCTTGCCCCAGGAGCACCCTGCGCCCTCCAGCACGTCCCAGCCCTGCCACCCAGCCGAGCGCTTGCCCAGGGAAGAGGATGGAGAGAAGAAGAAAGCCTGCTGCTGTGCCCAGGAGCTCGAGACGTCGTTCACCTACGTGGATGAGAATGTAAATCTGGAGCATGCAAGAAGTCCCCCCACTCCTACAGGTGGCCAGGATGCCCCTGTGCAGCAGCATTCCTGCAGGGAGCTGCCACCTGAATGGGTGCACGATTCTCCTTCCTTGGTCTCCGAGGAGGACGATGCTGCCTCGGAGGCAGCAGCTGGGAAATCTGTTGACTATGGATTCATTAGTGCCATTTTGTTCCTGGTTAGTGGCATTTTGCTGGTGATAATTTCCTATGTGGTCCCCAGAGATGTGACTGTGGATCCCAACACCGTGGCTGCCCGGGAGATGGAGAGGCTGGAGAATGAGAGTGCCAGGATCGGTGCTCACTTGGACCGCTGTGTTATCGCTGGGCTGTGTCTCCTGACCCTGGGGGGCGTGGTGCTCTCCAGCCTGCTGATGATGTCCATGTGGAAAGGGGAGCTGTACCGGAGGAGCAGGTTTGCATCCTCCAAGGAGTCTGCAAAGCTGTATGGATCTTTCAATTTTAGAATGAAGTCTGGAGCAAATGATAATATGCTCGAGCTGTCGTTAGTTGAGGAAGATGTGCTTGCCATAGATAATTAGTGTGGTCATGATTTTTAAGGCAGCATTTCTACTGGAAAATATGTTCCATTAAAGAAACCAGATGCAGCTAAAGATAGCTGGTGATGCAGTTTATTTGTCTGACAAGAATGGTGTTATCTTAAGCTCTATAATCAAATGTTTGCAATATATGAGTACTTGTTGTAAAGGGGAACTGTGCCAGATGAAATGCAAATGATATAAAATAATGAAAACCACTGAATAAAAAGAGATTTGTGATAAGTAGGTTCTTCAAATACTCGTTTATCCTAATATAAAACATTCCACTGGTGTCTTGCCTATATAATTTTCTTATTACTCTCATATAGAACAAGAATGACCTTGACACTTCGGCAACTGTTAATTTTTGAAGCCAGCAGGATTATTAACAGTCTACTTGACAGAATGTTAAGAAGCAGGACCAATAATCAAATAGCAGGACTAGTATTTTATTGAAGAGATGCTTTTTTATTCTTTAATTTTAAAAATCTCTTCAGTTTAACCCTTCTCTTCAATTAAGTGACAGCTATGGGAAGAAAGAACCTAATTTGGTCATGACTGGCCACAAACCTCCCATATTTTCAAACAATTGTACAATTAGTGATGATTATTTAAAATATGAAATAAGAGGCAAAGGGCAGGAAACCACATGGCTCATGGTACTGGTAGGACACAAAAGGCTCTTTTAGCTTGAGGTCAGTGGCTCCATTTCAGTTCAGATTAGCAATGATTGATAGTCATTAACTTCTGATAGCTATAGTGACCCATATAAAAGAAGTTTAGTTCCTGGTGGACAGATGTCTTTGTATGAAAACTGCCATAACATGAATTAACAGAGCTCTTGTTTGGAGTCTCAAAAGACCCAAAGACTGAAAAAGCGTGGGGATGCTAAGACTGGACACTTCTCCTTCAGTACAAATGCCAGAAGAAATTCAAGCTCAGCTGCAGGGCTTTGCTTATACTGGGGCTGTCTGCATCTTATTAGCTCTTTTTGAAACTTCAGTTTTGTATCATTAGGTTGTCAGCCTTCTCATAACCAGCAAGGAAAGGTCAAGAAGGAGCTCTCTGAGACTTGTTCAATAAAACCCAATTTATTTCTAAAGAATAAATCATCAGGAAATACAGAGGTTAAGTATCAGGCAGTTTACTGGCTGACGTGAGACTCAAAGTAGGGGATGATCAAGGGTAGATGTTGCTATTAATCTCAGTTCTGTGGCAGTGTAGCCAAAAAACCTGTACCACTGATGCTATTTGCTTTATTACCAGCCCGTTTCTGGGGTACATTGATGTGTTCTTGCAGTACTGGGAAAACCAAGAAAAATTGTTCAGTACACCGCAGTCAGTTCTCACTCAGAATGGTTAATACATATATATATATATGTGTTTTTAGTACGTATATGTATGTGTCCCTGGCAAAGCCAAACATGGTTGAAGAGCTCTGCCTTTGCAGTCTCTGACTGCAGTCTTAGGAGAAACGTGTGCTTCACTATGACAGCCTTCTCAGTTATGAGTTAACTCTAAAATATCAGGAATATGCATTATTTTTAAAAGATACCTTTTTTTCCCACTGTGACACACAGGAGAAGACTTCTCTTGGGAAGGGGTGAGGAGATTTGCTTTATACTCCCTTTACCCAGTAATGTGTGGCAGCACTAAGTTCAGAATTAGAAGTGGATGGCAGAAACATGAGTTCCTCACAGAGAGACTGAACGCTGTTTTGCCACTTGCTTCTTCATTGCCCTTCTCTGGCTGTTTTTGTCAGGAGACAAGTGCAGCACCCAGCTAGTGTGCACTTGTCTGACTCAGCTAGTTCAGTCCCTTGTGCTTGCTGACTGCAGGTGCTGGCGTGGGTGCCTGTGACCAAGGGCCCAAGGAGCTGCTCCAGATTCAGATTCATCATTCAGATTTACTTTGGTCCGTGAATTCCACACTGTGGTATCCAGGCTTTAACGCTGGCTCTGCCAAAGAGATTCCGCTTCACATGTTCTCTGCTCCAACCACAGCTTCAGGTCAGTGTTACTGTGTAATTAAATGAGCTGCCTTATTAGAGGTTGCTGCTGCCCAGTAAATGATTCTCCCAGTTTATGTCATGATACACAGCATGTTCACAGGCAGTAACTCAGCAGTGACCAGCATCTCCACAGTCGTCTTTAAAGAGCTTACATGCTTCTGGCTGTGACATCAGGGATTCCTGATTGAATCTCTAGGATAAATACATGAAATGTCTTCTTATATCTGGAAGCTACCTCAGCCTGCTGTGATCAGTACAAGTGAGGAAGGAATCCTGAGAATCTGGATGCAGAGCAGGAAGGTTTCTATTTTGCTGTCCTTGCTGGCTGGTGGGGTATGTGGATGCTGCCTGCAGAGCTGGACACTTTTCTCGAGGTGGGGAGGTGGGAACAGTACTTCCTCTCATCCTGGCCTGAGGATGGGAAGGGGCTGGCCATGGCCTGCACAGGTCCAGGGAAAGCCATGCCAAGCAAGAGGGCAAATTGCTGAGCTGGGGTCAGCAAGATGGTGTGGGGCAGAGGACAAATATCTCAGGGGATCGAAAGCCTTTCACCTGCCTGGGCCCTGTGTTCTCACCTATGTGACAGAAGCTCTAAAGCTGAGGCTGGTGGTTTTGAGAGCTATTATTTTTATTTTTTAATTATACATATGCATGAAATTGAAGTGCATTCCATTACTGCAGAAAGATGACAGTTTAAGCTGTACGGATCACAGATTTCTTGTAGGAACCATGACATGCCTTAATGCTGATTATTAGCGCTAGAAAAAGGAAAGCTTCCCTGACTGTCAATATTTTATTGTCAAGTGAGAAGTTTTCTGACACTTTGTAAAATGCCTGTCACAGATCATGAACCTGCAATACTTTAATGAACCCTGAAATTTTCCCTGAGAATTTTAAGGAAACTTTATAGTCAACCTGATAATCTAAATGTACACCTCAGCAGTGTGGGGAGTAATAAAATTTAAACAACAGGACTAACAGAGTTTCTTTATTTTGGTGTGTGTGCTATGAAAGAGGTGAAGGAAGGCCTTCAGAGCACCGGAATTTAGCAGATAAAACTACTCAGGACATTTCTCTGATCACCTTTAGAAGTTGCAGCATGCTGTGAGTTTGCGGTGCATTATGAAACCTCTGGACTCTCAGATTCTCATGTTGTGAAACCAAACGCAGACAGAAACCAAAGCACTTGCTGTCAGGTGGCTGATGATGGAAATGAATGTATTAGCCCAGTGGATAGGCCTCCACACCATTCACATCACATGAGATGGTACCAAAGGGCAGGGCCAAGGGGTATTTATTGCCCCCTCGTGCACCCTCACAATTTGGCTTTCTCTGCTCAACATTCAAATGCTTTAAAGGTACAAATGGGAGAATTGTTGGTGTTTTTTTCATTGCCTGGGCTAAAGTTGTCCCTTGATTCATTGGACAGCTTTTTCCTTTTATGGGGAACTAAATTTTGGCATATACCGAGTGGGTTTTAGGTGCCCTCTAAACATATTTGGATTCTGAGTTTGGATTTCTGAGTACCCTGGAAACGGAACAGGATTTGTGCCCTTAGTTTATTTCTGACCAGCCCCAACTGCCCAATATGACACTTTCCCAGTTTCTACCTCATGACACATCTGCTGGCTGGGCCCAGCCCTAGCTGCTGCCTTCCCACTGGAGGTGTCCATGCTTCCCTGAGCTGGGAGCAGAGGCTCCCTGCCATGAGGTGACAGCTGCCAGTGTTGGACTCGCTGCTGCTCCACAGCTCCCTGCTGTTCTCAGGTCCTTTTTCTCGGTCCGACGCTGTGGCTGAGGCTGGACTTTGGGAGCTGCATGGCATCTGCTGGGGATGCTCATCAGAGCAGAGGAGCCCAGCGTGTCTCCCACCAGTCTCGCTGCTCCTGCCAGCCTGAAGCTGTCTCTGTGGCACAAATACCCAAGGCTCTCCTAGGAAGCTGCACTGGATTGTTGCTGGGTTTTTACATGTTTACAATTTTTTAGTCTTTGTAATTCTTTTAAAAATCTTTCTGCAATGAGTATATGGTTTACTGACTAAGAAAGCAACTGGTTTAATCTTGTAAAACTTGCAATCGCAGCCACGTTCTGTACAGAGTCAAAAATAAAAGTCTGTGAAGCTGAGCACTGTCATTGTGGGCCTCTTTGCTCTTTGGTGATTTCAGTGATTGGCTCTTCCCTCCTTGCCAGGGGTGCAGTCCCCAGTCCTCAGGGCATGGAGCCATGTAGGCAGCAGGGCCACCTGGCAGAGACAGTGCTGGATTGAGCTCTGCTGGCCCCAGCTCACCACTCCATCATGTCCCTGCTGGTCCTTCCCAGACAGAGACTGCATTGCTTCCCAAGCAATGCAGTTGCAAACCCTGCTGCACTCTTGTCCCACCCCTCCACAGAACCAGAAAAAAAAGAGAAAAGGGAGGTGGGAGCAGCCATGCTGTGTGAGCAGGCAGCTGGGGAGGTGCTGGGTGAGGAGATGGATGTTGAGCTCCTGCTCACCATCACCGCGTGCATGACCACTTCAGTATCACATTCTCCCCTGGGCCGAGCTTGGCCATGGCAAGGGCAGAAGGCAGAGAGTGCCAGGCCCAGCCCCAGCCATGGTGATGATGGGTGGGCATGCAGCTCCCAGAAAGCATTGGAGGTGATGGATGATGCAGGAACTGTGTTCCTGGAGGGCATCGCTACCTCGGTGTCAGCCTCACCTCTCCCTCCAGGAGAGCTGTGTCAGAGTGGGCAGCAGTGGGAGGTTGCTGGTGTGGGGCCAGCAGTGACTGGTGCCAGCAGCTACTCAGGACCTCCAGGGAGCCACAGTTTTCTCCTGGCTGTTTCTGTTTCCCTCAGATCTCCAGTGTACGTCAGCTGAGCATCTTAAGCACCTTTGACAGCCCATACTCCCTCCCAAACGAAGTTTGAAGGTATGCCACACAGGTTATGCCTCGTCAGGTCACTTTTCTTTCTGGTGTGACAGAATCAGACCTTTCCCTGCCACTGTCCTGGGAATCACCTTGTGGGTGGGAGTGCTGTGGTGGGTGTGGATCCAGGCTGGAGCAGGGACTGTCTGCTCACATTACCTGTTACCACAGGACAGAGCACAACAGAGCCCTAGTTAACAATTCAGGGCTCAGGCTGTTACTGGACAGGTGCAGTGAAGGTGTCCCAGATGTGGCCAAACTGGCTGCAGTGACTGCACTGATGCCAAATGCACACTATGGTGTACAACTGATGGTTACCAAGAGGTCAGGTGAGTAGATGGATTTATAGATATGACAATCCATCAGCTTAAAGAACTGGGAGGCTTTCTCACTGAAAGCAAACACACAAATTCATTTTTACACTTTTTACAGATTTTTTCTTAATCTAATTATTTTAAATTTTTAAGGATTCAGTGTCATGTACTATATTCACAGAGGCTTTTTTCCCTTTGTTTATGAGTCCTGGCAAGGTCAAGAGTCCTGCTGACTGCAACGAGGTGAGACTTCTCTGATTTTCATATCAGTTTAAATTAAATTGTAGATGTTATAAATCTGCATAAAGCCAAAGAAGACAAGAACCTCTTATTTGAAATGAATCTGCTTAATAATTATGTAAAAGTAAATGCAATGCCCATGGCAGAAACTGAGACAAATAATGCATGTTTTAATTAGATTTTCAATAAAAATTAATTCTTAAATGTTTCTGCAGACTTGCAGTATTAAAAACGTGTAAAGAGTTCTCTGCTTATTTATGTGTAGATTGACCCACTGTTACGTATGGTAAAAGATACTGAGCTATTGCCATTAACTGAGCTGCACCTCATTGGCATTTGGCCATTGTTTTGAATGAGGGCATTACAACCTAACAAGTGTGGTTTTTGTTCACCTGCACCCAGTGTGTAACCCAGAGACCACTGCAAGTTCTGCCATCTGCATCGAGAAATGAGATGCTGAGCAGCATGAAACATAATGTTCTCAAGGATACTACAGAGAGCCTCCTGTAGAGCTGGAGAACCAAGGCTTCTTAAGCCCCAGTCCAGCACTGCAGAAAAGGCTAAATTCGTACAGAACCACTAGAATAAATTAACCTGAGAAGAATTGCAAATATTTTTTTTCCTCTGGAAGATGACATTTACATTTAATTTAAAGTACAAAATAATCTTATAAAAAATCTTGAAAAGTCAACGCAAACTAAATTTGCTAATATTTGGAGGTATTTGGATAAGGTTTTGCACATTTAAGGGATTTGTATTTGGTTTTTTTAAGGCAGAAAAAGAATCAATAGGCTTCTGTTGAAAGAATAAAACAGATATCTTTGTATCAGCACAAAAAGGTTCTCTTTTCCAGTGATTGTTTCTGTTTTGACAGATGTGTATGCAGGGAAATTTAGCTATTGTTGAATAAAACATTTCCAGAAGCAAAATTGATTAAGTCCCTTTTGCAGAGGAAAAAAATCAATTCTTCCCATTAGAAGGATCTAAAACATGTTGATCAGCTAGAAATGTAAATAAAGTTCTTTAATCACTATTCTCTATTAGTGTACATGGGATTGTCTTGTCTTTTTATAGCTTAAAATAAATTTGGTTGAACTCTAATATGAAGCTGATTCTGACAAACTAGCCAGGGTAACTGTGCTTGAATGTAAATAATACCAAGTAGCTCTCCTGACATTTTGGTATTGCTTTTCTCAAGGATTAGCTGTTCTTGAAATGAATGTATATGTGATAACAATACATCTGGGCTGGGAACAAAAATATATTCACTGAAAGGCAGAGCAGTAGAAAGTGTGTGACTGTTTTCAGTTTCTATGCATTCTGATTTCGTGTAATAAAGACAGCATTTTAAAGATCTCTTCATTAGTAATTGTTGGGGGCTATTAAAGGTCACGGAGAGCTATTAACAGAAGGATGCCAAGTCTAGCTCTGTAAATCCCTAAGCTTCTGATTGCTAAGAGCTGAGAGAATGTGCTGGTGTATGCTTGCCCTTCCCTTGGTTTTAGATAAAGCTGTAACTGCTGCAGGCTACTATCTGAGCCTATTTTGTGACAGATGGACCTTTGATTTGATCCAGGCTGACCCTGTGTTCTCAAAACTTCGTGCTCTGCCTATAGGGGCAAACCAAGTAGTTGTTTGCCACTGTGGCTTCCTAAAGAAGGAATCAATAGATCACAGCCTTACCTTTCCCCTCCTGGAAGGAATGGCAACCATGGCTGGAAGAGCTCTCGAGAGGAGATCATTTTCCAGTCTTCTGGAGCCTTCACCCTCCATCAGTCCTCAAAGATGATTACTCATGGCTGTGATATTGCTGCTCAACTCTCTGAGCACTCTGGGGTGAATTTCATAAGACTCACATGATTTGCAGATACATTATGTATATGTGCAGCCTCTTCTTCTGCTCTCTAAGTTCTTAAGTTCTGTAGTCTATGGATAGTCTGAATACTTTTAGATTTTTTTAATGAGGGAAAGAAAGGTTGAAGCACTTCAGGCTTCTCAAGGTCATTTTCAATTGTGTCCTGCCTCCCTCCCCACCGAGCAGAAAACTGGTTCTTTGTCTTTTTTCTTCTTTCTAGTATAAATATAGAGCACTCCCTCATGACCTTTTTTTTTCTCTTCTATGAGGATGTCACTTGCTTCCTGCCCCCAAAAAGAAAAGAAAATTCTTATTTATATGTTCTAATTTCCCCATTGGGGAAATTTCTTCAATTTTAGGTCACTCTTATGGTTAACCAAATCTATGTTTACAATTGTTATTTTTCTTTCACATTTTCACATTTCATATAGGGTATTTTGGTTAAGAATTTGCTAAATTTTCCAGAGCGTCTTTTCCCTTTAAACTTCTGCTATGTGAGAGCATACTAACTAGTGCTTTGAATTTACCGAAGTTTCTTATTTCTTTTTGTTCCTTCTCAACTTCCCTGAAGGCAGAGTGGCTCTCTTGTAACAGCCCTATATTGTGGAGGTTTTTTGTACAGCTGAGCTCAGTGAACAGCCTGGTGATTGTGTTCCCTACTCCTGCCCACCTCCATTCGTTCCCCTCCAGCCTTTCTTCAATGTGGGCAGCAGTGGTTCAAGGTGCAGAATTTGTGTTTGTGTTGCTCTTTGAGCCAAGCCCTGTTGCTAAGGAAAATACTACAGGCTTGTCTATGGGATCAAATTACAGTGCATGGCTATTGAGATGGGAAATGTCTTCACTTAAACTTCACAGGATATTGAAACCAGTCTTAGCAAAAAGGGGAGTTAGAAGCAAAAATCAATATTGGACAATGCTGAAATGCCTCTGTTCAGCTGCTGTTTTAAGTGGCTTGTACAGACCTTTCAAATCATATTGCCAGCAAATGGAAGAAGTACAGCTTTTAAAAAGTCAGAGAATTATTAATAGTGTGCTTGACCTCCAGCTCTGCACAGTCTGAAAAAAAAGCATCATTTTTCATTTGCTGCTGTCTTATGCCTAATTCTGCAAGCCCTGTTGGGAAGCAGTTATGCATTGGAGAAATGCATTCAGAGAGTGAAGGTCAAAGCTTTAGATCCATGATGGACTGTGGGAGGGAAGGAGAGCAGGAACAGCTCATGGTCAACCCCTGAACAAAAAGGGAGGGGTGCAGGAACCCTACACTTCATACATCATTCACACACTAATTGTATTTCTTGTCCTGGTGTGTGAGAGAAGAAAATTAACTGTGCTGAGGTTACGCTTGCAGCTTTCCAGCAGGGATAGAGAAGTATGGAGAGAAGCAAGTGTCAGATGTCTTCATGAGAAAATGAATGCTCTAGCCACTACCCTGGTGTCTGAGGAGTGATTGGGGAACCAGCACCTCCAATTGTGCTCCCCAGCAGGCTAAGCTGTTGAGCAGCATTTGTAGCACAAAGAAGCAGTCTGAACCTTTTTTAACTTTAACCACTGTCTGAGTAACCTAAAGTGACAATCCATCTCTCTTATTGCTGTTATGAAGTCAGTTTTGGACAATGCCTTATCATCTGCAGAAAAAATGAAGAGGAGATATAATGCAGACAGCAAGTTTCTAGGTAAAATTAGTCTGAGAAAGGGAGAAAAATGCTGCACACTGCGCTGAACAAATCTTTGCATTGATTTCTGGAAACAGAGCCTTTCTAGGAGCACCACAAATGCATGTCTTTATTTAATGCTTGGATTCAAAGAGCTGTCAATCTTCCTCTGTCCAGATAACTCTCATTTGTGTTCAGGTCTGGGGTGCTTTAGGGTCATACATTATTTCTGCTTGTGCTGTTCTTGCTTTTCCCTTTGATGCCAGCTCTGCAGTTCTTCGTCAGCCTCAAGCAGCCACGTGTGCAAACAGAACCACTCTGACCCCACTGCTTGGTGGCACTGGGCAGGGTCCAGGTGACACATGGCACTGCTGCAGCCCTAGGAGTGCACATGTGAGCCTTGGAAACGGAATGATTGCTCTCATAGAGAGTCTTCAATAATCATTTAAATATGCATGAACATCTCATCTGTACATTGCCATCTGAGAGCCCAAATCTTGTCTGTCTGTGGACATGCTGTGTGTGTGCTCTGCCCAACAAAGATCTAGTTCCTTCTCCTTGTTTGTCCTACCTGTTATCTGGTTCTGTGTCCAGTGTACAGGAATAAAAAAGCAATTCTTTTATACCTCCCCTTCAGTTCAGAAGGAATTAAGCCTACCTTTCACTGTGTGGCTGAGGTAGCCTGAGATAAAATTTGAGGCCAGTAATAAGTTACTCCTGCACAGAGCAAGGTGAAAGGAAAGTAGTTGTGAATTGGAGACATAAACAGCTCCTGGGGATGCTCCACAGCACAGCAGTAATAGCTCAAGTCTGAGGTTTAAAATCACAGTCCTAACTACAGTAAACATAGAAGGTTTTAGTGGCTTTTTTTTTTTTCAAGGTGAGGCTAGAATGCAGGCCATGAAGGACAGACATGGAATATTTGCACACTATTTAAGAATCTTCAATGAAACTACTCCATATCCCATTAAAAGTTCCAGGATACATAACAATAAGCTTACATAAATAACTGTAGTCACACACAGGATGAACCAATGCATTGCAAGTAAGGTCTGTGTCCAAACACCACAGGAGATGAATTTGTAACACAAATACCATCTTTCTTTACCTTGAGTGTTTGTGGGAACCCTAAGTTAATTTCTATGTTCACACAAGATCACATGATGTTTACTGTCATTTATATGAGACAATGTTTGGTTTAGTTCCTCTTTGAAATAAGGTATTTTACCTTACAGTTACCTGTTAAAATTTCACCTCTGTGGAAAGAAGGGGGGAAAATAAGAAAAATATTTTTAATTTTTTTTTTGTCAGGGAAAGTATGTGGAACTAAAAAGAAGAAAATGGAAGGGAGGTGAAGATCTTGTCAGCCAGCAGGTAGGAATATGGATTTCATAATGTTAGTAGCTGCAGTCAATCATTATTGTGGAAATGGATTTCACAATTCATATTGAATTGATTGTAGTCAGCTTGATTGGTGCTGTTGTAATACAGGAGACTAATCAAGACTGGGAATGAAAAAAAAAAGAACCAAAATCCAAAGGCAAGCCCTTACATATTTAGTCATTCTTTATATTAGTAAGCCAATTTATCAGCAGTAATAAAAAGTCCTGATTTTGAAAGCAATGACTCATTTTCATAAAATGTGTCCTCTGGTTGCATCCATTGTTTTCAAAGATTCCCATCTCTTGTCACTTTTAATGGAAGGGATAATCAGATGCCAGAAGTTTTTTACACTGCACTCTATAAGACCAATTATGTTTCCAGTGACTTTTTACAATTTATTTGCTTTGGACAGACCTTAAATTCTTTCTCTCATCATTCTGTTGTCTTTTGAAATTAAAGTTGATTTTGCATTTAATTTGCTAACATTTTCTATTCTTCAGCTTTCCCTAAGGGCACAAATCACCTGAAAACCTTAGGTAGTGTCTTCATGAGCCACTGAACCAATCCAACTATCTTGTGATGTACCAAAAGGGGATCTTGTTTTTCTCCATTTTTATATTTTCATTCCACTCCCACCTCTCCCAGCCTTGCAGTCCCTCTCTGCCTTGTGCAACCCCTTACCAACCAATGGTGGGCCCAGCAGAAGATTATTTGCTGATTATTAGCATAATTTTTATCACTTATTTCCATTTTATATGACCCATTCACTTTACAATATATTTCCTTTCCTTTCCTCATCTTGTTTTGTAAATAGTTTCAGAACTAGTTGGAGACTCATGAGCACCTTGGGCAGAAATTGAGATGCTCCTGGGACCTTGTTCCTTGGGGCACACCTGTATGCGGGGACAGACAGACAGACAGACCTTGGCTTGAGCTGTGCAGGCTTTTGAGCAGACTTGGCACAGCACAGAGCTGCTGTGGGAGGGCACAGTGCCTGAGCACGATGCTGTGCCTCTCAGCATATTCCACAGCTGTGTGGTTCATGTCTCCTGCATGCTTCACCCAGGTCTGGACAAAGGCAGCCTGAGTGGAGTGCAATCCCCTCTATATCCTCATGTCCTTGATCATCACAGCAATTGTCCTCACTGCTCTGCCAGCTCTGCTTGTATCCTCACCCCTCTCCTTGTTCAGCACCTCCTCCCCTGTTAAATTTATCTCTCTTGTATTACTCACTGTCTCTTTGCTGTCATGAGCTGCCTGCAAATGCTGGGTTTATTGTTCAAGATAATGCATTTCTGCTGTCTCAATGAAATAAGCGTATTCCATTTGTTTGTTAGCTAATTAAACTAATCTCTAGAAAACATTCAGAATATCTTCTGTTCTTCTGCAGTGAAGCTGATTTGTCTTTATTGTGCTGGCAGTAGTAAAATGGTCTATGTGCCCTACAGAAAAGTTTGAGATTTGTATGTTTTATCACAAGTGTTTCAAATTAATAATCTAAAAGTCAAATTTAGATATTCAGGGAACTTTGGCACTGAATGATCTGCAGCAAAAAAAACATATGGGATGCACAGGCATAGTCTGATCTTATCTCTCAAGCTGACAGATAAATAATTTGAGAAAATAGACATTGCTTAGAAGTTAAAAAATATTTTTTTTTAAATTCAGAAACGTGTCCCAATGACTGTTTATTTCCTTTGAGCTGATCACTGGATGGCACTTAATGTGTCAGGCTGCTTTCAGAATTTCCTAAAAAGTGCGGGAGGAGAAGAAGCCGTTTCACAGGATCCTGGTAGAGGCTGATGGACATCTCTGAGGTCATCTGGTCAAGTCCCTGCTCAGGCCAAGCCAGTGAGAGAAGATTGTCCATGGCTCATCCAGCTGACTTTTGAATATCTCCATGAAAGGAGCTCCACAGCCTCTCTGGGAAGCATTTTGCAGTCTTTGATCACCTGCACAGTAAAAAACCAGAAGTCTTTATGATAATTATCAGAATTTTCTCTATTTCAGAATTCATTGCCTCTTGCCCTGTCAGTGCAGCATACCAAGAAGTCTCTGGTGTTATCTTTTTTCCTCTGGCCCCACCTCAGGTTTTTATACACTTTGGTAAGATGTCCCTGAGCCTTCTGTTCTCCAGGCTGAGCAGTTGGTTGTGATAAAACCAGAGCACCAAACATTGAAGCCACCACATATGGAGGAGCTCCAGCAATTACAGCTTTTAGCACCTTCTGGCTGGGTTTATCGATCTCTGCCTCCTGACAAATGAAAAGGAAAACACTGTTTCAAGACAGATGTCTCCTAAAGAAGAAAGGCATTTATCCTTAACCCAATCCACACTACAGGATGCTTTACTTTAGTAGGAGCTTCAGGTTTTTGCCTCCTCCCAACAAAGCTAGAATATTAGGCTTAGCTTATGTCAGTTTGTAATTAAAATATATGAAATGAGAAGCTGGAGCCTTTTGCAGAAGAATGTGAAGATGAAATTTTATTATTTTGTGGATTTGTCCTTGTCTGTATTTCATATAAAACTACTGAACTGCAATCTTTGACAATTTTACTTCTCATCATGACACTATCAAGCATCCTCATCTCAGTTCTCCAGCTATCTGATGCATTTTGATCACCTCATTTTTGTATGGATTTGATTCATGAGCACCATAAATAAAATGTGGACACTGGGCATTTTAACATTTTTTTCTCAGCAGAAGATAGCAGCTTTTAAATTAACAGAGTCAGATATCTGAGGTATGTATCAGTTCTCCTTCCTATCAGCAAAGACATTTCATTATTTTGCCACTTGTTTAGGTCATAAATGATGTCATCTACTTTTTTATTTACTTTTTACAGTGCAGGAGGTGATTACATGTTAAAATCTCCCTCTCCTCTGCAATTTTTTTCTTTCTTTCTTTTTGCCAGAGATGTTCAGACACTTTCATATTGATACATGTTTTCTTGACTTAAAATTTTTAAAAAATAGATACATAATAATAAAAAATATCCTTCAACCGGATTGTTAGCATGAGTTAGAAATGCAAACAGCTTGAAATAACTACAGCATGTGATGAGGTTTCTTTTCTGGCTGTGAACCAATGAGAGCTTTGCTAACAGCTGTGGCCCACAGTCTGCAAAATCCACCAAAAGAAAGAAGTATTTTTTGCATAGCTGTGAAATTTGAGGTTACAAGTGCAATTGATCTCACTGATCTGGAGACCCAGCTTGCAGGACAGCATCTCCACTGCAGTGGGAGCACTCTGTGTTCCCTGCCCCTCCAGCAGAACCCGCAGAGATGCACTGTGCTAAGCAGCCCTTGAAACAGCAGGATGGAGCAAGTGCTGCTTCCAGCAGATCTTTGTCTCATTGATATTGGAGCTTTTCCAAAGATGTGGTTGCTGATTCTGGTTCTTTGTATTGTGTGGTGTCTAATAAGGTGTGAGATGTTGCTGTGCTGCTCTCTCAGCTGGAGAACTTAAGAAGTCTCTGTCTCCTATTCAATTACTAATGTTCACTGAATGTACTACACATACAGCATTTATCTGCCCCCCATCCTTCACCCCAGAAAAATTAGATTGGCTAGACTGGTTAATAGGATCAAAATGTATAGAAAGAAAGTTGTTAACAGAAATGTATATTTGAGCATATACATGTAGAGTAAGTGAAGGAGCCTCATTTCCCCATGTTGAAAGAGTCTTCTGAAAAGTCACTATCACTAGAATGAACCTTTTTTTAAAATTTTATTTTTTAAATTATTTTAATTTTTTTTATTGTTTTGTGCTTTGGTTATATTCACAGTTCTAACAATTCTGAGTTTCCAAAAATATTTTAGTAACAATTCTTGGTCATAGATGCACAGTAAATTCACGCCTATAAGGCGCACCAGAGTATAAGGTGCATTTCCGGGTTGCCGACAATTTTCCGAGCTTTGTCCATATATAAGGCACACCGTACTATAAGGCGCACTTTCCCCCCCCCAGCAAGGATCTGCACGCAACAAGGTAACAGATTAGTAATGGAGTAGCGCGATCTCAGGGCTGCTGCAGGCTCGGCTCAGCTCGGGGCTGCGCGGCTCGCACTTCCAGGTTGGCAAATTTCCAAACTTTGCCCATATGTAAGGCGCAATGGCCTATAAGGCGCACTTCTGAGTTTAGATAAAAATTTCAGTCAAAAGGGTGCGCCTATGTGTGAAATTATTGTAATTGTAACATATAAGAACTTAGTTTTTTATGTGCATTTCCCATTCTGATAGAATATTTGATTTGTTAATAAAACTTGTACAGAGAGAAAGTCTATTTTCCTATAGTAATTACCCGTGAAAATTACATCAGTGCAGCCAAGAAGGAAGTAGAGATTAAACAAAGTCTAAAATCAAGGCACTTTGAAGACCAGGTTTCTTACGATAGTCCCTCCTGGGAAATTTGTAGGCACATTAATTAATGCCTTTTGCCTCTAAGTTCTTTTCCAGTGTAATTGTATACACCCATGTACAAAGATGCAGAGAGGATCTCTGTATTATGCTGTACTAGGGAAGCAGGGTATACTGTTAACTGCAATTCGATAGAAAATTATATACTGGCCTTTACCAAGCAAAGGACAAAAGGAGGGTCATCACCTGGCATTTTCAAGCAGCAGCAATAAAGTAAAAAACCTTATCAGCAGAGCTCTATCAACTCAAGCCCTTTGTCATGACAGAATGAAGATCTTTCCTCTGTATTGTTTAACCACAAGTAGACATACACAAACATGCAGGATGTTCTTGCCCACATCTATCAGAATTTACTGCAGACCAGAAACTAGTAGTAGAGGGTTACCATATTTAGCAGATAAAAATACTGTCTGGCACTGCTAGTTAAGCAAACTGGAGTAAGTACCAAGTGAATACTTTACCAAGGCTTTTGCATCCCTGGAAGTTTTGAAATTAAGATGGATGTTTTTTCTAAAATAATAGCATTAAGCACTATAATAATTATTATAATCATAATAGACGGCCCGTGCGCTGTATAATACAGGAGATCAGAGAGGTAATTACAGTCTCTTGTGACCTTAGATGCAGTAATTGATTGTAATTACTCTTCTTGGAAGCCTTAGCATGCCTTACTGGCCTGTATCAGAGCCATGGGGTCATCTCACGCAGGTCATGTTCCATAACCACTTTGCTTCAAATCTCAACACATACTGTTTTCCTTCCTTTTGCAGCCCTGCCTCCCATAGCAGGGCTGTGGAAGGAGCACAGCCTGTGCATCTCAGCTCCTGTGCACCAGCCAAATGAGCTACTGGGCACAAGGAGTGGAGTAAGTGAGTAAGTATGGCCTTCCCTCTGCAGGGACAAGTACAACATGCATCTCCTTGTTCTGTAGAGGAAAAGGGGCGGAGAGGATATTTCCCAAGAAGCTGCCTCTGGATAAGAGGGTCCCTAGGCTAATTTGGAGCCAGGACTCTGATGCATCACACTTTGATGATGCAAATCAGCCCTCCATGAATAAAATGTCTGTCAGGAGAAGAGAGATGTGTACATTCCCTCTGAAACGCCCGTGTGTGCCAGGAAAGGCAATCTGCTGGCACTGAGCACGCACAGAGGGGCCCTACAAAAGGCCAATTCTTTGCATGAGCAGGGCAGGAGAGATGCCATGTCCATAAAACAAATTGCTTCTGTTCAAACCCCTGAGAACAGGCAGAAGCATAGGCTGCTGTTGAGTGCTCTGACTGTCTTGCACTCTTTTAGGTTAAATAATTGTCGCAGAAAAGGCTGCGTCAGTATTGCTGTAAAGCAGCACCAGGGAACATCAGTTTAGGAGGAGCAGGGAGTCTCCTTATTTACTTATATCAGAATCTTACTGACTTATATCAGAAAGATTCTGCATTGTTAGATTTTGTTTTCTTCAAATGTGTGATCCAATTTTTACAAGGTCAAGTGGCCTTTGACTCCTAGGATTCAATCTATTAGGAATGGACAGGAGGGAATTAACCTAATGTCAGCTAGGAAAAAAATGCTTTTAACAGAGTCATCTTTGTGGACAGGAGCAGGATTTCTGTACTGCCTCTGCTGCAGTTTCATATTAGCTATTTCTTAACTTCTTGGGAAATGACAGATGTATTTCCTTTTATGAAGCATAAGTAATATACAACATTACTTACAATAATTTCACGCGTATAAGGCGCACCCTTTTGACTGAAGTTTTGATCCAAATCCTGAAGTGCGCCTTATATGACGGTGTGCGTTATATATGGACAAAGTATGAGGACTTGCCAGCTACCCAGAAGTGTGTCTTTATACTCTGGTGCGCCTAATAGGCGTGAAATTACTGCACTTATTTTTTCTCAGCTCATTTGAGTGATTAGGAATTTCTGTACCTCTTGAAGCAGTGTAATAGAAATGAGAGCCATAGGCAGCAGAGAACTCCTTCCAATCCCCCTAATTCTTCTGCACAAGCATTAGCATGCAAATGCCAAACACAAACTGGATGTTTTCTCCTTGTGCCTAGTGTGAAATGCAGAAAGGATGACAGAAGCTCCTTGGATTAATCTCATACTTGACAAAGAGATGATCCCGTCTCAAACCTGAGCTCAAACCTATGCTACATTGTTCCAGAGAAGTGCAGAGAGGCAGACACTTATGCTGAACATCTCAAACTTTTTATATGAGACTTGTTGTGCTATGGCCCCTTTCTCTCACGCTGCAAGTGCATCTACATCTAAGCTGACACCCACAGCACAGCCCAAGTACTGCTTCAGGTAACTGATTTCTCAGCAAAGAATCATGAAGAGACATCAAAGGTGTCTTCTGAGATGCCTTTCTCTGAGCAGTAGGCTGGTTCCTACCCTTGTGCATGAGTATATTTGATGAATTTCCTTGGAGAAATGAAAAGTTGAAAGATACTGCTTAGAGTAGCCTGAGAGACAAATTAGGAGCTGGGGATGGAAATTAGAGTAAAGGAATCCTCAGTAGGATGCTAGTGAGTCACGGGTTGCAGATGTCTCTTAGATGAGGAACAGTCCTGCAAGGCAATTACCAGGAGCCTCAGCACTTAAGCCATATGATATTAGATAAAAGACTTAAGGGAGCTGTTTTTCACGGGCAGGAGGGAGAAACATAATGAAATTATTTATTTGCACTCAAGTGCATCTAATGCTATACAACATCTATTTGTCCAGGGAATTAGTTTTACTTATTTACAATACCATCCTGGCAACTTACATGACAAAGCCCTTATAACCCTGCTATTCTGTTTGTGAGATGCAAGTAGACAGAGAACCACAGAGAGCCGTAAGATTAACACTGCTAAAAAAAAAAAAAAGCAAATTCTTAGTAAAAGAAAATACCTGTGTGATGGAAGGAGGTGATGATGGTGAGTAAGGAGTTAGATGTCAGAGGATCTCCTATTAATTTTAATCAATTGTTAAATTGATTAGTCTAACTCATACTGGATTGTTGGAGTTTGGGTTTTTTACTGTCCCTACTTAATTACAATCCAATCCCAGCACAATCACTGTAACAGAACTGACAAAAAAAAAAAAAGCCAATAAAGTGCTAAAAGACATGAAAAATTATTCTCATATCTACATTTGTTACCCTTGCCATTGTATAAAGTTAGGAAGAAGTCAGGGACATAATGAACTGCAGTCTTGCACTTTGAACATTGAGAATGCAGCAAAATAGTGTTCTTGAAATGCTATGAAAGGAAATCACCTCATTATGTATGAAGAAAACAGTGATCCTGGCTGTGTGAGGGACAAAAAACCACCCCCATTCCCCCCCACCCCCCAAAAAAAGGGAAGAGAAAGCATGCAAAAAAGAATATTCCATGTAAGCAGTGTAATTTTCCCAACTTTTTCGTTTTCTGCACTGCTTACATTAAGCTACAAAATGCAGTTCATAATCTACTTGATGCATATATGAGCTCACACATTTCTGAAGGCTGTTCTTCAGTTTTTACAAATCACTTTTTGCTTTAATAATAAAAAAAACATCTTAGATTTTCCACTAAGGTTCTCAAAAATGTAGGATGAATCTCTTCAATACTTTTCCGTCCCTTTTTAGTGATATTCTCAGTTGCCTCACAAACCTTCTGTTAGAGGGGGTTTCCTGTTCTTTCCTGTCATCCAAGCCAAAATAACTCATTTCATCAACTACTTTCATCAATACACACAGGCAATATCCTGTGTTTGAATCACATCAATAGTTATCACACAAGAAATTATGGTTCTTATCTTCAGGGTTTGCTTGGGATATATTCTCCTCTGAGATATGTTTCACTTCAGAAGCACGTCTTTCTTCTGCCCCTTCACCAATGCTACTGTGAGAGAAAACAGCTCAATATTTGAAGTCATCCTTTGCCATAATTCATGATTACATGGTCACTAAGTATTTGCACTGCTGTAGAATGTCTTACCCTGAAGTCAATTTCCAATTTCTTCTGAGAAGTCAATGAAAAATGTTTCAGAACCAAAGTTGTGTCTCTGTTGCTTTCTTCATCCTGTACTTTAATCTGTTCTCTTTCCTCCTTTCTATTACCTGTGATTGATAGATCAGGTAGAGGTATTCAGAGTGGATGCCTGGGTTATATGGGATATATGACATAATAATGAACTTACAGAATTTGTTTTAGCAGGGACCTCTGGGGTTATTTTGGCTAAGATCTTCCTGAAAGAACTACTGACTTCAAAGTTAGATTAGGCTGCTCAGCATCATGTCCAGCTGAGTTCTGAAGACTGACATTCCCAGCTGCTTCCAGTGTTTGACCATTGGACCACATATGAAGAATGCTTTTCTTTACATATATAACCACCATATACTGTATTTCAAGTTGTGAGAGCTCCCTGTGTCCCTTTTCCTCCCCTCTGATTGCCCCATTAGGTAGCTGAAGACAACTTCTGAGACCCCTTCTTTCCTGCAGAGCAGCTCCCTGGCATTTACAAAAGCAGCTACAAAATGGACAGCTCACACCTCTTCTGAGCTTGGCAGGAGCTTCTGCAACTGACAGGGAAAAAGAAAGGTCAGAAAAGTGATCAGTGTCATCTTGCCCTCTCTAGTGGGCAGCATGTCCCACCTCTACAGCAAGGCTTGACTTCTAATTTGGAACAGCAAAATAGTCTTACATATCACTTAGAAGTAATTTCTGATGGTGAATGTAGGAGTTTAGATGTTCAGTGATGGAACTCAAAGCATACCAAAACCATTAATATGGCTGTCAGCACAGACCTGCTTTCCTTTTGCCTCAAATCCTACTGAAATACAGGAGCAACCTCAATAAAAGTAATTTATTGTAGTGTTCAGAATGTCCAGTCCTACACCACCTCTAATATCTTGTTTCTTGAGTGTTTAATACTGACTGAAGCTTGTGAGATTTCTCTTCTCCCTCTATTCCCTTTTGTGAGCACTTCCGGACCATCACGATTTCCATACCACCCAACTGCTCATTAAAAATAAAAAATAAAAATTTCTTTGCATTATTTTTTGTTTTGATGTGTTTTAGTGGCCACAAACGAAACAGGAAACAGCTCAGACTGAGCTGCATTGATGTCATATTAAAAGCTATCAGCCAAACATATATTTGTCCTTGAAGATTTTTTTGAGTAATTTTATTTAACAATGGGGTTTTAGCATTTTACTTGATGTTGTATTTTTCAAAATTGATTAAATCTGCAATTAATCTTCTGTAAAAATATTCATTAAATTACAAGTGGAAAAAAACCAAAAAAGAAAAAGTAGACAACCCCTTCTTGTCCATATTCTGTTTGAGTCAATTCTCATTTCTGTTTGAGTCAATCAGCAATCTCTTTTTGTACCAATAAAAAGATGCTGCTGCACATTAAGAAGGAAAAAGAGAAAAAAGCTCAAATGTTGGACAAAGGGGTGTTACATTAAAGACAAAAACCCCAAATAAAACCAGACAGAGACATTAAAGACATAAGAAATTGCTTTCCAGTGCAGAAATCATATCTGTTCCACAGACATTGCTCCCTCTAATGGAAAATTAATGTTAAAATTGCAGGTAGAGCCTGCCTAATACAATCCATTTGTGGATATGGTTCATATCACTTTCTGGAGAATTTCTGGTCCCATGTGGAAAAGAAGTTACCAGGAGTTACACAGGAGTGAGAAGATGAATACTATAGCAGGGGAAATGAAATTATAGAAGTGGTATGAACAGGAGAGACAGCTACAAACAGCACCCAAAAGGAATGGCAGTCCAGTGATGAGGGCAGAGACGACTTGAAAGCCCACAGAAGGGGCTGCACAGGGGAGAAGCTAAATTTCAGAGAGAACCAAAAGATTTAGTTGAAAGAGTGAAAGGCATGCCACATCTCAGTCCCTGTATTTAGTAGTTTCAGGGTACAGTAGTGTAATGATGCACCTACTTCTCTTTATTCTTTGTCCTGGACTTTTCTTGGGCTTCAGGAAAAAAACATTAATTGAGTAGATTGGGTTTTGCTTGTTCCTCTAAATCTGTTTTTGCTGGGAAAGCTCTTAATGCATCATTGGATCTCACCTCTGATTCATCCTTTCCAAATAGACCTCAGAGGAGCCAGGGGCTGAGACCCAGCTCAGGAGCTGTAATTCTGGCTTGAAACTAACAATAATATCATTTGCTTCCCACAAAACTGGAAAAACAGAACCTCAGCCTTCTTCCATATTGCCTTGGCTGCCTTCCCTTCAATGGGGTATGTCTTCTCCAGGTTTTGTTGTGGGAACTGACAAGGCAAAGCTCACGGTTGGGAACATGCTGGCTTCCATGCTGATATTCCACTACTTAAGAAAAGGGTTAAGAAATGAAACTAGTATTTTAATTTACAGCGAAAGTGTATTCCAAAGTCTTCTGAAATCAGTGGACTGAACCCCACCAACGTCACCAAGTACTGGCTCAAGGCCTTAGTAAATACAATATTTATAAAGGAAGCATTGTACGTTGATGGTGAAAAAAGAGATGTCTCAGTAATTCAGAAACCACAACTGAGGAAGGAGTAAAGGCAAAGATTGAGGCAATGATTGCTAGAGGTGAAGGCTGAAAACATATGGATGTTAGACTAAAGTAGGTGTGAAAAGGAAGTTGAAAGATATAAAATTTAGATTGAAGTTGGTCTGGTATCACCTTCTGCTCAAGTGCGTTGTTGTGCTCTGTCTGTGCTTCTTATTCCTTGAAACACTATTGCCTTCACAAATTTTTGTATCCTTTGCTGTTACTGACTACTTTTCTTGACTGCTACTGTACTATACACCCTGCTAAATTAACACCTTGGTTCATACAATCTGCTCAAGAAGAGTTCTTTACTTTGGGTGTATGAACACATCCAAACACACTGGCAGCACAGCCCTTGTGCAGAGAAGGAGCAATGGAGAGGTGAGATGAGAGTGCTGTGAGTGATGGGATGTAACATCTCCCAGACCTCGCAGCTCTTAGTTTCAGATTAAAAAAGATGCCTCTGTATGTTGTGAAAATGTCTTAATATGCTGGACCTTCCCATGAGGAACTAGACACTGCTGCTCCTAGCACCTTATGTGAAGCTTAGTCAAGGGGGTTGGAAGAGATGTCCAGATTTTGGCCTAATCCAATACAAAATTTGAACATATTTTCTATCTAAATTAACCTAGATAAAATGTGTTTGCATGACAGCTTGTCAAGCTAGCTCAGCTCTTGCAAATCAGATCTGTTCCCTTCTTATAGCCTGGTCTCCTCTCAGTGAGGACCACATGGCATCCAGAGACGGGGATGGGCGTGCTTTGAATAATTTGGGGGCCAGGACCAGAGTTGCTGTCAAGGTCCATCAGTCACAGAAGAAGCTCTTCCTCTTGGCCTGTTTCTCTGCGCTTGTGCACATGGTACAAGATAGGCAGTGCAGAATTCCTCTGTTCCCGAGGAGAAGTGTCTCCCTATGCATCAAGTCCTTTGTAGGTGTGCAGGCATGCTGCACTTCACCCGGGGTACAAGAGCAGCTGCTGGGTGGTCTCTGTATGGCTTCTCTCATTCCTGCCTTGTGGTGCCAAGTCCTTGGTAGACAGGGTGCCCCAGTGCTTGTGGCTCTGACTCCAGTGCTGCGGAAGAGCTGCTCAGGAGGGACAGTAAGAGATCCAGCAGCACTGCACTAACATCAATCTTTGCAGAGTTTTCCCCCTGAGCTACTGTTTTTAATAGCTATTTGCATTTTCCACCAGCTTCTTTTCATAGGGAAAATGCCAGCAGACTGCAGTGTACTGGGAGTTTCAGCAGGGAGCAGCATTTATTCACTTGTGGAGGAGAAGCTCCAGTCTCAAAAGGACCAGGCACCCGAAGCTGAAATGCAGACTCGGAAATCCTTTGCTCAAGATACAATGTTTGCAGATGGATGGACACCATCAGTGTAAGGGGTGAAGCAGAAAGGGCAGGTTAAACAATTGGCACCAGGCCTCACTCATCCTCTTCATCTGTCTGATGCCTCTGCAAGCATGGCTTGGTATTTAGGACTAGGGAAGTTGGAGGCTCAGAGGCAGTGCCAGCAGATGAGCTGGATCAAAACATTCCCATTTAAGGAAAAATTTTCATCAAAAATTTCAGTGTTATCCCTGGCTCAGAGTTATTACTTCAGGTACTGGAAACTCAGATTAAGGTCTCACTAATAATGCTTGCATAACACTATCACGATCCTGAAAATATAGCTAATTGTTATCTATATGGCATCTAGGCTACTGTCTGTTTTGAAAGCTTCCAGTTTTAAAATTTCTTTTCTTACCACGGTATGTTAACAATTTCAAATTCACAGTCTCAGAATGTCACAGCTTTGAAATCAGGCTTCCACAGAGATAGTCAGGCTGTGAACAAGTACAGAAGAGAATATTTTAGTACTTGAAAACTAGTAGAAAATCCTGTTCACTACCTAAGCGAATTTCTATTAAAAATAATTTTATAAAAACTATATAGCTCACTGACAGCACATGTGTTCTTGCTGGAATTCTTCCTGCCTATACTTATGTGGCAGCTGTGCACAGCAGCCTCCCACTGCTGTCCCCTGAGATTGGCTGTGTCCCAGTGGTGCAGCCTCAGAGTGGGTGACTCAGTCCATGCAGAGTTAGGTAACTACTGCAGCCTGTAGCCAATACCCAAACTGGCTTTAAACCTCAGGCTAGATTACAAGAGACCTAGAACACCAAGTGCTTGTGTGATTCTCTTCAGGATCCTGGGACTCTCAGAGTGTGCCACTGGCACCTCAGGCTTTCAGTCCCTGAGTTAAGATGACAGTAAGTTTCATCCTACCTCTAGCTAAAATATTACATAACTTTCTGGTACTTTGGCCTTCCCTGAAGTCAGAATCCACATTGTCACAAATCAGATTAAATTAATTTTTATAGACACACTCAGTTTTCTTTAATCACACTTTTTCTTTTCAAATTGGGGCTAAAGGTTTGTTTTAGTAATATGGTTAGGAACATTCAGTAGTCTTAAGTATGTATTCACTTGTCTTTATTTGCTTAGATTGATTTTTTAAGTATGACTTTCTCTGAATTTGACTTTACATGCTCTAGATTCATAAGGTTTGCTTCTAAGGTAATAGCAACATTCCTGTAACATTATTTTACTCCTCAAAATGTTTCATGCTTTCAGCAGTAACTCCAGATTAATGTAGCTTTTTGTCACTGGCATCACTTGTGATATTTTAGAGTAATTAAACTGCATGTATGTTCTCTGTATGAGAAGCCCAAAGTCAGTCCAACAGTATATTTTGACTAGTTTGAAAACTGGTAGACTTAGTATTAAATTATTTTTATATTTCAGCTTGGAGAAGTAGGTCTGTTGGTACAGAAGATTCTCCAAAAAGTATCAGCCAATACCTTAAATGGCAGCAACTCTGCAACAATGATATTACGAAGTGACCAATGTACCTTGGTAAATCTCTCTCTTAATTTGTAATGTGGGAAACATGTACAAATACCTGAATTAACTGAGAGGCCTGTGAACAGAGGCTAACATGTGGCATGAAAGGGCGTGGGAGCAAGCAGCACACCTGTGACAAGTGGGGGAATAATCATTCTGGGGGATGACAAGTCCAGCCCAGTGCCTTGTCTCCATCAGTCACAGATGGGGATTTTGCAGATTTCTGAGGAGGAGCACTGGAGCAGCACAAGGATATTGTTTTACATGCTCAAACCTTCTCGCAGCCTTCAGCATCTGATAGCTGGTGACCTTTCTGAGGAAGAGTCACCGTGTCTTCCAAATTTTTTTCTTCAGGAATAGATCCAGCTTCTCCTTGAACTCATGGGAACTACATTCTTAGTGTCTGGTGCCAAGGACTTCCCCAGCTCCCTCACACCCTGAGCAATGAGCTGGTGCCCTTTGTCCTGGACCCAACACATGCTGGCTTCATTTGATAGCTCCTATTATTGCACCAGGAGAGGGGTCAGAATGAATCCACCCACCGCTCTTTATCGTTCTCCACCACTCTGTGGTCCCCTTGGTGTGCTGAAGACACTTAGCTGGTCCTTCACAGGAGTCCCTCCTGCCCATGACCGACACTAAGCAAAGGACGGCCAAGGACATTGATTTCCTCAGGGCTGCCAAAGCCATGGGGCCAGTGACCATGACCAGCCCCTTTGGACCTGCCTGCTGTGCAAGCAGAGCCAGGCCAGCAGCCTTGAGGAGCCCTGGGAGCCCCAGTGCCCAAGCTGCACACAACTTTACTTCTCCTGCAGCATACGCTGCCGTGTGGTGTGGTAATGGCTGAACTCGATTTCAATAAACCACAGCCTAGCCAGAGCAGCACAGAGCTCAGCAGAGGGTAATTTACTCTGCCTCTTAGCAGGGATCCTTAAAGAGTCATGACAGGTCCAAGTAATCCATCAAAGAGCAGCCTGAGCAGCCAGCAGTCTCTGGATGCTAATCCCTTATGAACAATAGACTCATTATATGCAAATTAACAGAAGAAGTGGTGATTGGCCACTGTATCTGCCCAGACAACTGCTCCTTTTCGAAGGAACTTTAGGTACCCTGAAATCTGTAAGCTGAAAAAAAATAAATGACCACATTCTGCATCTTTTTTTAAAAACAACCTGATTTCCTCACAGTCTGTGCAGGGATCCTGTGAATACTGACGACATTGCAAGCTGGACATAGTGCTCAGTGACTGAAATCCATGGGGAAAACAATAATAACAAATCAGTGCAGACACTGAATTTCTTGAACAGCTCTGTTTTTGATTAATTTTAATTCCCTATTCCATTACAGATTTAGTTGTTTAATATCAGAAAATCCATCTGAATCCAGGGAATGAGTTGAATATTTGTGGAAAAGATACATGGGTGGTTTTTCTACAGTACTGTTTGCTTACTGAGGAGTCCAAGCTGAACCTGAGGAGCAGGACAACCGCTAGACACTGTCTGACAAACCAGAGCAGGTTCCCACCTTGGTTTGAAGTTAAGCAGCTCTGTGGTCAACTGCTTACTGCTTTCTCCAGCTGATATTTGATTGTGGGAAGGTTATGAGTTTTCTGATGCCAGCAAAGCTGATCTTAATTAAAATATTCCATTGGAAATGTTTCATAAGATAGGAATATAAGACTGACGCCAGTCTGTCACAATTCACTAGACTGCTTGAAATCTGGAATGGGCCTGGCAGGTAACCACACTGAAGCCAAACAGAGTCCTGCACAGAAAGCTTGGCTTCTAGATGGGTGGTTTCTCTATTTTTAATTTATTTTTTTTTTTAAGTACACCATGTCAAATATGTTTATGGTGCTTTAATGTAGATAAGAAATGAGTTGAGTTTTCATGTCCCTGTTTAGCACAGGATAAACAACATTTAGGCTAAGTAAACCTCCATAGATGCAGAAATTGATACAGCACTTTTTAAAATCAGGCTTATGGGGATCACAGAATCATAGAGCTGTTCATGTTGGAAAAGACCCATGAGATCGTTGGGTCCAACTGCTAACCCCTGATGTTTGATGCTAAAGTGTGTCCCCAAGTGCCACATCCACATCTTTTTAACACTTCTAAGGGTGGTGATTCCACCACTTCTCTGGCAGCCTATTCAAATGCCTGCCATTCCTTTCAGTGAAGAAATTTTTTCTGATATCCAGTCCAAATCTCCCTTGGCACAGTTTGAGGCCATTTCCTCTTGTTGCTCGTTACTTGGGAGAGGAGCCCAACCCCCACTGTGCTACAACCTCCTTTCAGGTAGTGGTGGAGAGAAGCTCTATCCTGAGCCTTCTTTTCTCCAGGCTGAACATCCCCAGCTCCTTCTGCTGCTGTGCTCCAGACCTTCCTAAGCTTTGCTGTCTTCCTCTGGACATGCTCCCACTCTTTCTTGGAGTGAGGTGCCCAGAATTGAGCACAGGATTCCACGTGCAACCAAGATGCCAGGGATGGATTTCGTTACCCAAATATACACATCAGTGGATGAAATTTTCAGCAAGAATTTGACAGAAGTTGACCCCCCTGGCTCACCTCTCCCCATAACAGCTCAAAATCCCATTCCCATTTCCAGCTTTACTTTGAGGAGACAATCACTGACAAACTGGAGCCCACTAAAGTGCAGCTCATTTCCAATACCAATTCATGGATAATGCCCAGAGAGATGAAGCTCAGGTGATGCTGTGGCTGTTGCAATTATAGTATACTTCAGGAGTTACAGGGAGAAGTTATCTGACTGCTCCATTAGGCCCTCTGTCCTACATTAGATGCTTTCCTAATTGGTACCTTTTGATAATATGAATCATTGATTTAAACAAGCAAACAAACAAATAAACAAACATTTTCCACATCTGTCTTCCCTGTGAAAAAAATCTACATAATTGCAAGGTGCAAGGCACCTGTAGCAGATGTACACATTCATAAATAAGGTTGCCATCTGTGTTCCAGTTCTGTTCCCTTTTTGAGGATTTTTTCCTATGAAAGCACTCAGCATATGGGACTTCAAGCACCAGTGCTGTTACATCAGTGATGATCATAGCACATAGAACATTTTGCAGGCTTTTCCTAATTAAGGCTGATATTAAACAACTATTTCAGCTGTGCACATAAGATAGAGGAATGTGACTCAGTCTATAATAAAAAGTACTTGGTACATACATTATGCTCTCCTTCCAAGGATTTTAGTGTGCTTTCCAAAAGAATTCATTTAGCTTTACAATATCACTGGGTGTTTACTGAAGGAACAATTTCACCACATTCCCAATAGAAATATTGGCAAAGAGGTCACAGGCCAAATTTTCAGATGTTCTCAGTTCAGAAATGTGGATGCACAACACAGGCACATTACTGAAAACAATTCTTAATTTCACTAACTACATTTGGAGATGACCAAACATATGGATGGTCCCTTTAATCTACATCCAGCTGTTATTTGGCAAAAATATGCCTCAAAAATGTATGTATATTTGTAAGCCCTAAACTCATGAGCTTCAAGCTTTAAGGTCATGAAGGAAATCTTTAGGTTCATTTGATGCAGCCTTGCAGAGATCTTCAGTCTGCCTGTTTTACTACCAAAACATGTTTATTTTCCACCAAATATGTATGTGTTTGGTGAACTACTGAAGCAAGCCTTTAACATGGATCTTTGGTGACACTGCTACTGTCAGGAGCAGCAAGGATCTTTGTGACAAGCAAGAAGCACACACATTTATATCTGCCACACTCTGGCAGAGACACCTGAAATTCAGGAAAGAATGAGCTAAAAAAGACAGAAATCTTTTTATTTTGCAGAGTCTCACAGCGGAAAATATTTTTCCATAATGCAAAAAGTTGTCTTTTTTTTTTCTTCTTTTTACTTTGCTCATTTTTATGGTCTTCTGAGTAATTTCCCATTTAAAATTCCTTTTCTTCCCTCCACAGGCCACCATCCCCAAAAGTATCATATTCATCCTTCTTCTGACTGGATTTTTGAATGATTGTTTTGGAGTCTGGCTTTATCTCCCTAGAGTCTCATATCTAGGGATCAGCAAACTGGCTCATATAACTTACAAACTGGCCTGAACCATAATTCAGCACTATGGAAATGTTCTGAGGGTAAAAAAATTCAGTGTGCTTTTCACATTCATACACCTCTCCACTTCCACCTCCTAGAATCAGCTGGAGTGCCAAATGATGCCAGGTTACTTGCTGCCTCAGGAGTTTGGATAGAGTTTTGAAAGCCCCAAAGGTTAAAAAAAAAATCTGTTTTCTTGAGTCCATGTTTCTTCAGCAAATTGACAGTTGTTGGTGACTGTCATTCATGGTTTTTTCTCCTTTTTTTTTGTTTCATTCAGTTGTGCAATAATGCCTGTGTTTGAAATCATATGGGGAGACAATTAGAAGAAGACATCCATAAAGGAATAGGAAACCCAAAGGAATTATTTTAATAAGAACTCTGTGTTTTGTTATGACAAGTTCACCTCTCTTCCCCCCCAAAAATCCCAACCAAACAAATTCCCCTGTATTCTTGAAGTGTTCACTCTGTCTTTCATCTCTCATCTTTATTAGATGAGTTTTGTGGTTTTTTCTGCTGTCCCCTGTTGCAAACATGTAAAAGTTTGCAGTCCTCTACATTTTTATTGACTGCCTACAAGTAAATCTCGTTCACAGAGTTTCTGTGTATGCCCTGTATTTTCACCTTCACATCAGGTGAATCTCAAATGACACAGCTCCACACCTCTGGGAAGACAAGGATGCTTCACAGAATAAATGTCTGGGGTTTGCCACAATGCCATTTACTTTGTTTGATTTAACATACATCTAGCCTACTTGGCTCAATCTTTTAGAGGACGACTGTAAACACACAGGCTCCTTCTCTGAAGCTGAATGCAAGTAGAGGAGAATCAGCAGAGTAGTTTTGTGGGGCATGTGGGTCCAGAGAACACAAGGTGGGCTGTAGTTTGTATTAGTTATATTCCAGTTAGCAATGACACTACTAAAATTTTCTCATTATTCTGTGCATGCACCCTTTTCATGATCCAGGGCTGTTTTGTTAACAAAGAACATTTGTAGACACAGTTTCATCAAAACAAAAAGAAATGACTGTAAGTTATTAGCTTTCACTTAAAGGAACAAGAGGTTTGCCTTTGATTTTAAGGGTCATTGTTCCTCAGCTAACAGAGCACTTTTAATGTCTGCTAGCACAACTTTTTTTCCTTTTAACAGAAGTGTGTCTGTTTTCTTCTCAGATTGTGTACACCAAGTTGACAAGGCTTATTTAGAATGCATAACTGGGTGGATGTGGTGTTGAAATAACAGATGTTCCAGCAGTTGAACTAGGCATCCAAAGGGATAAAATCAAAACCCATTTGTCAACTGGAACTCATTTCAAACATGGCAGCTGCATAAAATGTGAGCCTGCTGCCTGTCTTTCTCTGGCCCTGGCATTATCAAAGCCTGAGAAAAAAATAATCAATTGATGCCCAATGTCTACAAATGATTGAGACATCCCTCCTGCTGCAATTGTTCATCTAATTTAACACTTCTGCTGTCATGCTCATCAGCTCTGTGCCAGTGCTTTCCTTTCTGTCCCATCTGCCCCTAGAGCACCTGCTCAGAGAAGGCACTTGGAAACTCTTGGACATTTACAGGAATTGGTCAAAACTATTGGGGATGACCTTGCCAGCCGATACAAGGCTAACACGAACAAGACTGTGCACCTAAATGGCTGCACTAATATTGGCAACCTTTTTTCAAGGGTGCAGGTCCAGGATTGGGATCTACTGAATATTCATTTGATGTGACAATTTTAGAATTATTGCTTCACTGTTTGTAAGTGGAACATCTTTTTCATATAATAAAATGTACTGTTTGGTTTTGGCTTATAGAGAAATTCACATATTTAATATAACAACTGAAGAGTTTTTCTATGGAACTCGGATATTTCTACATTTCAGCAGTGTTAATTCAATTAGCCTGAAACTAACTCAAATAAAACATTTTTGTCCACAACGGTGGAAGTTCTAGGGTATTCCTTTTAAAGCATTTTTACCTCCATGAAGACTTGATGTGAAAAGCTAACTTAAATATTCCTCTAGCAGACCCTAATCCAATTCCCACTGAAGTTAACAGAGCCATTTCAATTACTCATCCAGTAGGAACAATTTATTATGACAGTGTCTCAGTCTTCATTTACCCCTGTTTAATTTATCTTCTACCCCTCTACTCCCACTCTGTGAAACTACTACTGAACGTATTTCCCTCTCTTCACCTGTTTTTACATACTTCAGGATTTCTTCTCCTTAAAACTGCTTCATATTGGCCTTTTCTGCATCCCAACAGTTGATTCCAGCTCAGTTTGCCAAGACATAATCCTAAAATTGATTGGATTTTCAGTCCTCCCAGATCTCCTTCACCCACAATTTGAAGTCTGCTATAGTCTGCGAGGCAAATATTAGGATTTTAATTTGCTGGGAAATGACTAGAAAAATGCATACAGTCTGGGATTGCTGGAACACTGGGAGCTTTTTTTTCTCTTGCATCTTTGCTTTATGGATGGCAGAAATAATGTAAAATCCAAAGGTGTAAGTCACACCTTGAAAAGCAGCTGACTCTGCCAAACATTTTTATTGATAGTATCACTAGGATCATTACTGGAGGTGCAGGATGTGAGGAAAGAAGAGGTACTGCATTTCTTGACTGACAAATAGTGTTGTTCAATTTGAAATTAACTAAGGACTACCAATAAAAATGCTCTGGCATGATGACTTTGTAATCACCTACACACCCTGGTGAATTAAGCATAACAAATGACACTCAGCTCTAACTCAGATACAAACTGGAGGGAGTTGTGGATGCTAGAAGCCTATTATGACCAATATTTACTAAGAATTTTAGATCCTCAATGTCCTCAGTGAACAAATCATAGTCTTAGGGTGGCCCATAAATCTGTTTCAATCATTTCATGGATGTCACTCTCAGTGTGCAGATCTGCTGTGCACAAGTATTGTGCTTCCTTTGAGAACACTGCAGGTTCACAATGAAAGGTTCCTGCTGAGGACTTTCAGAGAGGTCACAGTGACAGGTATAACAGCACTGCCAGCCTGTGTGGAGGTTTAAGAACAGCTGTCAGGAGTCAAACAAAAGATCTGGTGGCCAAACTCTGTCAACAGCCAGTAAGAGAGGCCAAGAGAAGAGTCCAAGGGCAGGTCAAACATATAGTGATGATTCCCCAGCCTCCCCTTCCAGCCTACAGCAGTCTGCAGCTCAGCAACCTCCTTTCCAGAAGAGGGATCTATGTGCTAAATAGTCCTTGTGAGACATCTTCTCTTCTCCCACAAGTTTGGCTACTCAAGTTAGAAGCTACGTAAACATTTTGGCATCCCCCCACTGATGCAGAATGTGTGTTCTGCAATCCCATCCTCCCCTTAACTGAAGCAATCACTCTGTCATTTAACTGGATGTTTTCTACTCGTAATGCAGAGAGGCAGTGAGCAGCCATTTTCTACTTACTTTAGTCATTGCTTTGCAGACACATATCCTAGCTGCACTCATTGGTCTCTTTTCCAAGCTGATGAGTCCAAGACCATTTGCTCCTGGTGTTAAAGCTTTTCCACACATTTGATCAGGATTGCTGCCCTACTGTGATTCTTTATTATTAATATCACATCCTGCTGAGATGGAACATCTGAACTACATGAACTCCTCTATAGATGTATTGTGCATTTAAACTGTATAAAAAATTTTATTTTCCTTGTTCTTAATTTCCTTACATTTCATTTGGTTTTGACAGCACTCGGGCTGTCAAATTCTTGTGTTTAGTTGGAGCCTTGCTATTTTTACAGCAACATTAAGTGATGATGCCTTTTTAATGATTTTATTTATTTTGACTAACTGGCATTAAAATAACAGTAAGAAAATAGTTTCATTTCCTATTGAATGCTTGACTTTTCCCTCTGACCTCCTTGTTGTCCCCAAGTGTCTGACCTAAATCGCCCTGTACTGTTCTCATTTTAACCCCAAGTAGCCAAGAGATTACCACTCAAAAAAAATAATGTGTGCTTTTCACTTTGTGTCTTCCACTGGGCTCAAACTTTTTTGTTTTCTCATTTCAAAAGTTCACAATAGCGATGACTGTCAAGGATCTTTTCAAAATGCAACATTTTAAATCAACATTTGAAAGAATACATTGGAGATATAAAGATGTGAAAATAATAAGCAGTTGGTACACCTAATTTGTTTGGTTATTTTGTGCTTCACAAAGTAAATTGTGTTGCACATCCCCAAGATTTTAGGTAGGAGGAACTTTTTTGTTCAGCAGGGTTTGGCTGAATGACACTCTGCCCATAGACCATATGAATCAATTCAGTCCTTGAATAAATTATTCAAACTATTTCAAGGCAGGATTAAATGATAGCAAAGTAAGCATTTCCCTGTATTCTTGTACATTTGCACTCCGAGAGGGCTTTTTCTTCAAAACCATACTTACGTCTCAGATCAAGAACAAACACAAATTCTATGGATCAAAGAGAACCAGTACAATGCCCTCTGATGTGTTACTAACCAAATGAAAATGTCTGACAACAGCTGTGGATTTTGAATGATGCTCAGGTGAGCCCCACTAGAGTTCAAACCAGGATGTCCTCCATAGGTTAAAGACAGCACAGCTGAATTGCCTCACTGTTTCTCACCACTGTGCATGAGAAGGGACTGAGGGAACAAAATGCTGATGTATGACAGTGAACCTTTGAAGCTGGTGATGAATTTTACAATAGTACCATCTGGTCCTCTGGTGAGAAAAGTTCTGTCCCACTCATAGAGAAGTGCAAGCTTTGGTAAAAAACGACTGATTACAGGTGAGGAGATGCTTAACCTTCTGCTTTTCTTGGTTCCCTCTGAAAGGGGAATTTGAATATTCAGAGTACAATATTTCTAAGTTCAGTTTTGTTAGTGAGATAATGTATTTCCATCTTCAGCCAGTGGTATGAAGATTCTGAAGGATGCAGGACAGCACTGGCCAAACTTATGTAGAACATCTAACCTTCATCCACAAAGGGCTCAGCCAGTGCTCTGAATTTGAGAGATGCTCACGTAAATTGAAAATTTGTACTTGCTTCTGCCAACAAATATTCAACACTTTTTTCAAATATTGAAACATTATAAATACCTTTGGTAAAGACACAAATGAAAGCAGAAAAATCCTTCAAAATAGATGAATTAATTTTAAATATTTGAATGTAAAAAGAATGTAAAGCCAGAGTCACACACAGTAACTAGAATTTCCATTTCCTTGTCTGATATCTGGCACCTCTGAGCAGTCTCCTATTGATGCATCTATCTTCAGTGGTCAACCAAATGGCCACTGTTTTTTCAAGAAGCAGGAAGAATAAGTCAATATCTTTCCAGCTGGGGAAAAGTACTTTCCTTCTGGGAAAGTTCCATCTTTCCCAGAAGTGGATCTTTTCTTGAACAGACTTGGCATTGGTTTTCCATCCCTCTACAAGAATTACAAGAGTGAAATAGAGTGGAAAACATCAGATCACCAAGGTCATGTGATGAATGAGGCTATTAGAGCAATTAGATGAGTTTTATCTGTTTTGCTTGGTAAAATAAAATTTTAAGTAGGCTCATCTATCTCACCACACCTGATTACTTTGGAGGTCAAACTTGCAGAAAACATTTAGAATGGTAACAGCAGAAAAAATGCACATACGAGCATCAGATTACTTATAAACACATTTTGCCTAGTCTGTGCAAAGGAACACTGCAAAACCCTGCAGTAAGGGTAAGATTTGCTTGACCTAAGAAAATCTATCAGATGTTTAGGAGTTTAGTTTAAGCCAACTCTCTAGGCGTATTCTGTAACCAAGGAAAATAGGCAGACCCTTCCAATAAAGAATAATTTCCTCATAAAACAAGGGTCTAAATAGGTGAGAAGAATCAGTCTCTGTAGATTTCTCGCTCTCATTGCCCATAGAGCAAGCACAGATGTTGAGCTCAGACACAACATCTAAAATTTGTTGGATGAAATTATCCCACTCCTGGCGACTGAGCAATGGCACTTAGCATTGCATGCTGAGGTGTCAAGTGATTCGCACTGGAGGACATGACTGGAATTACATCAAATGAGTTCTGCAGTAACTGCACCCACCCTGAAAAGGACCCAGGCTTCACGTCGCTCAGCTCTAGGAATGCACAGCAACCTCTTGCAGACTGGAAAGTCAAGCTCATGTGGGGCTGCATTAGCAAAAGCACAGCCAGCAGGTTGAGGGAAGTGTTTATTCCCTTTGGTTTAAGAGGGAAAGCTCATCTCAAGTGCTGTGTCCTGCTCTGGCTCCTCTGTGCAAGCAACACCAACAAACTGGAGGAAGTCCAGCAGAGGGCTATGGAGGCAATTAAGGAGCAAGAGCAAGGAGGGACATTCAAGAAGAGGCTGAGGGAAGCAGGTTTTTCAGTCTCAGGAAGGTTAAGAGAAAATACTATTGCTATTTACAAGTACTTAATGAAAGAATATAGAAAAATTGAGCCAGACTTCTCAGTGGTGCACAGTGGATGAATGAGACACAAGAGACACAAATAACAGCAAGGGAAATATAAAATAGTTATAAGGAAAAAATCTTCATAATGACACTGGAAAGGGCTGTCTAGAGGGGCTGAAGATTATCCATCCTTGGAGATATTCAGCATTCAACTGACACAGGCTCTGAGCAATCTAACCTAAGTCAGGTCTGCTTTGAGTAGAAGGTTGTGCTAGATGATCTCCAGACATCTCTTCTGATATAAATCGTTCTATGACTCTATGTGATGGATGGTGGGGAAGGGGGGGAAAAAAAAGAAAGTGAATTGTATGTTTGTTTTCTTTTAAATGATATGGTATACGATACTGAAAATATTGGGTGATATACAAATCCATAATAGTGATTCAGGTATGATTATGTGTGCGAGATTGATGTCACCTAACTTTAGCTGTCCCAAATGTCAGTGTGCAGTCTCATAATGGAGTCTACACTTTCCTTTGTAATTAAAAGACTAATCTTAAGGATGGGAATTGTATGAGTTATTTTGAACACTCATTTTACAACACAGTGAGATTCTCCCTGGATTTCAGTCTTCCTTTTGAAAGATCCTGAATAACTGTCTCAGACTAGGCACTGCCTTTTAGGTAGCTATAGGGGAGGATAAAACCCATGTTCTTGTGTTGAACAAAACAAATACAGATATATTCAAAGAAATATGAAAATTATTGAAAAGAGTTATTAGAAGGAAAAGTCATTTTAGGAGAGAGAAGAGTCAAAGTAATAAACATAAATCTACAAAAATATTCCATGTCCTATAACAACTTATGGGACTTCCAGAAAAACCAAAGAGCAAGAGTAAAGATATTAAGAGATGTGTTTTCTTCCCACAGAATGGAGTTCATTTTCAACAGGTATCATCAAGCCAAAGAGAAAATAGAAATTAAATTTTAACAAGATATCTTATGAGATTTTATATTCTTAAATAGTCCCAGAAAAATTTACTTTTTCAATGATGAAACTAAGACAAAACCATCAATCAATCAAACACATATTAATGATAAACTGTACTAAGTTACAGTAATTTCACGACTATAAGGCGCACCCTTTTGACCAAAATTTTGATCGAAACCTGGAAGTGTGCCTTATAATCCAGTGTGCCTTATATGTGGAAAAAGTTCGGGAATTTGCCAACCCAGAAGTGTGAGCCAAGTTGTGTGCCGTGAGAGCCACAGCAGCTGCGAGAGCCGCGCCACCTAGCACTGGGGATGGGTGGGAGTGCCAGGGCCCGCAGCGCGGGGAGGGCGTCTGGGGCTGTGTTTAAAGGCTGTGCCAATCCGTGAAAAATGTTTGCAAATTGAGCACCTGCCAGTAAACCCCGTGATCACGCGATTCCGTTACTAATTCGTTACTTTGTTGCGCATGGATCCTCGCTGCAAAAAAAAGTGTGCCTTATAGTCCGGTGCACCATATATATGGACAAAATACGGAAATTTGCTGACAACCCTGAAGTGCATCTTATAATCCAGTGCGCCTTATAGTTGTGAATGCTGTACTTTACCAGACAGTAGCACCAAATAACCAGTTTAAGATCATGTACTTTGGTTAATACATCAAACCAGAAAAGGCATCAGCCTCTTCTCAAAAGCTGTATCAAAAAGACAGCAGACTGATAGTTATATTAAATTACAAGCAAAAAGCAACAGCACAGTACAAGCTACTTATTCATATGAGCTAGGAAATTCCTTGCATATTATCTCATAGATGGTCTGCCCTCCAGCATATCTGCTACTGATCACTCTGCTATTAAAGCTAAATACTAAATTAAATAGGTTAAAATTTAAAGACATTATGGACTATATAAATTGTTATGTTTCTTTATTTAAATCCTGACCATGACTGGATGCCAAGTGTCCACCAAAGCTGCTCTATCACTCCCCTCCTCAGCTGGCCAAGGGAGAGAAAATATAGGCTCACGAGTCAAGGTGAGGACAAAAATAAATCACTCACCAGTTACCATCATAGGCAAAACTATCAGAACTTGGGGAAATTAATTAATTTTTTTGCCAGTATAAAACATTCGTAGTGAGTAATGAGTAGGTGAATGCACTCAAAGGAGGCTGTGACCCCATGGGAAGCCTGTGCTGGAGGCTCACAGGGCTTCTGTCAGGACCTATGGCCCCACAGAAGGATAAGCCCATACTAGGGTAGGTTTGCTGGCAGGACTTGTGACCCCTTGGGGGCGTCACACTGGAGAAGCCTGTTCCTGGAGGACCCATGGAAACCCCATGCCTATGCTGAATCACCTTGTGATGCACTGCAGCCTGTGGGAAGGACTCATGCTGGAGTCCATCGAGGACTGTCTCCAGTGGGAGGGATCCCATGCTGAAGCATGGGAATAGTGTGAGGAGTCCTCCCTAAGGAATGAACAACAGCAGAGACAAAGTGTGATTGGGAGGAGGTAGAGAATTCAGGAGCGAAGTTAGGCTCAGGAGGAAGGAAGGGGAGGGGAGAAAGTGTTTTCAGATTTAGTTTTTATTTCTCATTACTCTGCTCTGATTTGATTGGTAATAAAATACATTAATTTCTCCAAGTCAGGTCTGTTTTGCCTGTGGCAGTAATGCAGAGTGATCTCTTGCTGTCCTTATCTTGACCCACCAGACTTGCATTATATTCTCTCTCCCCTCCCAGCTGCAAAAGAGGAGTGACATAGAGGTTGTAGTGGCCACCTGGCATCCAGTCATGGCCATCCTCTCCCTTTATGTAAGTAGCAGCCTGCATGTCCTACATAGCCCCTAGAGAGAGCTGAGCAACTCTACAGGTAAGCAGGATGGTGGTGGCATGAGGACCCTTTGTTATGAACCAAAGAAGATGAAAAAGAAGCTTCTGCATCACTGACTTCTGCTTGATTTGTCTCTCTTCTCCCAGGGTCTCCCAGGCACTTGGTGGGAAGTTCAGTGCTGCTTGACAATATCGTGCATTTGAACCTTTTCACTACAAGAAATTATTTCAAAGTTCAAAATACACCATAAAGTTTCAATAGTAACAATCTGTTAGATAAATCAAGTTTAAGGGAGTGCAAGAAAAATTTACTCATAAACTTTTACCATAAATGCTGTGACAAATCTTTCCTGGATATGAGATTATTCCCATCAATTATTGCATGTCTGGGTAGCAGTAGTAACTAAGGCAGCCTTTTCACTCGTCACAAACTTGAAGACCCTCTGACTTTTTCTTTATAGTCTGTTATATCCTCCTGTTTTATGACAAAATTTGAGGAGGCAGCAAAGACTAAGAAATAAAATATGTCTGGGATAATACCTAGTCTGATATTATATTTATTGAAGTGTGCTTTTTATTTTAATAAAAATGGTGGTAAATCATGTGTGGTGTCTGTTAAACATCAGAGACAATACAAGACTTTCTTATATAGAATCCAAATGTTCCCTTGGTGCAATTCACACAATGGGTTGATGTCTCTGTGATCTCTGGATACTTTAAAAAGATGTTTGTGGGGTTTTTTAAGTCTGACATGCATGTCACAGGAATTTTGCAAAGTCAAATTAACAGGCTGGAATACTTCTGAATATATTGTATCTGACATTCACAAGTCCATGCAATACTTTTCCTCTTCCTCAGCCAACAAGTATGTAAAAATATTGTATTTTACAACTTATTTTGACTAATAAGCATCCATATTCTATGGAATCTTAGAGATTAAACTCACACAAATGTTACTTTGGTGCAGTTTTTTAAATGTCATGCACCAATTGAGGCATTCACATATTGCTAACAGAAAATGCTGTGGAAAAATATTATCCACACTTCTCATATTTGTCAAAATTTAACCATTTCAAGTAGGGCTGTTTTGCTGGGGTTATTAAAAATTAAAAATTTTAAAGCAAACTGAACAAAAGGTTTGAAAAATCCTTAAAATTTCCTGTATTTGACTTTCTATCTAATTTATTGAGAGATTTCCAGTAAAAATATCTGTTATTTTAAATTTTGAATATTTGAGTGGATTTTAACAAATTTTGGAAAAAAAGCAACCCAGGAATGAAAATAGAACTTTGTGTAGTGATAATTGGCAATGAATCCCTAAGGCCATTCATAATTTGCAACCTAGAAAAGAACAGGTGTGTTTGCAGGATGTATACACTCATGCAAGACTAATCCAACCTACAGCAGATATGTCTGTCTAGAACATAGAGTTTAGTGAGGAAAATGTTTTATTAACTTTCCAAGAAAACAATACAAATTTGCTGTAGCAGAATAAAGTAAAAAATAATGTGCCACATTTCTGAAGATATGGTTGTTGTTTAGAAGTTATTTGAAATTAAACGACAGGCAGTGAAAAGTATTTAGATACCAGGCAACATTCACATTAAAGCTCAAAAACTTGCCATGAATGCATTCTGAACAAAAATTAAAAGAAGGGTTTTGATGATCAGAGGAAACAATTCTGACTGAATTCTTAGTAGGAAGCCTGGAAGAAAACCTACCTCTTTTTAAGCTGCAGATTCAGCAGTTCAGAATACATGCTGTCTTTGACATTAAAGAATTGTGCAAAATGTTCTGAGGATTTACAATCTTCTGTAGTCCTATGAAATTGTACTCAGAAAACCGCATGGCTTAACTGCAGTAAATCGGAGACTGAAACTTTCAATCATTTCTTAGTGCTTTTGCTACAGAAGGAGTCATTTAATGGGAAAAATATGGTACCTAAATAGGACTACCATGATAGCAGAAGCAGTCCTGAACAAAATAGGATTACTGAGGTAATTTGAGTTGCCACCATTCACCTGGTGTTGCTCAGAAAACTCACGCATCTTTCAGACATTTGCTTGGGATTCTTCATGCATGTAAGTTTATTTGCTTGTAGGGGAACATTCTCACGGACTTTGCATCGCTGTAGCAGAGATTATAGTTAGGTATAATTGTAGCTTCAGGAGAAAATTAGTCAGTAAGATACTGATGTTGTTATTAATAGTTCCTGTATGTGAATGTATTGGATCTATTGCCCTGCAATTCCATGTTAGTGCAATGTGAGCATAATTTTTCCTGGAACCAGCGTTATAAAATTCCTTACAAGAGGTACATTCTAAACATATTAAACTAAGAAACCAGGGAATTAATAAAGTTATTCTGGAACAAGCCTGTATTTCAAGTTATAGGCAGGTACATCCATTAGGAGAAATTAAAAGGTCCAGCCACTTTGCCTAGCATCTCTGGGCACCAGGAAAAACACATTCAACCTCAGGAAAAACCCATTCAACTCAAGTTATCTGTGAAAACTTTGTGAGCAGCCTCATAAGCGACTGTTGTATCTGCAAACACAAGTGTCACAGCTGCAGTTGTCATTGCATTGTTTCCCACCTGGGATGAGGGTGCACTTTGAGAAGACAGCTCTAGACACTTGAGGCAAAAAGGTCAAACAAGAGATCCTAAAGACAAAATTATGATTATAGCAAGCAAAGGAAAAAAACCTCAGGAATCTCCTCTCACGATTATTTGAGAAATTATAAAAACCTTTTGATAGAGCTGGGGGAAGATAATGTCTGTGGGCAGAGAAAATACTCTTTCTCGGCCACAAGATACATCTGGACAAAATGGAGAGGCTTCACCAGATCTGAAACAGAAGAACAAAGTTCAAGTTCATATTGGCTGAGGACCTGACAGGGCAAGCAGACTCATGTCCACTAATAGAAAGACTTCAAAAACAAAGCACATGCATATAGTCATATTTCTGGCAAACAAACAAAGGGACCAGCTTTTCAACAGCAGTATCTACTGAAGGCTGGGCCGTTGGGGAATATGGTTTCAAATAATTTATTTAAACAAGACAAGATTCTGATCTTGTTCGACTGGTGAAAATCCAAAGTAATTCCAAAACCATCTAGCCTGGGGTTCAAAACCTTAATATCGGTGGCGGGGGGGTGGGGGGGGTGGAAAAGGGAGATCTCCTTTTTCAATAATATTGACATAAGAATTCTGTTTGATCTTTGTGGGATATGCTTCAAACATTGTTTCATTTTATTAAATAGGAAGGGTTTTATTTTTTTCTACTTTTTAAAGGACCATCTTTATTACTTCTTCACTTTTGCTATCTCACAATTCCAAATAACTTGGAGTTTTCTATTTTCTGGTTACACCCTTCTCAATGGATTTATAACAAACTTCATTGTATATGAAGATCAAAGCACTCATCATTAATCTAGCACAATTATCAGATGTGAAAAACAATGTAGAAAAAACAAATATAAAGTTTTCTTAAAAAGCAGGGTGTGTGGGAAAGATGGAGACCACTTTGGCAGCTTGCAGTGACACAGACTGGCAGCTGCCTTTGCACTAGGGAACACCAGTTACATAAGCACATATTCTTCCAGAATCTCTGAAGTGTCGGGAGAAGTTCCCACACCGCCTCTAGCACCTCTTAGCCACACCAGCCCTTCCTTTGTGCTGGGAGCCCTGACCTCACTGACACTCTCCATGTGCATGTCCATGGGTGCTCTGCAGTACCTGCAGGGCTGGACCCAATCTCTGTTTGCTGGAAGCTCTTGGGCTGCCTGAGACGTAGGGAAATGTCAGTTCATACACTGGTGCTGGGGAAAAGAGGGTCTGCAGCCAGGCCATGTGCCCCAGGGCACCCCCAGCAGTGACCTGGCAGCACTGAGCTGGCAGCAGTGACCAGCCCTGTGTGCTCTGCAGCCCTGGCTCTGCTTGCCCGTGGTGCCTGTGCCCAGCCCAGCGCTGGAGCCCAGCCTGGCGGCTCTGCCAGCAGCAATCCCACTGCTATCTCTGACCAGCTACTTGAAAATGAGACAGCCGCCTCTACAAACTCGTCCTCAATTGCGATTGAATGATTGATTGTTTTTAAACTAGTGCATTGTATATTTTGGGAAAGAATTTATGATTTACCAAAAAATTTCCTGCTGAAATAAAGCCAAATGGAGACTGGTCTGGGCCAAGTTGCTCAATGTCCATGAACAAGAACATGTTTTTCTTTTTCTTCCTTTCTTGTTTTATGCATGCTTCTGGACTCATTTCATCAGCTGTCAGTAGTTAAATACCATTTCAGAAAAGGGTTTATTATTATAATTTCCTCAATTATTCTGTTTTTTTCTGCTATGGTCTCCTGAAATAAAATCAGTCAGCTAAAGTACTAATAAAATATTTTCCCCTGCTTCTCCTTGCAAAGAGCCTAAGCCTTCAAGGTGCTGTATTTCTCCAGCCAGTTTGTACCTTGATTAACATGACCTTAACTGAGGGCTTTTTCCTGTGTGCTCCACTTCTGCTTTGCAAGGGACATCACTAACTTGTGCTCCCAGACACCTCAGACCATACACAATGGCACAGCAGTCCATGACTACCAGGAAAGGAAATCAATGAGAAATAAAATTGAAGAAAGAGCCCTTTTTTACCGCATTAAAAAAAAAAAAAACAACAAAAATCAAAACCAGAACAGATACAGCAAGAGGTGAAAGCAATCCAGTTTAAATACATAATAGTCAATGGATTAGCTTAAGCAAATGTAGGTATTCCTCTAGGAGTATGTATATTTTGAAATATTAAATGAAATATACATTAAAATATTTGGAAAACTCTGGTTTTAAAGTTATATTCCTTAGAGGAAAGGAAAGCAATTATTTTTCATGAAAGACTAAGCAGAGCAGAACCTACCCTCTGGCAGAAGGGACACACTGGGGAAGCAGGGGCTGCTCTGACACCATGGAGATCTGGGGAAGGCTCTTGCTGGACCTCATAGGGCTTTGGATGAGGATCCTGACCATAAATGATGGTGGAACATGACAATACACAACGACACCAGGCAGCCCTGGTGCTCCCTCGCTGCTCCCCTCAAAGCAAGACTGGAACACAATGCGTGACAAAGGCACAGAATGAGCCAGCCAAAAAATCATGAGCCTCAGATGTTTAGAGTGTGACATCTGCTTCTGGCTCAAGAAATTCCTATATTCAATTCAGTTGCCTTTCCTCCAAGACACCCAACAACAGATAACCTCAATTTATGAGTTCTAATACGTTTATCTTAAGCACAGGCAGAGATTATTTGGCGCTCAATGGAAATGCAACTATCTAAAAACCAAAACTAAGCAAAATCTATTTGCAGCTTTGTAACTGCCCTGTGAATCACAAATAACTGGGCCAACGTTTTCAGTGTTGAGACATAAAAATCATGATTCAAGCCTTGAAAACAAGCATTTGGCTAGAAGCACTCAGCTTTAAAAAAAAAACAAACCAAAAAACAACTGGGGCTTTTAAAATTAATTTCTCCTATTTTGGCATTCATACCTCTTCAGTCATTAGAACTGGAAATTCACATCTTTAAAATGCAGCTGAGAGTCTCCCTTGTTCACTTGACACAGGGCAAAGGATTTTTAAAGAGACAACCAGCAATTCTGAGTCCAGCAATAAATTTCCAAGATTGTCTCTTCACTACTCCAAATGGTTAAGCAGGTACCAAGCATAGAGTCTCATTTTGGAAACAGGTTACACATAAACAGCTCAGTGTTCTGGTGTTTCAGCACATGCATTTCACACACTCACAGAGGGGTAATGAAGTGTCTGTGGAAAACACCAGGAATCTTCCATTGTGTCTCAGGGCTTTGCATCATTCATACCTTCTGCTTGAATTTAGTATTTAAAATTAATAAACCCCCAATAAATAAATGTTGCACTTTACTGCAAAATCAAAGAAGAGCAGAATCTGCAGAACATTTGTAAATCAGCACTTCTCCACTCTGTGCAGTTCCACACTCCCTCGTTTCCTTTGTAGAAGGTAAATTCACTGAAGCAGGCAAAGCTGTCAGTGCCTTTGTGTTTGTACAGCATCCAGCACAGAGGAGATCTTCTGGGGCTGTGTTTGGTCCACTTCTTTCAATTTGCTCTCACCTCCACTCCTCAAGGCTCAGCAGGCAATAAAAGCAAAAGTGCCAAAATACTGCAAGTGTGCATAGTCTCACTTCATTTCTGAAAGCAGAGGTACCAGGGACTTTGTGAGCTTCCAACAGCCCTAGGCCACCCAGATTAGATAAACTGCGGATAAACACCTGGACACTGTGATGTTTATCTATGTGAAATCCAATCTTTTGAAGTTCATCTACCCCTTTCTCTAACTGCCACTATCTGTTGCTTTGAGATGCTGCATCCATCCCTATCAAAGTTATGTAAGCTCTCTCTGATGCTCAGAACAGTCCCTCTATCTTTTGAAAAAATGCAGCCTCTCATTAAGTGCATTTATGACTTCAGCACTTGATGCATACAATATTTTATTGGCTTTTTCTCAGAGACGCACATTTATTTCATCACCTGATACTTAAAATAAGTATTGCAAATAAACAAAGGAGAAAAATCTGTGTACCACATAGGGAAAAAACCCCAAATATAAAAAAGCTTTAGCTATGCCAAGATTGCTTAATTCTGATTAGCAATGACCATTAAGCAATCATTTATGGATTTACTGTGAGTGTTCATAGATACTAATGGCTTTTAGAATTCCTTGGGAATCCTCAAAGGTCAAAGGAAGAAAATGAACTATGAAGTGATAAAAAATGTATTAGGTGACTAATGGACAGGTTGTATATAGAATGGTTCCAGCAGAAAACGTTGAATTTTACCACTCAGATTTATGTAAAAGCAAATCTTGTGAGCAGTGGCCCTTCACCACTGATGAAACTAATGAAGAGAAAATGAAAATGTTTCATGGGGAGGCATTACATGGTGTGCTTTATCCTGTCACTAAGAATACTTAGGAGATGGCAAGGTCACTGATACTAAGTCAAAATTTATTTGATTTTTCTTTAGTGGGTATCTGTTTGCTCTTTATTAAGCTTCCAGCTTGTAACCATACATTTACATTTTTGCCTATTTTTGCACAATCACATTCTATGCAATTCAAGACTCAAAGCTCTTCCAAATTTAACAAATGCATCTTTATACCACTTAGATTAACATTCTGGCACTGCCAGGAGAGAAGGGAGCTGTAGAAGCTGGCAGAGGCTGACACACCTGGCTGTGGGCATGGTGTGAGCCCAGCCTGGTGTGTGTGT
>VRYO01001463.1:16770417-16784910 GCA_009812075.1 Sialia sialis
CCAGCCCGGTGTGTGTGCTCCGTGCATCCCAGCCCAGCCCGCAGCTGCAGCCGCCCCGAGCAGCCTGGCACCGTGGGTGCGGGTGTTCGGCCAGCCCGGGTTGCTGCTCGCTGTCACACCCGCTCCAGCGGTTCTGTCAGGGTGACCTCGTCCCGGGCAGACTCGGCGGGATGGGCTGGGGCTGCGGGTCCGATGCCAGCCCCGGTGCCAGCCCCGGTGTCCCCGGCCAGCAGCGAGGACACCGCCGGCGGGGCAGCCCCGCTCCGGTCCCTCATGAATTAATTAATGACTGCGGAGCCGTGTGCGGGGCGCACATCCAGCCCTCCCTTCGCCCACAGAGTGCGCTCAGCCCTCCTCCCGGCTGGAGACACTCCGACCCTGAAGTATGCGTCCCGGTACCATCGCTCACAGAGTGATGACAAATCCAAAGGGTTTTTCTTGAAGGCAATTTTTGTGTGTTTTTGCATTATGAATGGCAGTTTCACTGAGCAGGGAAATACATTTGGCTTCTTGTTAGAAATTCTTTCATTCACATCAGCAGAAAGCAATCAGAAGTAAATACAACCTGCAATGGGATATATGTCTGTTACCTACATGAATTCTCAGGGCTGATACCACACTACATACCTTTAAAATTATGTTATGAAGATGAAGTAATTCCATTCTAGTTTTTGAATAATCTTCCAGACAGGCAAAACTTTTAGCTTGTCAGCAAAATTTCTAATCTAAATAAAATTGTCCACATATAAGGAAAATTAGTTGTGGGGTTTGGTTCATAATTGGTAATTTTCTGCAGAAATCAGAGCTTTGTTAGGTTTGCATATTTTTTAAAATTAAAATTACATACATATATATATATATATATAAAAGCAAGGCAAATGGAGAAGGAGAGGTGAGGGAAGGGAAGGGAAGGGAAGGGAAGGGAAGGGAAGGGAAGGGAAGGGAAGGGAAGGGAAGGGAAGGGAAGGGAAGGGAAGGGAAGGGAAGGGAAGGGAAGGGAAGGGAAGGGAAGGGAAGGGAAGGGAAGGGAAGGGAAGGGAAGGGAAGGGAAGGGAAGGGAAGGGAAGGGGAGAGGTGTTGACAGCAACATTTGTAAACCAGCTATACTGATTCCAGAGGCTGAATCACAGGAAAAAATGAAACCTGTAGTGCTGACAGCTTCCTCCTTCCCTCTGCTTGGTCCATTCTGCCAGTAAATAATATACATGAGTTGTGATAGACACAGGTTACTGTCTTCCTGCTGCCTGCTTCAACACAGGGGGTTGGTGTGAAGTCTCCCACTCTCCATGAGGATGTCTTACTTGCTAGACTAAGAGGTATACAGAGGAGGAGCTGCTCTTCTCAACCTTTTCCACTCTAAACTGCCTACACATTGCCTGAGGGGAAAAAAGCTGTGGTAGATAGTGATGGAGGAAGAAGCTGAGATTGTCAACACATTGAACAACTGCAGAAAATGCTGAATCACTTATGCAAATGATAATATCTTCATCTTAAAGAGTTAAGACAATTAGCCTATAAAACCCTGTGGTGCAATATCAACTCCTAATCCTAGAAAACAGAGGAGAGATTCTTAGACAAGCACCATAAATACTGAGCCATCTACCTCTCACTAGCATAATGAATGCAATCTTTTTGAGTTTGCTAAATGTGCCTAGAAGTTAATTGAAAGTATTCATTTAGTGAGCAAAATTAACTGTTTCAATATTATGGAAAAACTGAGTGAATATTGATCGATTTGATTTTTAAATCACAAATTGTATCAGGAAGGAGGAAAAGGGAAGAAAAAGTAGCAAAGTGAGCGGATCCAAAGCAATTTGGGGTTTACCATGGCTAATATTATATGCATAAGTACTTGTTTTGCAGAAGAAAGATTATGCTGGAGAAGCCAGTTTATTAGACTTGAGTATATGTAGGATAGGGGAAATCTTTGATCAGTTCAGGAAGAAGGCAAGGTGTTTATTTTCTTTAATCTCAGTCAATAGCAACAAATAAAGTAAGACTGATAACTGCCCAAGTAGTCTATTGGGTGCTCATGCCTGTAAGGAGAACAGAGTGTAGCTGATCAGTGCTTGTCTCTACCAAGCTGCATTTAGTTGGGATTTTTCCTTTCCAAATTGTCATGACTGAAGCTAGTAAAAGTTGAAAGGAGGATGGATATCTGCAAGGATAATCATTAAGGTGTGTGTACTGCTTTCACAGCTATTAGATCAAAGCCCTTTACTGAACTATTTTATTATCAGACTTATAAATCAGTCTCAGTTCATTTTACAAACATTAGTACTCCCATCAATTACATGCATTTAGGACTAATGGTTTTACAGGAATGTTAATAGTACAACTTTATTTCCTGAAAACCATCACTGAAGACTATTAAAAGGTTATTAATTGCTGTATGTAACATGCAGAATTATTTGTTTCTGGTTTTAGACTATCAGTAAATTGCCATGTAAGTATATTTACTAACCAGTTAAACTCCATGGATATCAAATTTAGTAAATGGAAAACCATTTATAAGCCATCCTTGTCCAGGTTTCCTCCATAGACATGATCTAAGTACAGCAGGACTATTCTATTGCTGCCCTTCAAAGCCCTTATGGATGTGGTACAGCACTCCAGCCACTGCCACTGTCCCTGCAGGGATCCTGGGGTTGGGGCAGACTGTCCCCAGGCAGGAGCTATTTTACCAGGCAGGGACAAGGGTCAGGCCACAGCCTGTTGGCTCAGGCAGAAGTGATGGGAACAAAAGAGAAATAGCACAAGAAGATGCTTGAGGAGTGAGGGTTTCACAGGAGAGAAGCTTCCTTGTGTAGAGTGTGTAACCTGTTGTAGGCACGCTTTGGGCTCTGGCTCATTCCATACCTCCGAAATTTTGAAGAACCTCCTAGATTTATTCAGGCATCTCTCCAGCCCTCTGATAATGTAGGTCCCTCTTCAGAAGCACAGATTTAGCTGCAGTGCATATAATACAAATTGCTAGATATTATTTTCCTCTTTGAGTGTGAAATCAACTGCCTGTCCCATCCAAACCTATTCTTAGCCCACGCTAAGTGCTAAAGTTCTGTTTCTGATTACTAAATAATAAAACAACTGAGGCTCAAGATGTGAATGTTGCACAAGTTCATCTTATCTGCTTTCGCTTTCTAACTGTGTCATGAACCTGGGATCTCGGTTCATTAGTTTAAGAGGCTGTTTACACATAAGAGGAGAAAGGAAAGACAGATCCTTTGAAGCCTGTGGAGCTACCCTGACTTCCACCAGCTGAGGAGACAGTTCCTGGAGACCTGTCAGGCAACCTTTAATGAACTATGTGGTGTGCAAAGCAAGCTTCAGATCTCAAAGACTGCACACTATTCAGCTTCCATAAAGTCAGGTAATTATGATTACCCAAAGGTTTGTAAAGCAGGAGTAGAAAATATCAAAATAAAAATCATAGTTACCTTTCATAACCTCTCCCTAGGATACAGATTTAGTCGTATCAAGCCATGAATATACTCTGTTCACAGGCCTTAGTAAACCAGGAATTAAAGGAATTAAAGTGAATTGAAGATACCATTTTACAGCCGAACATTTATGTCAGTCCTTCATTCCAGAGTGGTTCAGGACTGCCTTGACCTTCACATCCCCCTTCAGATTGAATCTGTTACCCTCAGTGAGTATAAAGGCTATAAAGAAGCACCTGATCATAAAATCCACTTGGAATGCTTTCTTAAACCTCCACCAATTATCCATTAAAAATTCTGTATTTTACAGGCTTTCTCTCCTAATGAAAACCCAATAATAGTTTATCTGCTTTAAATTATTTCTAGCCATCTGGACAAAAGTCTTGACAACTCGATATAATCATTGATTGATGTGACTAAATGATATCATCTGAGTACTTTAATGGATAATAAGAGACATTATCTCTTTTTTATAAGCAAGAATCTGATATGAAAGAAATTACAGGGACGGCCTGACAAGCACTTTCAGCCTTGGAAAAGAAATGTCATTTATACGATATTAATAATATAGAAAAAAATGGATTTAATTCAGTGGAGACTGAGATGAAATGGGCTTATTTCTTCACCAAAGCTTTTTAATTTGCAAGGAGCTCTTACACTGTAAAGGAAAAACACACCAGAAGTAGCTGCAGCAGGGTTTCCAGTGAGTCACTTGAGAAAGCCGAGCATAACCAGGAGCTGCTTTAGCAGGATTAAATCAGCCCAAAGCAGAAAGCTGGACCATGAAGACAAAATAGCAGCTCAGGGGGAGATTTTAATGTAGTTCTGTAGTGTTCCCTTAAAACAGAAAAAAACTGTTTTGATTTTCTTTGTCACTTTTGCTTTCTTCTCTCCCTTCAAAATAAAGTGGGAGTTAATCTCTCTGCTTTTAAAGAACAGCGCATTGATTTCACTTTATTCTGCATTCATCATCACAATTCCTCCCAAGGTGCACTGCCATCCCTGGATATTTTTTTCAAATTTTGTGGTAACTGCTCCAAGTTTTCCATCTGCCCTGGCTTCTCCTGATGCCACATTAACAACTTCTGTGATGACCTGCCTCGGTGAGACCTCTGACCTTGTGCTCTTCATCATCTTCAACTCAGCTGGCACTGTCCTTAAGTGGCTGTGATGCTTTCCTCAGAATGCTGGCCTGTTCCACGTGCCCCTTTGGGCTCTGTCATTATGCAGAGATGGAACTTCCAAGGCACTTTTGTCCCCTGCCACCCGCTCTCAAGTGAAGGAGCCCTGTCTGTCTGACTGTAAGTCATCTCCCTTTGTTCATACCTCATCTGTGGAGATTCTCCTCAAAGCTGATTCTCAAACAGCTTCAAACAGGCGACTAAAGTGCTTGTAGCCTGACTAAATACATGAGGAGCGACAAGACAAATCGCACAACCCTTGGCTGCAACCTTTCCCTCAGTCCTCTCACACAATTAGCTGTTTCCACTTACTTAATGCATTATTTTATCTACTAATAACTTAATCTGTGTCATGGAAACTTATGTCTTGTTTTGTACAAGAGATCCCAGTGTGAAAATTACATCATATGTCAGACTTTTGCACTTCACCCTTTACAATTGTTAATCAAAAAAGAGCAGCCTTCGTGTAAAGCATTTCTATTACTGCAGGCATAATGTCACACTCACATTTCATGAAGTTCTTTCAGATCAGAAACTGAAGGATTAGTTATGACTACTGGTTTCAGACAAGAAAAAAACAAGAAAAGCCAACCTGAGAGGTTAAAATTAATCTTAGAGAGCAGCACCATAGAGAGAGAGGGACAAATTCTGCTTCAATCCAAGGCTAAATACCCAAGGCCAAAGCTGAAATTCAGCTACTGCATGTCCCAGGAGGCACTGACATTTTACATCTGCTGCAGTTTTCACACAGCTAAAGGTTTTCTGGGGGTGGCTGCAGGGTCCTGCTGAGGAGCAGTGAGGCCACTTGCTCAGTCCACAGAGCACCAGGACCTGCAAAGCAGGACTGGCAATGCCTGTAGCTCCCCCCTCAGTATTTCATTGTCTCACCCCACCAGCAAGAGAAGGCCTCCCTCTGCCAGCATGTAGGAGAGTGGAGCACAACTCCTTTTAAACATCAGCTGGAGCCAGCCAAAGGAGCAGCCATATTTTGAAAAAAGGGAATGACCACAGGCTGGTTTCCAGATGACTTGCTGGCACTGATTTTCAGAGGAGAGCTGGAAGCCCTCTGCAGGAGGGAGAATAGTTTTCACACTAGAGAGTGAAGTGAGTGATCTGGGATGTATCCTTGCCCTGAGCATATTCCACTCACAGGGAGAGGGTGAGAGGGTCTGCCCAAGGCAATGCTGTCCACTCTGGGGATGCCTATCCTCATTCCGTGCTTTGGAGGAGAACCTAGGATTTGATTTGGGGGTGTTAGTATGATTTGGAGATGGTGTTACAATCCTGTAGCTCTGGAGTCTTTAGTGGAGATTAGTGCAAAAATAATAAGATTCAAAAAGATTGCAGAATCCATACAGAGCCAAATATGTTTTTTTAGCTGGGGCACCCAAACTGCACTTAGGGTTTGCTTGTCCAAGTCACTGTGAGAGCTAACAAAAACAGATATATTTTTGGTCTAGGAGCTTTAAAAAGAAAGTTGACAGCTGAGAGACAAAATATATTAATTCTGAGACTAGTTTTTGGCAGGACTGGGAGGACTACTGAGATTGTCTGAAAAGTCTCTGGAAGTTCGACACTGTCCTAGCAACCATGAGAATGACATTAAAGAGAGCAGATACAGACCCTGTCCAGACCACAAACCCCACATGTACCAATCCCCAGGTCTGCTGGGCTCTTTAAAACAGCTGACATTATTTTCCAGCTTTTTAAATTTCCAGATTTTTAAATTATCCCAGCTTCTCTGAACTGACATAAATCCAGACAGCGAGTTAAGCCTGGAGACAGGAGAAACATATCCAGTTCTTCAATTCCCCATTGAATGCTGTGATGGGACTTGAACTGGCAAGAGGTTTGAATTGAAGCTGCTCCAGATTTTCTGTGAAGCCAGCATACCAGAAGACCTCCAGTCCCTAAAGCAGTGTTTTTATTATTACAGAACAAAATAACAAGCCAAACATTAAAATCAGTAAATAGGAGAAAACTCAGAATGTCTGGATGAGACCGCTCAAGTAAAAGGCTTTAAAGCAAAGCTCCTTGCAGGATGGGATAGGTTCTCCAGCCCTGCACTCCAGAGGTTTCCTGAGCCATGCTAGCTTAGGTTATCCCCACTGCTGTTCACATCTCCTTTCCTTCAGGAGCCTCTGAGACATACTGACCTACTTTGCTGCAGTGATCCTTGCTGAACCTCTAGAGCTCAGCTACAGGCATTCTGTTCCCCCCTTCCAGCACTGCCTGGGGGCAGCTGGGAGCCAGAATCCTTCCCCCTGGCCCTGGTGGCATGGCAAAACAGCGGCTCACATCCTTTCTCACATTAGGAGAACTCTTCACTTAGCTTCTCTTTGATTCAACACTGCTGGGCCAAAACAGGCTGATGTGGAAGAGAGTTAAGCTTGCTGTTTCACCAATTTCTGCTTCTGGCCTGAGTAGAATGCGTACCTGTAAAATAGCTCGGGAGAGGAAAAGAGAACACAAGCCTGCTTCTGTTATAGACCTTCTGGCAACAAGATGACTTTGCAGATGTGTAGTTCTCATGGGGCAGAATATGGTCCCTGGTACTTCTGATAACTGCAGCCTCTGGTCACTGTCACTTTTGCTCCTGGTGACCTGTGTCACAGCAGGCAGAGAGCCAGGGACAACAGGCATGAATATGTTGTTGGTGGCTCCTGCCTGGTGCTGATGCCCCTCTTTGAGCTGTCATCCATGCTGCCTTCAGCAGAAAATGGAGACAATTCAGGTGTCTTGGCACTAACCCTCAAATCCCAGATCCAATATGATTAATATAACAAAAAAAGTAGAAGAAAAGAGTGTAGAGTAATTTTCATCCCTCAGGAAAATTACTGGGTGATATCTATCTCTTCTGTGGAGCCACAGAAGGAATAAAAGTGGTTCTTGAGGTGTTTCCTTTCTTTCCCCAGGAAAATAGTGAGGAATGAGAGGAGATCTATGTGTTTTATATGCAATACTAGAGTTGCCAGTGTTCTCAGTCTAAAATCAGGGAGAGCACCAAACTCATCTTCTAATTTTATTTGTATTAGTCATAGTGTGATGAAGCTGGAGGAAGCAAAGAAGAAAATATGCAGGATTGGCTTCAATCTTGTCAGAGAAACTGTTAGTGGAATAAAAAAATCATCAGCGTCCAGGCTTAATGATAATTACTATTTAGCAAGCTGTTAGAAAGTGGAGCAGTGGAAACATAGCGAAAGCAATTCTGGGGTGGGAAACTTTGGGCTATGTCCAGTTGAGCAGACACAGATGTGCAAACCAGAGCCTCATGTCCCATTTGCAGTCTGCAGTGGCTGGGACAAGGTGGGGAAATGTCATGGGTGGAAGAGAATTAGATGCTTTGAGCAGTACATGATCAGGCAATAGGAAATCATGGAGAGGAAAGGAAATATCCAGTTTGGGGCATGAGAGGTGTCACATAGCCTGACACAGCACATAGTGAGTGCAAAACATTAGACATCTGCCAGCACTGATGGCAGTTCCCGGGCGAGTTCCAGGTGGAATTTTAAGCAAGTGTATTTTGGGCTTTGGATTTGAAGCAGCCGCTGTGAGCTACACCCTGGCTGTGAGGATACAGAAAGGTACCATCCCCAGCTACCCTTTCAGCTCATCTTAGAAGAGTTTCTGTGAAAAGAGGAAACTACCTCCATTGGCCTGGCTGAGTGCTGGTGGAGGCTTCCATCCCATACCCAAAATTACCTCTCTGTACTCTCCTGTCAGACAGTGATGACTGAGAAAATTAAATACCATGCTTATTCCTCTGGCCTCCAAGAGTCTGTGTGCTCCTTCATGCAACCTTTGTTCAGCTCCTGAGAGTTAGTTGTTTTTTAATACAGACAGTGCAAAAGCCAGAACCAGATTAAATCCACCATAATGAGTAAAAAAACTTCAAGAATTTGGTCTTGTGGTCTTAATGAATGGCTGAAGAGTATGTCTCTTGGAAGACATCTCAGGATTACCTGAAGAAGGATTAGTTCTTTACACAGCTACACACATCAATCATTTAGCTTCTTACGGATCTCTTAGCGAAGTATTCTTCATGAACTTTGATTTCTACTCTCTGTAAGGATTTATTATCACAACAGAATAATTAATACCAGGCATTATCCAAAGCAACCCCTAAAATGGGAATTCACATATTTGCATTCTTTTCAGTATTTCAAAAATCTTTGAAACCTTTGTATTGTTTTTATATAGAAAGAGTTCAGGAATAAGATACAGCAAATATTCTTTGTGCCATTTGGGTTCAGTTTTGTACACTTGGCCTTCACAAGGCAGCTCACAGCTGTCTGAGGCCATCATGCTTGAAGAGGAATGAGGCTGTGCTGCTTTACAGGGAAACTCAGTACTGACCAAGGAATCCAGGTCTTTTGGGGAAAGAAAACCTGGATGTATCATCACAGCAAAGAAACACATTCATTTTATTCTTACCTCTTACTAATTCAACAATAAAATGAGATGGTTTTACATGTAGTTCAATGTACTTATTTCTGGACTCTGGAGATGTGAGGATGTGAGGACCACAATCAAACCCTTCAGCTCCAAGAGTTGTATGAATTATTTCTTCCTTATGGAGGGCTGGTTCTAGATTTAATTATTTAAATGGGAAAATCTAGCTTTTGGACTGCAGCTTCCTCTGCTGAACAGGTCATCATTCACAGTGGCTTACATGTGCTTCAAGCTAAATATAATGGAAATAGACATTGTTTAGCCCAGGATGGAGAGCAGAGACTGAATCTCAGATCTTGTTTTTGCTTTTTCCTTGGTTACGTTGATATGGTGCAAAAAAGAACATTTATTAAAATGTTTATAGCTTATGCACTGCTTGCACACTGCCATTGCTGTCACATCAAATTTCAGTTCTGCTAAAACCGAGTTCAGTGATTAATTAATTAAATGGTGCTTTGTGAGAAACTGGAAATCACATCTGTGCAGAATGCTTATGATACAAAGAAGGATTTGAGGAGTTTGTGACCAATTATCGTATCATTATGATAATTTCAGAGAGGGGCAACCATGTCCTCTTGTACAGGCTCGGCTGTTCACCCCTTTACTGCACCTGCAGTGGGAAGTGAGTGGGTGCCACAAGCAAAGCGAGCAGCCAAGGCTGAAGCAGAGGAGTGAGAGGTAGCAGAGCTTTGACTGAGCATCCTCAAAGCTTCAGCCAATGTAGCTGAGAGGGTGGGAGCAGGCAGTAAACTGACCCAGAAAAATAGGTGGTGGCAACCTTATTCCTCCCCCAGGAGCAAGAGGGAGCAGGAACTGAATTGTGACTTTCATTGGCAATTTGATCTTTGCTATGCTCCCAAGGCAGTGAGACCATGCCCTGCCCCTCACCTTAGTGTGGATTGCAAAGTCAGTGCTAAAGGAGATAACCAGCTGTAGGTCTTTCAGAGAGCCTGAATTTAATCCCCCCAGTGAGAGCATTCAGTTATGTATTTAGAAAGGAAAAAGGTTTCTACACGGTATAAATCCTTGCTTGATAATCCCCAAGCTAATGGGGAAGGCATTCAGTAGTAAACTACAGTCCTTGGACAAAGACATCTGTAACCAGACCGGAGCTCTATGATTAAACTCAAATTCACAGATTGGTTACATGCAGCTAATTTTATTCATTGAGAATACATGACCCCCCTAAGCGGATGTTTAAATTAAGTAAGAATATTGATGACAAATGTTCAAAATGTAAGACAGATGCCTGCAACTTTTGGCATGAAATTTGGAACTGCCAAGAGGTTTGGGAATACTACTCTGGGGTCATTAGGAATTTGGATATCCAAAATGCTCCCCAGCTGCTGATCTCTTCAGAGGCTGCTATACTTGGTCCTGGAAAATTAGAAAATCAGTACAGTAAGTGATGCCATATACATTGCTGGATTGGTAGAGTGCATAAGCAATTGTAGAAAGTTCCCTCCTTTTCTAGGAAAAATACAGTGAAGAGAGGGCTGTTGATTTGAGTCTGGGTTTAAACAGACAATGTAAAAAAAATTCCCTGTTTCTTTAAAAAATTGATGTTTCAATTGTCTGGATCTGGCTTTCACACTGTTCCTGAGCCCAGCCGTGACCACTGGAGCTCAGCTACATGTTGTGCTGCTTTTTCCCATGAGTGCACACAGATCCTCTGCGCTGCAGACAAGGCTACCACTGCACCACTGTCCTCTCCTGCTCTGCTGGTACCTGTGGAAAAGGTTCTTTCTCAGGTAAATAAACAGAATGAAATCGTTAAGAAAAGAGGATGAAGGCTTGGTGTGAATCCCGCAGCAGACACCAGGTACAAATCCCCAGAGTGTGTGTGTGGGTTTGTTCTGACACCCAGGAAGTCAAGGGAAAGAATCTTATGTTATTTTAATTAGCTCCACACTAGATCCGTAATTGCAATGCTATAAACAGAGACACTTTGCATGGATCAGATGTTAGACCAAAATGGGGAACAGAATCCATGTTTCCTGACTGTACTCTGACCTGCCAGACAATCCTGTTTTTCCGGTGCTGGATCCCACAGCTCCCTCACCTAGGGATGTGATGAGAGCTCCAGATTTTCCTTAACCATGCCAAGCTGCCATAGGTGGGGCCTTCGATCACAGCCCAGCATTTACCACTGCTTGCCTAGCTGACCTGGGAAAAGCTTGCTTCAGTTTATGGAGTTATGTGATCCGGCTACACTAGAACTAGGAATTCTAGAAGACCATTGAGGTGTTTGATGTCTCATTTTCCTGCCAACACCAAGAACAATTTATCCACTCATAATTGCTTCATAGCTAGGCTGATAACTGGGTAAAAAAAAAAAAAAAAGGTGTGTGTTACTAATACTGTGTTTTTGCTATGGGTGCATGAATGTAGGCCAGAATTGCAGAAAAAAAAATATTTTAACCCAATTCTGAAAAAAGGAAAATTTAAAAAGGGCAAAATGCCTCTTTTTAAAACTACTATGAAGTTTAGTTTTCCACAATGTCCACTGGCATCTTGTCAGCAATTAATTTTATTAGTACACACTTTCTGGCAGTAAAAAGGGAGATAGCAACTAATATAATTAAGACTGCAAAACAACCTCTAAACTGAAATGTGTCTCTCGGCAGAACAAGCATAGGATTGTTCATTACAGTGCTCTCCAGGAATAACAAAAACAATTCCCAAAAATGCATTATTAATGGACATTCCCAGAATTAATGATAAAACAAACCAGATGTTCTCTTACATTTGCCTCATAAATGCAAAGTCAATATGCCAAACCGAAAACCCATCTTTGGAAAGCTGTAGGCTATTTATGAAGGTACTTTAACTGTATTTCTCTTTACTATAAGAGACAGAATTCCTTATCTGTTGTCTAAAATGACTTAGTTATGATTCTATATCTATTAATGAATGAAGGGCTCATGCCCAAGACAAAAGTAGGTGAAATGTACAATTTTACATAGCCTGCATTTACTATAGAGCTGTCCATTTCAAATTAGACACATTTTTTATAAAAAAGAAAACCACACTATTCTTACACAAAGAATACTCCATAATCAGAGTCACAACTTCCTTCTATAACAAATATTTTCAAAATATAGCTTAAGATGAAAAAAATCCTTCACCAAGCAAGTTTTATCTATATTAGTAGGTAGCAGTTTGATATTTATCCATCACGGAATATGTTTACTCACATGGAATGTATTTCATCCCCCTGAATAAAGGATACAGAAGTCAACTGAAGCTGATAGAAAGAAAATACTACTGATAAGAAAAAATAAAAAGGAAATTATGGATATGCTAATACCTTAATGTAATAATATCAAACATGGTGGGCCATCTGGTGTCAATCATCTGCTGAAGTCAATGGACCTGGAAAAATTGGCATCAGATTACGTTCCCGGATTGGTGTACAGTAATTCTGTGCACAATATTTCTTAAGAGAATTTTCAAAGAAAACCATTATTAATAAAAATTGCTTTTGAAAAGTTACAAGTGTGCATCAGGAGTAAAGAGTGAACAGCAATCAAATGCAAGGGCTGGTATCAGAAGTTTGGTACCTTTAGTTTTTAAATAAAATTAGAAGAACATATAAGATTTTCAAGCAAACATTAGGTTCCTATTTTATATAAATACTTGAGTCTAACCACTGTTATTTTAAATTATTGAACAGTGTGTGAGTTTTGTTTTTAGCAGCACCTTCTGTTGCCAAGTGACATGCAGAAAGAAATGGCAGCATTTATGCTAAAGGATGCTGTAATGATAGGCTCTCCTGCATACTGTGTGCAGGGAGACATGGAGCTGAAGGCACTGAAAAAAAGGCAGAGGTAATTTTTTGTTTTGTGAACTTCACTAACATGCCATGGGCTGTTGGGATTTTGTTCAATATTGTCAATCTAGTCTCTGTCATGACCACGAGGTATGGCCAGGGTCCCATTCAAAGACTTGCAGACTTTTAAAATGCTTTGGATCTCTTGCAAAGCTGCCCTGCAGTGAAGTGTCAGGTGTCACTGTTCCACCTGTCTGGGGCACGGTTTCCCCTGTGTGCTGATGCCCAGACCAGTCTAACACTGCATGCTGACCCTCTCATCAACACTCCTCCACTTATCAGGTCTGTGCAATGAACAGCTAAAGCCTTTCATCACTCCTGGATTGTACTGTTTTACCTGAGCAGAGGAACGGTCTGAGCTCAGACACTTCACTGCAGGCTGGGATGGGCTGAGGGCAAATGGTGACTTCAGGAACAGCAGATGCTGCTGAGTGGCTCTGACCTGAGCCCAAGGTCAGCTGGCTGTGGATGGCTTCTGGAGAGGGGCAGCATGCTGTGCTTCCCCCCTGCTTCTTTGGCCATGAGGCCACACCAAGGACTGAGCCTGCTCAGTTTCCCAAATTATTGGCAAGGTGAGGCTGAGAAACATGTGGGGCACCCTGAATCCTTTGCAACTCCACTTTTCAGATAAAACCACTGCAATACTGATGCTTAGCTGTGCAGATGATGAGGTCCTCTTGAACCATTTTTTCCAAAGCTTCCTTAAGGCCATGGACCCTGCAACTCCCATGTGAATCACAAGTAGCAACTTTCCTAACAAGTCATTTTAGGCCTTCCTCTTCCAAACACTACAGAGTACTTAAGATACTCATAACAAATACACACATGGCCTTTATTCTTATGAGTGGGAACACGGATGGGAAGGTGTTAGTCCCTGTGTCTCCAACAGATCAAAGGTTGAAGTGAGAAACATGGGAAAAGCTGCTAAACAGCAGAGCAATTAAAAGTAGGTCCCACCTTGGTTTGTATACTTTGCATTGGTCAAGAAATACAGGAAACAAAGGTGAATGTGCTTCTCAGTGGGTATGTATAGAGACTTTAGATAAAAATACTGAATATTAAACAAAATAATTTTATCTAAAAGAAATAAGTAATAAAATCTTGTTTCTCCATTTCACAGCTACTGATTGCTGCTCAGCCCTAATGAAGTTTAGAAGGACCTATGACAGTCACCTTGTCCAAACTCTTGCTTAGAGCAGGGATTATACATGAGTTGAAGGTCAGTCTCTTCTCCTTGGTAATAATAATAATAAAAAAGGAAATGGCCTCAAGTTGCACCAGAGGAGGTTTGCGTTGCATATTAGGAGACACTTCTTCACTGAAAGAGTAGTCAAGCTCTGAAACAGGCTGCCCAATGAAGTAATGGAATCATCATCACTGGAAGTCTTCAAAAAGCAGAGATGTGGTGCTTAGGGGCATGGTTTAGTGGTGGACCTGTCTGTGTTAGGTTAGTGATTTTATAGGTCTTTCTCAATGTTAATGACTCTATGATTCTCTGTTGATGTATTTTGCATGCTGTAATGTCCTAATTCGCATTCTCCCAGCTGTTTGATCTGTCCTCTCACAGGTGACATTATTCTGGTGTTTT
>VRYO01001463.1:16785910-16802135 GCA_009812075.1 Sialia sialis
TTGACTAAAAATATGTGTCATTCTCCTCAAAAATCTTTGTGAAGTATTTATGTTAATGTCCAGAGGTGCATTGAAGCCTTCCACTAAACCTTCAATAAGGAAGAAAATTTCCTTAGACATATAAAGAGGCAGCAAATAAACTTCATAGGAAGAGAAAATCCATCACAGCTGCTGTGGTGGGCACCACAGAAACCTGGTCTGATCCACAAAGTGCCTAACTCCTTGATGTGAACATTCGGCATCCAATCTAACCCACATGGGGAATGAGCTTCCATGTGCCACTGCCCCACAGAGCCTCCTGGCTGGTTTTGAGGCACAGTTTTCATGGTCAGATTTTGCATTTTCTGATTGTGGCCTGCCAGCATATATTTGATAAATGTAGACATTGGGATCATCATGGTTCCAAGTGTCGCTGCTCTCTGTAGTGGGCAAACAGTGGGCACAATACTTTTCAGGTGCAACTCTCCCTCTGGCCATGGCTAAACTGAAAATCTCTTTTCATGTTTTACATGGAGACTACAAACATAAAATTTTTATATTCTTGATGCAGACTTCACTATTTTATCACTGTTGCTTGCATTTAAATGTAAGTCTCCAGCATAACATTTACACTACCCTGAATATATGATTTCTGCACCTCTAAAGTGTCAGATAATTCCTTAGTCTCAGGAGTACGAACATATTACACAACCCTGGACTTTTCAGCTTGATAGGCATAATCTCCATGCTTATCCAAATATTTCAGAGCTCTGTCAGCAAACAATGAGTAAATCTTCACAGCTCCCATCATCCAGCCTCAAGGCATTAAGGAAAGCTCCATCTGTACCTAAAATTGCAGAGCATTTACCAAGCTTTCCCTGGATTCTCTCCAGCTATTTGCAAACTTCCACTTGAAACCTTGTCCCTGTGGCTGGGACTAAGGAGCAAGTATCAGCTTGGGGGACACCTGCACCCTACAGCCAGGAATATGTCAGAGGAGGACATATTCCATCCTGTCATGTCTGTCCCCAGGCCTGTGGCACACCCCTCATGCAGGAGGGTTGGGCAGTGCAGCACAAAACCCTGCCAGGAACTTGCACTACTGGTTCATCCCAGGTGAGACCAAGCAGTGGCAGGAGGTGCCAGGACAGGGTACATGAATGCTGGCACTCAAGGGTCTATCTTCGTGTTTGTGTTTCTGCTCCTCTCCCTGCCTCACCCTCATTAGCATCTCCTCAGGCACAGTGGTGGCTGTGTGTCTGTCAGGCAGATTGCACACATGGCACATTCCTGAAAAACTTCAAACACCATTCCCAAGCATCTGCAAGAGCTTCTGTGCCATTCCCAGCTGTTGCTGTATCACCCTATGTGGGCTGCTCAGGATCTTTCCACAGGTGTGGAGATGAAGCATATTCAAAGAAACACCAACATTTTAATTGCATCTCATTTACATCTAATTTTTACTGCTTCTGTCCTCTTTTTGTCTGATGCCAAAGAGAAAAGAATGCGAAGATTGAAATATAGAAATTATATTTATAATATCAGGGCACATTTGTGCAGCCATTTGGTAAAGCCTGTGATCTTTTGCTGTATATGTATATGTTTGCAAAGCAGCATTGGACACAGAGAAGACATATGACCAATGTAGAAGGACAATGAGGGAACTATCAGAGTCAAAGAAGCATAAGGGTTAGAAGTATAGTCCAGTTTAGTGGTCGGAGATGTTACTTACGACTCTGAAATAAAAATTTTTATGTATCACCTCAGACATCTTAGAGTGAGTAATTTATGATGCAGAACTCCAGAATGGTAAGTACAGTAATTTCACGATTATAAGCCGCTCTTTTTTCATTGAAGAATCCAGCCTACCCCAGTAGTGCAGCTTATATTCAGGTGTGGCTTATCTATGGACAAATCCCAGTGAAACGCCAACCCGGAAATGAAAGCCAGCCAGGGAGGGTGCCTGGGGCTGCCTTTAAAGACTTTGCTGGTCTATGAAAACTGTTTGCAACTTGAGCACCTGACACCAAACCCAGCTGGCAGCTATTCTGTTACTAATTTGTTTCTTTGCTACACATGGATCCTCGTCTTAAAAAAAAAAAAAAAAAAAAAAAAAAAGTGCGGCTTATATTCAGGTGCGGCTTATATATGGACAAATCCTGTGGTCTACCCGGCTACCGGGAGGTGCGGCTTATAATCAGGTGTGGCTTATAATTGTGAAATTACTGTAATTACATGTAATGTGTTAGTCTAGATGATGAATTTTGCAGTACCCATAATTAAGGAGAGTGATAGGATGCTAAATACCAGACAAGTAACCTTTGGCAGAGAACCTGAGGAACCCACTGGTGACCCATCTTCTACACTTTGAAAACAATAGAAAAGTTTTAACTTTTCCAGATTCTTGTAATGAAATCTTGCACTATGAAAATTCTTCCTGCAGCACACCCTGCACTAGCAAAATCATAGTTGTCAGTGCTTTGGAATGGGAGTTAGCACTACAGTGACCAGAAGGAACGCATATGAATATGCAAAAACGCTGTATTTGAATAAACCACCAAGAAAAAAACTCAATTTTCAGAAATACCAAAGATTTAGTGACATATTCTCTTTTAGAAGCAAAAAGAAGTACTTTGGAAGGCTTCACAAAAAATGTCTCATGGCAAGCTGGCTGTGTGATACAGATCAGTAAAGAGGAGATTAAATTTTTGTTAAGCTAAACTGAGCTGTAGTTTGATTTGATTGGTTTTGGGGTTCAGCAGGTTGTTCCTGCAGACACCTCAACTCCTTCTGCAATTGGAGGATGAGCTACAATAAACAAGCATGGGTTTTGGCTCCAAAGGTGGAAGAAGAACCCCAATTCTTGCTGTGGATGGTAAATGTGGTCCCTGGGGTGAGGTAAGTAGAGGCTAAACTCTAAGGTAGAAACATTTAATCTTTCAGATGCTTTTGCTGTCTGTGACTATTTGTGAATACTGTGTATGATGTGGTGGCTAGTGTGGCAAATGTGCCTGGGTGTGCTCTGGCAATGAGGCAGTTCCACCTGCACCATCGAACTCTGGGCTGTGCGCTGGGGGTGATATCCAGCCAGTGACATCTCCTGCATCAACTGATGGGCCCCTCCAAAATTTTCAGAGGGAGGGAGAGCCCTGGCTACAGCCTATTTCACTTGCATAGAGATACCTGTGGATACATTATGCTGCTCCAAAAGCAGTGTAGTTCTGTTTTGCAGGTGACAGTGGTGTGCAGACAGTCAGTGCTGGGCAGCCAAACCATCCTTGCTCCCCAGTCAATTTCCCTGCAGACATACCTGGGATCAGGGCAAATGAGGGCAGCACTTAAGGCAGCATCACATCGGGACTCACACTGCAATCTGGGTGCCCTCATGCCTTGTCTACGCCAGCAAGTGCAATATGATTAAGGGATGTAAAGAATCATTCCAAAATGTGAGTGTCAGAAGACATGGGGCCAGCCAAGGAGCAGCAGGGAGGAGATGCATCACCTCTTCTGTTCTCTCCTCAGTCCTAAGCCCTGTCTCTGTGGGACCCAAAGCAGCAGCACTCTCTTTCTGGGGAAATGAAGCTGGGCAGGAGCCAGCACGAGCCCCAGCAGGCAGATTTCCATGGTGTTCAGCTGCTCCCACCCCACAGAGCACTCACACAGACAGGAGTGTGGGGCATGAGGAATCTGCCTGGGCACAACCTGCTGTCTGCCCTTGGGCTTTGGCTTGGTTTAGGATGTGCTGTGGGGATGGGAGCGCAAGGCACTGCTCCAGCCCTGCAACCCTCCTGCCTCTGGGCCCTGAGCTTCTTGCAAGTCCAGCCCACAGAAGAGAAAATGCCCATCTCAAGTCAACCAAATGTCTTCAGACGTTTAAAGCACTTCAGCTTGGCTTTGCCAGTTGTGTAGTGCTGGCACAAGGCAGGTTTTAACAAAGAAACATGGTTTTAAAAAATAGCAATAACCCTATCCTAAGTAGTCTTATTACATTTATTAAGGCCATTGTCTGAATAAATTGCATTTTAAGCATGACAGAAGGTCAGATTTTGAGTGAAAAACTTTAAATGAACCAAATATCTTGAAAAACTCAGTGATGAATTTTTTCAGTCTTTGGGAGTAAAAACAACTAAAACCCTTTTCTCCCCTGTTATAAGCCAAAGTTCAAATATTGGTGCAAGGTCACTTTTAAACAGACACATCCCACCTAATCATTGTTTAGGTGAAACAAAATGTGAAAGTCTTTGTAGATTTATGCAGTAGCCACCAGTGAAATTCTATTCGATATAAATCAAAGAAATTGGATCTATTCAGATTGATGGGGATAGGGGTCAGGGAAGCATGCCCATTCCTCAGCAGTCAAAGTGACAGATTGTGTAGGTTTTCCACAAATCTGACTTGGTTTCTTAATTAGAAACATAAAGGAAGCGGATATACAAATCCCACTGGTATCCGGTGGAAATGAGAGGAGAATGCCAAATGATAAACCAATATTTATAGGGGATTGTTTCCAAGAATTTATTACATTGTTTTCTCATTTAATTACCTTGAACTGGTCCTATAGAAATACTATAAAAAATATAAATGTGCCCTTCTTTAAAAAAATATGAACAGTCTGGTTTGAAATGAGCTAATTAGTTGTACTAAATACATTTGAGATCTGCTGTGAAATCCCAAGGCTTAGTCTGCTCACAGCATAATCACCTTAGCTGACATCCCTCAATGGAAAAGTGTAAGCTTTAAAGGGCACTAGGAAAGACGATCTCATATATTATTCCAACATTTACAAATCTCTAAGGCAACTGGTTCCATTTTTAGCAAAAAATCATACATATTGTATGATTTGTGGTTCATTATTTGCATTGAAGAAATTAATTGCAATTGCAAAAGAAGAAAGCAAGCAGCAAAAAATCCATTTGCCACAAAAATCACCTTTTTTAAAGTAACTTTTTTAAAAATAATTTTTTGGCTCTAGATAATTTGACTGGCTCTAGATATTTTTTTTCTATCAGCATTCAGAATTAAACAAGAGAAAATATGTACCATTTCCTCTCAGTCACATCCTTGAACCAGATTCTGTTTTGATTTTAACTTGAAAGAAGACATCTTGGGAAATTGCTGGAATCAACACCTACTTTGAAATCAGAAACAGTAGTCAAGTGCTTCTATTCCAGACCATTGAAAGTATAACAGTTGTACAACAAAAGTACATACAAAACCAGACAAAGAGTGAGAGGCAGCAGAAGATAGGGATTATTTGCTGCAGAATGAAGTAGGTTGAGGTATTTTTCTGAGTATTTTTAAAAAATACTCTGTGCTACAATAACACCTAAGAGTTTGTTCCTAGACCTGTCTGATTTAACTAATATATCAACCCTCCTCTAGAAGAATTTAAACCCAAATTTACAAAAAACTGCTGAGCTTCATATTTCCTATTAAAATTTATAGTTCTGACAAAATTAAATGTATTTGCAAGCCTCATTTTTTTCAATCAAATTGAAAGTGAAAGGCAATAGCTTGATATAGACTGGCAAGACAGTGTAACTCTGAGGTGTGGGCAGTCAGTGACATTTCACATTCATCTGGCTTTCCATAGACAGCAGGTAAAACGAGGATGTGCATGGGGCTGTAAGGAATGGGGATGTGGAAAGGGCCCTGTCTCTGGCAGTGTCTGAAAACCTCTCACAGGGGTGAGATTTGGAAGGTGGAGTTGATCCTTTTTACTGAACAATGGGCAGGATGAAGACAAAGTTTGGAAAGGTTTTATGAACTGAGATCTTATTTTTTAAATTATAAAGAGGGACCAGGGAAGGGTTACAGAGAGAAATGCCACGGTCAAAGCAACAAGGCTGAAGGATGACCCATGCAGCAATATGCTCGATGGAAGCAAAGAGCAAGGCTGCATTCAGCACAGCTAGAAAAAGCAAGCAGATATCAAGACATGAGGCAGTGGAAACTACAGGGTGAGCTTTAGCCATGCAGTTAGATAGGACCAGCCATGTCTAAAGAGACTAAGCATCTTCAAGCCTTCCTCCTCTCTGAAAACTCAGTCCTCTTTCCAGGAGTGAAAACTTTTAAAGATGTGGGGAGGTGATGTGCCAGTTAGATGGGTGACAGCATGAGGTGCTGCTGTCTGCAGAAGTGATGATGGAGGGGAGTCTCAGAGCCTGCCAGGCTGCTTCACAGTATAAAGAGAACAAGATATCTCAGCTAAATACAGAGTCTCAATGAACAGAATCAGGTTACAACCAGAGGACAATTTTTTGTCCCCAAATGCACACATATCCATTGCTTAACTTATTGCATATAGTGTGCCAGAGTGTTTTCTGGCTTTGCACAGCACAGCTCCTATCAATGCAGCTGTACCCTGCCCCTGTCTCCTCCAAGAGGGTGCTCTCATCTCTTCTGGATTTTGGAACAGTTCCTTGGCTGTCCTGTTCCCCAGACTGTTGGGGATGTCCTTTCCATGGACACACTTCCATGGAGAAATGATGGTTGTCACAACCCAGGTCTGGCTAGAAAGTGTTCTTCCAGTTATACTGTATGACTGCACAGCAGAGCTGTCTTGTTTAGTGTACTAGGAGTTGTTCAGACTAATTTAGTTTGCCAGACTAGTGTTACTGTGCTAGAGCCAACCTATTGCTGCAGCCCTATTGCTGGGGAGAGTGGAGAGGGTGGAGAGGGTGGAAGGAAATGTGTGGAGGGGGAGTTTGCAAAAAAAAACCTGCTGAACAAATCCCAAGATTAACTAACTCACATAATCTCAAGGAAAGGTTTCCCCACGGCATATGTACACTCCTAGCTGGGAAAATTCTACAAGAGTCAAGTTTCTGCATTAAGCTGTGGGCCTGGCTTTCCACCCACTGCAGGCTGGGGGCTTGACCAGATCCTTTTAACCTGTCCTATAACACTTCATGCATATTAATCAACCACCTTAGTACTAGGGAGACATGTGCAAGCCCATCAACCCACTTTACTGGCAAATTAGGGCCTGCTTGTTCTGCAAAGCTGTCTGCTCATTGCATGGGTCCCACCTTAAAGCTCTCCTGATGATTAATATTTATCTGCACCACAGTGCAGCCTATGCACCCCAAGCCTCAGCGTATGAGGTGCTATATACAAAACCAGCACTAAAAGATGTTCCCATGTTCCAATGAGCTTATTCTATCTGGCTGCTTAACAATATTGAAATGTTTTGTTGAATATTAAGATTGAATAAGCAGACAAGGTATGTGGCATGTACTCAAATATTTTTTAATGAAAATTTCTGACCCAAATGACCTTTGAAAGGTAGAAGCTGTCATTCCAAGAAATACATAGGGGCAGGCATCATCTTTTATGGTCCAGAATCTGACACAATTTCAAAACGCTGGCATCAAAAGGGAGACTTGGGGACAATTTTTGGCATAAACATTAAGAAAAAGTGCCTAAACACTGGAAGAAACAGAAAAGCTCACACCTTTTTGGGAATTTAAACTAATCTATGGTGCTTCAGGGTATTTTCCTGTAGAATAAGAATTTGTCTTCTGTAGTGCTATGCAGCACATACAGCAGGGAATACCACTTTTGAGAAGGAAAATAAGCCTCATGACACAAATCCTGCTCACTGCACTTAAGCAAACACTCTTCATATTGAATCCAATAGGACAACTTATGAAAAGTAGAGGAGAGAATTTGGTCCATTATGTGGCTATCAGATTTAAATTACACCAATAACTGAGATGCATGGGGTATCAGTGACAGGAATACTGGACCCAGAGTGTATGATTACTCAATTACTTCAATGTCTGTTGGATGCTTAAAGGCTAAAACAATTTTGGGTTCCTTCCAGTCAATGCATATCACTGTCAGCTCTTCAGACAGTTTACCTTTCCCAAGAAGCTTTTGCTTACCTTATCACCTTCCCAGATCTGCTGCCTGCATTCTCCAATTACTGCACTTAACTGCAAGCCACGTTACATATACTTTACACTTCATCTTTATCTGTTCCATTTTGGTGATGTGATATTAGGCAAACATCTTAAACTTACAGCACTGGGCTTTAAGTCACTGACACCTTAGATTTATTTTTCCCAAAGCTTTCAGTTTTAGCAGGAGCTCAAATGGAGCACGGAGAAAGTGGAGTAGGGAGCTGTAGCCACAAATGTGAAGGCAGTTTGGGAAATTAATGCATTCTTAAAGTGCAAGGCAAAAAGAGGTAAAAATATTCAGTACTCTGTAATTCTGACTGGATGATGGAGATCACAAAATGTAGTTGAAAAGAAAGTTTAAATATAAGATAATATGAATCAAAAAGGAGAAATGTGAAGCAAGGGGTCTAATTAATGTAGGTTATAAGAAATCTATTACAGGTAATATATTAGCTGTAAATATTTCTCATAACTGTTGTTATTTCTATTTTAAAATCTTAAAGGAAAGAAGCTATTCATAGAGTGAGACAGAAATATCTACTTCCTTCATTAACCACCTTTATCTGTTTTAGCTTTTCCCTGCAGTACCATTACTTCAAGTGCAATGGATCATTCAGGGAAATAACAGCCAAGACATAGATTACTTTATAAAAGGAACGTGCTTAATACTTAATATCAAAATCAAATGTTTATTCTAATTTGTCACATAGGTCCTGCTTATGTGTGATGATAAAATTAATTCATAACCAAGTGGCTGCTGTTTCCATTGATAACACATTTTGAGCATCAGTCATCACTTCTTACAAATTCTCACTAATATTTTCCTTGGTTTGTTGTTTCTCTGAACTCTTCCCTGATCCAAAACTAAAGGAACAGTTGTAAAAGGCAAATTAAAAAAAATCAGCAAAGACAAATGAGAAAAATTTATCACAGTCAATATATGCAGAAAATTCATACCAATAAAGGAAAATACTAAGAAAATCAGCAATGACTACAAAATAACCAAACTAACAAACTTCATATTTTTGCATGTTAAAATATGGTTGTGATATGAGACGATAAACAATACATTGAAAATACTTTCTAAAGAAAGTGCAGCTTTCCACAGAATTTCATATTTCTTATCCTTATGCTTCCAGGGCAAGGGCTGAGGCTTACAAAGTATAAAAATACCACAATAGATGGCTAGAAACCTAACTAGCTCTTCAGAACCAGGCTACAGTCAGAACCAAGGCTCTGAAAGAAAATTTACAGGCACTGAAGGCCCTGATTTAAAATCATATTTGGGTTACTGACATCTTCAGAGAAGCACTTCAGCATTCATTTGATTATAAGCAAATGCTTAAACAGGGTTGACTCAAAAAATTTGAGAATCTTTCTTTAGAGGATTTCATCAGAAGTGCCAGTTGCTTAGCAGATCTGTAAATCATATTTTTTAAATATCAAGTTCAAATCATACACACAGACTCCACCCATGTGTACATAAAACAAAATCATACATTCATGGACTGCCTTTCTCAATGAGGCCATATAAACACACTCCATTATTTACAATTTAAGAAAAATATCCTCTTTAGGTAATTATATTAATCATTGATTTGAACTTTGCATAACTCAGATCATGTAACCCAAAACCTGTCTCAAATTAGAAAAAAAATTGATATGGTAGTAGTTAATGTTAAGGTGGAATTTTCCTGATTGAACTATATATCTGGTAGTGTTTCAGATAATTAAACTGAGCTCTAAGTAATATGAAAGGGTACAGTTATGGTCAGTTTTTATCTTCTAGCACTGCACGTCTGTTGGGACTTGAAAATTATATGCAGGCAGGTTTGGAATGGGTCCAAGGTAGACCACACTGGACTAAGTAACATCTGGTGTATATGGCTTAGGTTTTTCAAAAGTGTGTCTGGACAGCTGTAAAATAGAAATTACATAGGTCTCTGACTAAAGGCTACATGTAAAGCTGGCAGAGTTAACCGTGTGTTACTTGGAAAAGCACTGTTCTTCCCTCAGAGCTAGGTACAACCAGCCTGGAACATGTGCACAGACATTCCAGTTATGCTGTAAAGAATTTATTTTACATCAAGTGAATGAGAAATACTTGTAAAACCTTCATCTTTGACTAACATTTCTCCTACCTCTCTTTCATGTTTAACAAGTTGAAAATAAAACATAATCAAGACACTTCTAAGAGCCTGGTCCAGCCTCAGGACCTTACCGACACAGAAAACATGAGAAGATTTCAGAAACTGTTACTGTGGTATAAAGTGCTCCAGAAAGCACCTCAGCCATCCAGTGCCTGGGGTCTGACTGCAGTGACACTGTGTAAGCAGGAAAGAGCATCTGATATGGCATAAGCCTAAAAAGGCTTCTCCATTTAAAAAGAGGTGGAGAGAACCAAAGAGATGCACCTACGAAATTAAAGAATTCACATAATTAAGTACAAGTCAGGATTTATTTTTTTAAAGGAAAACTAAATGTCAGTTCATGTTCTTAACAAAAACACCAAAAACATTTTTCTATCATTTGACATGCAAATTATTTTTGGGAAAAAAGTAAGATTTGGGCAGAAAAAAAAGTAATTGTTCTTTAGATAAACAAGTAAAAGGCAGGAAAGCAATCATATATCTAAAATCTCAGGCTGTCTTTAAAATAAGTTACATAGTTAGGTCATTTTTACCATTCCCCAGGGAGAGCTGTTTGTTCCTGGGAGTGGCTACAAGACACATGAGGCTGTAAGGGATAGCCTAAACCTCAGCTTTCCAAGGTAACTCCCACCTCCCCGTTCAATGTGCTGAAGCCTCAGACCTCATGACCACATGGCTGGTTGTGTTTGTTTTGTAGTAGAAGCAGCTGAAATGCTGATTGATCAAATTTGCCTTGTCTGTGCCAGGATGAGGATCCTGGCTGCTTTGGAATGACAGTAAGAGGGATGCTGGTGTTTGATGGAGGAGCTCTCACTCCACCAAATTCCAGTGCTCTTCAGCCACTTTGCTGCTGTGACTGGAGGTGTGAGCACAGCATGGGATTGGGCCCTTGAGGCAGGAGAGGGAGGGCAGTGTGGTTCACATGGAGGGCTTTGCTTCCTCAGTTGTAGGGAAAGGAAAAGACAAGAATTTTCTCTTAGGATCACCAAAAAAATATTCCTTTTCTTTACAATTAAGCTCATAGCTAACACAAATGCATGCCCGAGACAGTAAGAATAATATATTGTTACATATAATAAATAATAGATATGTGTGATGGTGATGCCCATGGGGAGCTCCTGCTGAGAGCAAACCTCTCCCACCAGTTTGGGTGCCCAGCAAAGTTCCAGCTGTGGGCTGGAACTAAATCCAGTCAATACTTCCATAAGATTGGGCCACATACGTTCAATGTGCCAAGCCATTATTAGTCCTTGGGCCTCTAAGATCTGAATCCTTTTTCTTCTTCTTTGTGTGCAACACAACACATTTTTTCCAAAGGGAGTCTGAGTGCTGTCCCCTGCTGCAGCCACCCCCCCAGCATGGTGAAACTCTGGGCTGGGCAGGTTGGTCACACTCCTCAGGGTGGCTGCAACACCAGCTACTCCAGCTGTCCCTCCTGGCTGGCTGGAACCCACTTCATGAGGGTTTGTGACCTGTTGGTTTCACAGGGTCATACTGTGAAATTCCAAGAGACACCACAGGACAAAGCACCTGCAAAATTCACTTACTCCAGAAATATTTATTTTCATTTAACAGCATCTGAAACCATTAAGTGAGAAAATAATAGTGTTCCTGAAAGGGGAAAAAAATAAGCCAAACCATTTTCCTTCCAATGACTGAAACACAATTCCTAGGCTATGAGTATTGCCAATTTTCATCCCTCAATTACATTTTGCTCATTTTAAATCTAAATCTAATGCAAACTGCGACTGAGATTTTTCAGTATATCATCTCCATATTTAAAATTCTGTCGCTAATTCCAATATGTCATATTTTTTACAACAGGCAAAATGCACCTTTAAAAGCAATAAGAAGGGCTTAAAGGGCTAAGGAACTCTTTACAATAGGAATGCTCATAGCAAAGGTAAGGCAGAGAAAAGTAAAAGTGCAAGATTTAGAAATAGTATGATTTTGTCTTAAGAACAGAAGGTTGTCTATGCAAATATGCCACCGCCTAGCAAAGCATTTCAGGCGGCCAAGGTAAAGGATGAGCAAAACTTTACTCTCAGAAATGAGACCTGGTTACTGGCCCTGTGGATGCTGAAATGACAGCTGAGCAGAGCCCCCTTGGAACCACTTCCTGCCTGAGAGAGGAAGAAATGCAGAGAGCTGAAGGACTGAAAATATGACAGACTGGGCACAGAAAACTTTCTGTGCCACAGTGTCACTTCACGTTCTCTTATCAAAACTCTGCCTTGTTTGAAGCCATGCTTCCACTTTAGAAACTGTTTTGCAGCCATTTCAGTGTGGGAGATGTTAACACCACAGCCACGTAGCAGTGCGTGCTGACATGCTGAGCTGCAGTTATTTGCTGGCATTTTACTCCTGCTTCACCACCTTGCACTGTGTGCTTATGCTTAATACTCTAAATTCAGCCTCAGATTGGAGTCTTTAAGCAGAGATAGCAACATCCACCATGCTTCAGAGCTACTCACCTGCCTGTTTCTGCAGTGTCAGTGCCATAAAGTTTTTCCTTCCAAGCTTCCTTGGCAATAGCTGGCAATAGCAGGCAATAGCCTGAGGGGGAAAATTAATCCCTCCTTTGTGCTCCCCAGACACACACCATCTAAAAGAAATCATGCTTTAAAATACTAACAGCTACTTTTTCACTTTTGCATGGAAGATACTATGACTTGCAAAGTATTCTCAGCTTTTCTTCTGCATCTGAAAATATTCTTTCTGATTTAAAATATAGGGAGCACAGAAGAAGTCCAGCTGCAAACTGAAATTCAGACAAGGTTCTAAGTAATACCATGGCCAGGAATGGCTTCACACTGGCCTGTAATTCAATAGCAGCTTGATCAATTTTCATAAGGCCCAAAAAACTAGAAGGTCAAGAAAAAGGCAAACATACTTTTTAGAATAAATTTTGGAAGTTTACCTACACCCGCATCTCCAGGTGACCTGCAAGTGCATTTACTCAGAGCTATGTGATGTAGTTGAGGACTACTGGAGGGAAAACCAGCAGACCATAGGTCCAAGGCTGAACCCACTCATCCACCTGAACTTGCCTCACATCCATGCTGGCTGGACACAAGCTAGGAGTCAACAATGGCTCTGTGTCTTGGCGCTTTTCCAGGTCCTTCCTTGCAGTGCTTGTCCCTGACCACACCTTGGCTCCAAAGGAAAAGGCCAAACTTGTCCCCACCTGGCCAGAGCAGTACAGGGAAGAGTCCCTGTCATTACAAATTTGCTCCTTCCCAAAAGACAGGGATGGCTGTTGCTATTTCCTACAAGAAGGGTTGTACCTTTACCTGTGGAGAGTTACACAAGTCACAGTCAAGCACAGCTACTGCACTATGTGCTTAACCAAAACCATTCCAAGTCAACATGAACTGAACTGAAATCCATGCAATAGTTTACTCAATGTAATTAGAGAAGATCAGGTATATCTCCCATTTAGCTTACCAGCAAGTGCTCAGCACCACCAATACAGGCTCTTCCACTTGTGAATTAATCACTTTGCTGCTGATTCTTTCCCCAGCACAGGCCTCTGTGTGTGCAGCTGTGGTTGGAGATTTCCTTGGTTGACATGGCTGCTGTATGAACAATCTGACCAGATTACCAGAGTAGCTAATGTCCTTGCTTCATCTCACTCAACATCTGTACTGACAGTGATGAATAACTACATTTAAATAGAAGCCTTGCATGTGTTCACAAAGCTTTCACTCTCTGCAAACCTGAATACTGTGTTTTCAAACCAGGCACATGGAAAAATCACACAGCAGGTGACACAGTGAGAACCCAGTAAAATCTCTGACTGACTTTTGCAGAAATACTCTCCTTAAAATTGAAGCTTGCCATTCAATTACTGCTAAAGCAATATTCCCAAGAAAAAAGCACAGGAAAAGAGGAGGAATACAACATCAGAAATAATGCATCGTAGAAGCTCATGGTTGCAGCAATATCTATGCAATATTTACAAAGAGGAGGTGAAACTTAGCCCAATTTCATCACAAAAACCCATGTTTGGGCCGCCACGTGTTCCATGCAGTCTGACAGGACCTCTAGAGCATGTTCTCCATCGAGTTTGCATGTAGCAGAAGGCTGGCAGTCAAAAGCATCCTGAAGGTTGGCAGTCAAAAGCATCCTGAGCCTCTGCACTTCACAAATGCACGTGGGATTTGTCCCCGAAACAAAAATCTTCTGTACAGCCTGGTCTGGGGAGGGGTCTCTCACAATGAACAGGCACAGCAAGTTTGGATATACTTTACCTCATCAGGTAGATGGTTTATCAAAACTTGAGCCTGACTATACCTCATAAACGTGTCCTTTCAAAGAGTCACTCGTAAACTGGAAACAACACATCCTGAGAAGGAGAAAGTGTGGCTTACAGTTAGCTTATTTATTCCTATCTAACATACTACAGACGTCCTGATTTTTACAGCATTACATGTTTTGAACCTTTTCAGTGAAGTGGAGGTTTCTCATTTCAGCCTAACTGCTGTTAATCTGTTCCAAATGTTACCATTGCAAATAAGGTCTGGTTACCATCTCTGCCCCAGGTCGATAATAGGAACAGAGCTGATCAGCATCTGGTTTAGTTCAGAGTACAACTTGCTGCCTAATGCTGCAGAATTTGGGTTGGAAGATTGTTGCATTTCATGAACACCACAAAAAAATTAACTAACAACACTCACACACAGTCATGTGTCATTATTTATTGCTCTATAGGCTTGCTAAAGATGGAATATCACATTACCAATTTTGGCAAATTTCAGCACACATAAACAGGCCAAAACCTCTTAACATAAATTATACCAGAGCTGCCTAATGACAATAAAAAAAAAAAAAAAAAATCAGTCACTTACTTTTCAGTCTTGTGATGGAAAAATAGTTTAAAAATAAGAGAAAATTTTTGATGAGTTCCTTATTTTATCATGTACTTTAGACACTTGACTTGTCATGTGTCCCATTCATTAAAAGGTATTTGGCAATGTAGCACCTTCAATATAGAGAAACCTATGATTGTAAGTGAAAATGGTCTAAAAATTATTTACAAAATATAAATTAGCATTTGAACAGAATATAATAAATAAAATAATAAATAAATAATAATAATAATAAAATTCACAACATCCAGTTCACATTCAGATAAAAATAAAAATTCCTGCTGGGTTAAATCAGAGCTGATCAAACTCTCAGCATACAGAATAATTAATTTCAGGATTAGCTGTGACCACACTAACATTCAGAATCACTTCTCATTTTTTTCTTCAAGACCTTTTCACACTTTATTCCACGCCCCTTTACTGTGTAATCTATCATTTTGCTCTGAATCATAAAAAAAATTCTGCATACAACATATTTCTAATATATTTCTCTTGTTAATTTAAATGGCAGATTATCTTTTCTATAGTCTATGAAGACTACAGGATCAAAAGCTCTTGACAGCATAGAAAATAAACCCTGGATAAATAATAAGTTTTAGGTTAGCAAGACATGCTAATTTATATCCATCAAATAATCATATTGAAGTTCAGTTTGAGCAGAAAAAACTAATAACCACCTCAAGTATTAAAAGACCATTTTTTAAAATGAATGCATAAAATGCTTAAAACATCTGGAGCCAGTATAAAATGTACATGAATTCTGCCAAATTTACCCTACACTCTCCTGTCACATGAAGCACTGACTGGAATGACCCACATGACATAAATTTCTTGTTACCTGTGAGAAATTACTTCTTTCCCTAGACAGATTTAGTTGTTGGTGAGCCAACTAGTGATACAACTTTTATGAAGTTTATCAGGATAAAACTGATAAGCAGGGTATTAATTTCATAGCAACACCTATGAGAAGTGATTTTGTGGAGGAGCAAAAGATTTCATTGATTGCATTTCACATTTGACAAATCTGAAGAAGAAAAACCCTAAATTACTGAATTGAACCATGTTGCAGAGCCAAGTCAGTAACAAAACTCAGGAAGTGGGAGGTTGCTTCATGCTGGTTACAGAACTATACCATTACCCACAAGATTTTTGTCATTAAAAAAGATTGAGTAACTTCCAATGCACAAGGGGAAAATAACTAATCAAAGATAATTTCCAGTGAAGTTACCTATTTTCTGCATGCAGATTTCTTCAGAGATATTTTAAGCTACAGTAATTTCACGATTATAAACCGCACCTGAATATAAGCCGCACTTCC
>VRYO01001463.1:16803135-16827466 GCA_009812075.1 Sialia sialis
GAGGTAAGATGTTACTAATGTAATGAATAACAGCATTTACAGGTGTATTTTATAGAAAGATCAGCATAATAAGGAAATTTATCTACTTAACCCTGCTAAAATAATATAAAAAATGATAACCCACCATACTTAAGTAGGTAAGAAAAATGAGGTTGTTTTAAAATCTGTCTTTGCAATGGCATGCACCTTCCTTGCCAACACCAGTTACGTCACTTGAGGTCTGAGCCAAGCAATGTGCTAAGTTAATCTTAAAGATTTGAAGATGCATCTGTATGTCTGAAAGATAATTTACTTTATTCAAGCTCAGTTAACACTTCAGTAGTTTGCTGATACATGAACTTCACCATAAAACGAAGGCAAAGTTTGTCTTTTCAAGCTGCCAAGAGAAGCTGTCTCATACTGACTTCTCCCTTTTTTCCAACCATTTTTGGACCAGAGACTTGACTCCACACATGATGGATAGGTCACTTGCTGGGAATACAAGAAACACAAGTTCAAAGTCTCTTGCAATCAGGTAGACATCACAAACCTTCACCTCCTACCACACAGGGAAATGACTCAGTCGTTATGTTACTGGTAATCCAGTGTGGAGTAAACCTTGTGGGTATGGTTTTTCAGCAGTGAAAAAGTTTCTGTTGGTTTTTTCTTTTTTCTGTTATGGAACAAAAGCAGCAGTCAAACCTCAATTTTATTGTAAAATAGAATTCTTGCATGCTTGCCAGTCCTCAGTAGTATAACTTCCCATCTATTTAGTCTTCTTCATTCAGGGTGTTTGTGCTCACCTCCCTCCTTCTCCCATGGTGGCACTGAAATGCTGGTCCCACAGATTTCTTCTGATCACGGGGGTTGCAACAGCAGACAGACATGCTTCTGACACTTTTGATTTCTCTGGCTCATATACCTGAAATGACCTGAGGTAATTTATGGCAGTCTTCTGGTATTTCTTGTTCACTCCACAAGAACACACTTTCAGGTCTCACCCGCCACTGAAGAGGAAACAGGACAAAACCACAGACAAACCACCACCAGACGTCATCCCTCCATCCCCATGTGTGCCACAGTTGGCCACAGCACATGGGCAGGAACCTGCCCCACCGGACCTCCACAAAAGATGTAACTGGGAGCAACAGATGAGAGACTGTGGGAATGGGCATGGAGACATGAAGACAAAGGACTATAGGACTTCTTCAGAACCCAGCAGTGCATAGATTTTGTTACACCTTCCATATTGCAAGCCAAACTCTAATCTCACTAATTCCTACAATTTCCCATATCTATAGCCTTTTTTGTATTAATTTCATTCAAAATGTTGATCTTACTGCATTAGTCAGCAAACACTTTCATTGCTTTCCTTCTCTGCTTTAGGTGCAGATGGCTGTCTATGAAAAGTTACTCTTCAGCTGCTTACAAACAGAGAGCCAGGGTGATTCAGACAACTATCTGTTCTGCTTCCACTTAGGATTCTGGCAAATGAAGGACACAAAACAATTTTTTTTTAAATGGTGCCTAAATTTAAGAATAAAATCCATGTCTAAGCACTTAAGCACTTAAATATGTGGTGTGATTTTAAAAAAAAAAATTGAATCAAGAAAGTGCCAGCAAGGCGAACTGGGAGTTGATGACTTTGAGAATTCCATCCCTAATTTTGTTGTCTAAACAGGAATCCAGGAATAGGGCCCAGGATCTCATTTTGAACAAAATATTTGTATGTATGCTGCCTAGAGCTGGAAGGAATAAATTGGATCACTAATTTCCTCTAACTGGGAAATCACTGGAATTTTTTTAAAGAACTCTTCATGTTATACAGGCATTCAGAAGATTGAATACGATGACTGGGCATTGAAAAGACACATGGAAGTCTGTTCTCATCCTCCACACAGATGTTAGAGCAGGGTACCAGGCCCTGCTGCTTTGGCACAAAGGCCCAAGAGTTATTAAACCACAACCAGAATAAGACACTGCTCCTTGCACCGACCGCAGATACCCCCCAGCCTGTGAGGTTCATACCCCCAAAATTCACTGTTATGTAGTTAGCTGAAACACCAAACTTCCTTTTACTTCAGCAAACTTCACATTAAAAAAAAGAGTCTAAAGATAATCAGTTTCTTGCTAGGCTTCTCCAGCCAATTCCAATGATGGTGTCATGTATTGATTTGTTCTCAGAGATGCACTCAAATGACCAGATCTACATCTCTACTGAGAAGACAGGGCTTGTAGGTGGAAAAGCCCTGATGTTCTTTGAAACACTTCTCATAGTTGTAGCTGTTTCTTTCATATAGCTATCAGGCTCAGAATTACCTGAACATGGGAGCTTCCCAAGAGGAACAAATCATCTGTATTAGCAAAGTCTCCTTTCTAAGCCTGGGTGGTGCCTGCACTTAACTAAATCAAATTTTACTTAAAAGCTTATTAGAGCTTTTGGCTCCATACAGACATCACATTTCTGGGAAGTTTTGATCAAAAAGCTTGGCATGACTACAATTACAATATTGTTACAAGGCACTAAATGGTATTGATATGTTTAAAACAGAAATTCTATGTTCATTTTATATAAAAATTATCACAATTGCATAAATACGAGGGTATTTATAGATTTCTCAGAGTTTTTACCCTCTCTTGGAACCTTTCAAACATATTTCCAGCTTACAATAAAGCCTACTAAAAAAAAGGAATAACAACACTGATTTCAGAATTGAACAGTCAGCAGCTATTGACTTTTAGTAGATCTATTAATAATTTTTTATGGTTTTCATTTTTGATTCTAACTTAGAATAAACTACAATAGCTGTCCAGGAAAGAGATACAGTTCTACTGGATAGTTTTCTTACACTGCTGCCCACCTCGTGATCTCACCACATTTACACGGTTTTCAATGTCTGAACTGTAACAAACATTCTCAGATGGGCAGTGACAGCCATGAGTGTCGTATCTGCACTTAATGGAATAAAAAACACAAACCAACTTGTCAGACACACCATGGTGTCAAACTCAATTACTTAAGTAAACAGGCAATGGTTGATTTTACTTGCTGCTCACTTTTTTGAAACTGCTCCACAGTTGACTTTTGCAGTCTCTTCCTGGGAGGATTACATCTGCCTAGTTTAAAGTTTCACTTCCAAACATCATGTTCAAAACCTAAAAGCTTGCTACAGAAAAAAAATATAAATTTGGGAAAAGATCATTCCATCTCTGGGGAAAATTAACCTGGATCCCAAGAGGAATGTTTTTTGAACAAGCCCCATCTATGAGACAAGCAGGTGCAAACAGGTTGTGGCCTGCCATGATGGAAGCCCAGCAGAAACTTCCCATGGGAGCAGTCACTGTAAATGTTAAAAAGTCACTGTAAAAAGTCTTTCTCCACTGCCCCGAGGCAGATGCCTACATGCATATCATGAGAAACCATAACATCAAGTTCACATTGAAAGAGTTAAAAATGCACAGGGATGATGAAAGAAACATTTTTGCACAATTTTTTATTTCAAACACAATCTAACACCCATCATTATTTTGGCAATGCATTAAGTGCAGCAGATTTTGTCACCTTCTACAGGGCAGAGAGCTAGGGGACCTCTGCTGACTCACTCAAGCTGAAAAGGTGGCTCATCCTCCCTCCAGCCATCCCTTTAACTTGCATAGAGCCTCCATCTGGAACTGTTTTCCTGAAGTGATTCACCCCACACTGTTTCCCACAAATGCACAAAAAGGCCCAGTGACTGTGAGACCCAAGCTGCAGTCACTACATCATCCTAACAGGTATTTCCACTTCCAGGTCATTCAGCATGGATCACATCCAGCCTCAGACACTCTTTGTCAAGCACCCAGAAAGCATTTGAGCAGACTCAGTCCAAGGCAAAGGCTTACGCGCCGACCTAGAGGTCAGCGCTGGTCACTGAAGCCAATAATGTGCAAAACCTTCACAGAGCCAGGATCATTCCAGCAAACCCATCCATCGGTACCCTCACCTCTACACCAGTCCCAAAGCAAAAACAGATCTTCTGCAAGATTCTCCAGCTGTGGAGATGCCAAGGGGTGGAAAGTGAAGCGGAGGACAGGACAGTCCTTAGCTGGAGCAAAACCCTGTGGGGAGGCTCGTGACAGAGTGCAGCACTAGTGGCTGTGGGCAGAGCTCAGGTGCTGTGCTGGGGCTCCGAGCACATGGCCCTGAGCACCAACTCTGCAGGCTCTGGGCAGGGCCAGGCCAGCCTTGTTTGTCCTTTTCACCATGACTGCTCAGCTCTAGCATCCCGAGTGCAGATGAATGGCATGCTCTTTGCAACAGTGGAAACCCTGCTATGGCTCTGGGATGAACAGGCCCATGGGCTTCTCCAGCATTTTTTCCTTCCTCGTAAGCACTGAAAGGATCGCACTTCTTTGTACAGGGGACTTCCTCATCACAGCGCAAAATAAATTCACCTATGAAGTGCACTGAGAAAGGTTTTTCATTTCACATCCAGCAGCTGAAAAACAACTTTACCAGATGATGGTGGTGGAGTTGATCCCCTTTTTCTTTTGGGTTTTTTCCCAGTTTTTGCACGTATGGGTTTGTTGGGGTTTTTTTGGTTGGTTGGTTGGGGTTTTGTTCTTGTTTTGGTGGGAGTTTTGGAGGTTTTTTTGTGTGTTTTTTGGGGGAAAGGGTTGGATTTTGTTATTAGGGGCTTTTTCCCAGTTTATTTTTAAAAGGCAGATTAATGACCCCTTTATTCCTGGTAGCTAGTCTCTTGGTAGACTCAAGCAGTCTGTTGTACACTGTAGACAGCAGTAGTACAGTACTACTTGCTGTAGCTAAGCAATAGTCCTAACATTCTGTTCACACACTAAACAAGGACTAAGCAATGTTTTGAGAAATACTAACCCGCATTAATTTTCTAGACAAAACCACAGTCAAAAACTGTACTAATGCTCCTCTACTCTGACACCAACTTGAAGGAGGGTGGGTGTAGTCCTTTCCTGCATATGGCGACATATGCACATCACATAGCACTGTTTCACCGGAATCTCTATGGTTTAGATTATAAGAGAGTTTTGAGTTTAGAGCTGAATATCTTAAATTACAAGAATTATTACTGCAAACTTGACTGCAGCTACAGTTGGTGTTCTTGGAAGATGAGAGCGCAAGTAACAAGAAGCTAACAAATTCATGCCAGTAAGTCAAGTTTAATTTGCTTTCCTTTTCCCCTCCCTTCCAAAGCTGGCTGAAATACAAGTTCCACTGTAAATGCAGTGACTAGCAAACATGGATGCCATTACAAATACAGCACTGCCAAGAGGAAGTCCTCCGTTGACTAAAACAGAGTTTCCAATAGCAACTGCAAGATATTCTGGGCACTGAACTGAAGAGATTCAGGGATATATTCTAAACAAGATGTGCTTTTTGCAGCTACATAATATGAATTGTATAACATTTGGACAAAAGGTTTTGAAGAAGTCACCAATAACTTGTATCACAAAGGCAGAACTGGAGAATTTGGTGGCTCTTCAATGACTTTTACCTCATCAGGTAACACTGAGCTCTTCTTGTCAAGCCTATTACTAAAGTATGGTCGAGCAAATGAAGACATAGTCATTGCTACAAGCCTGGCATTGCAAAGGTCCCAAGCTTTTGCTGTCAACTGAAACAATATGAAAATATGGCCTTTTATTTTGGAAAGAGGAGACTTAATGCTTGATAATATTTTTGTGTAGCATTTGTCACTGTCAGAGCACAATACAGAACATAATGAAGTTCATTTGTTAATTAAGTAACCCATTCTCTGAAAACCTATTCTTTAATGCAACACAGCATCTGTAACATTACGAAATCATTTACTAGAACTGGAAAATTACTTTTACAAAGATCATATTATATGATAGCTTCTCTCCTCAGCGAGCCCTTTGTTGCTGAGAGTGCAGGGCATTTCATGCAGTTACTTCTCCTGCAGAGGATTTTTAAACTTTATTTTTAATTTTGAATATGAAAAATACTCTCAATTTCCATTGCTACAATTCAATAGTCCTGTCAGGGACTGCCCATGCATTTTCATAGGAGTAATTTATTTAACCTTTGAGGTAAACACAAACTTGTCAGAAATATTTGCAAGGTTAACTTGTAAGCTCTACTAAGTGAAAAATTTGCCAAAAAACAAGCACAAATCAGACTGCTAAATAGTAATTTCAAAGAGATGCTAAGCAGTAATGAAAATGAGAAGGTGCTAAACAGACAAATGACATGAAAATTGTCATCAAATAACTGAAAACAAGAAACAGGACAAATTTCCTTACAGAGAAACTGATATACCAAATACCCAAGTCTGACACTGCTGTATTAAAAGCTGCCTCTTTATATACAACACATTTCAGCAGGAGACGCTTGCTAGACAAAAATACTGCACTGCTGGTTTTTAATACCTTGGAGGTAAAATGCTATGCTCTAAGTAATTTTAACCTTCAGTGCAACTTTCCACCATTTTTAATTTTAAAATGCAACCAAGTTGTATGAGATGTAGGCACAACAGAAAAAAATACTAATGAGGGCTTAAAACTCTAGATGGCACACTCATACAATCAAAGACTACAACAGAAATACACAGGACCAACTATGGTATGTTTCAACTATGATATGTTTTCCACCCAAAACATATATAATCTAGCCACATATACTGTTTTGAGATCGGTTTGTGAATTATTATTATAAAAGGCTGTGTACTATTTCCCCAAGTTAGAATTGGATTATTTGATATAACACTATGCAATATTTGCAGTTTTGTATTTCAGTAGCAATGAAATAATCTATTTATGATTCCACATACAATTAATTCTCATGGTATGGCATCCATTCTGGCACACCCTACAGCCTACTTCATGGATCATTTTCAGATCCTACATGTTTCTTGAAGGCCTAGTCTCATGCAAAAAACAGCTCAGTTATATGAATTTTCAAGCTTTGAAGAAAGGTTTTGTTGCTGGTATGCTTTTAAGAAGGAACTCAGCTTTGTTTTATTACATCAAGTCCAAGATCCTAACAAATACATTTCAATATACAGCTTTTAAACTATCCATCTATATAGATTAGGCAGCATAAAACCTGACAGTCTAATCATCTTGGATGGTTGTAGTAGCCATGAAAACAATACTGGTATTAGACTTTGCCAAGGGTATGTTGCTGCTGTTACTCAATCTTACTGAAGCTGTAGTAAATGAAATGATAGCTGTGTAACTGAATTGCCACGGTACACATCTGAATAACATCCAGAATGATCAGAAGTGCAAAATGCTTGAACTAGGGTGTTTGCCTAACTATCTGAGTAAATGAACAAGTGCCCAAAAACAAAGAGTTTTACAGTCTGCTAGATGCTTCATGCTGATGGTGTAACAAACAATATCCCCAGTAAGTGCAAGGCAGCTGAACAAACTCTCATGTCATCCTCACAGTGCTCCATGTGGAGAAGCCAAAGCAGCACAGCAAAGGGGTGCCCGTACCAGGGACACAGAACACTAGAGATCAGCACAGACACTCAGCTGAAATTCATCACGTGGAACACATGTACAAGAAAGGACAGGGAGAACGAAGAAAAAACAAAGGGAATATGCACACACTGATTGGAGAATTACATGGACATGGAAGCATTTGCCCACAAAGCCACAGAGAAGAATGTCTTTGGCCTCAAGCCAATATAACAGCACCTCTGAAGCAAAGTCCACGAGTAAGTTTTCTCCATTTCTACAGTACTAGATACCAATTCATTAAGAACACCTTCAAGAAACTTTCTTCTCTAATAAAGTGTGCTCATAATCATTCTTTGATGTATTTTCCAGAAAGTGGAGCTCTGTAGCATGCTTTTACACTCTTAAATATGCAAATAAAAATATTTCACATATGGCATTAATCTACATATATACATTTATGATTTCCATTTGCAAGTTCAATAAGTCACTAATTTTTAAATCATTTAACAAGTTTATTTCTACAAATTATGGCTTAGGAGCATACTGTACATACAAAAATCTGAGGAGACCGATGTGCAGCATGTAATTTCTTTATGTTTATGTGGATAAGTTATTCATTTCAGTGGGCATTCATCATAATTTCTTATAGCAGCAATAAATAGGCATTTTACTTTTCATAAAATGTTATTTTATATAGCACGTAATCAATACAAAATTAACTTTTAACAGCACTAGAGTAACATAACCCACAGGTTGAGTGTGGTATTGGAAAATTTCATATTAGATCTCTGTGCCAAGCTATGACTGAGTGATTTGCAGGGTCTCCAACATGTCTTCCACTGCCTTCAAAGAGTATTTAGTTTCTTTCTTACTGCGACCTGCAAACTGAACAGGAAAGAAAGGATTGTTATTTGTCATATATCTGAAATTCTATGTCTAAATCCTGTGAAAATAAGTTCTAGACATCAAATAGCAATAATTAACCCTATTTACTACAAACTTAAAAGCATAAAACTAAATCTCAGAATTTTAACCAGAATACTAGTTAGATCACCTTCTTCTATGAAGCAAAGGAAAAATACTTTCTATTAAAGTCAGAAAAAAAAATTCTACTTATCAAAATTTACTATAAAATAATCCACACAAAATGTAATTATATTTTATGGTTCAAAGTAACCATGAGGGGTGATATTGTACTTGATTGTAGCCCACTATTAAAACAGCAGTTTCAGAGAACATTTCAAATAAATCTGTCTTGATAAGAAAGAAACATACAGCTTAATACTACTAATGGCTTTAGAAAAGAAGGGGTGGAAGGATAGGAAATGTTGACCATCCCATGTTGAACTCAAAAGGTTTTTTCTAATGATACTGACAATTCCCATCACTCATCAGCCATATCTAACAGAGGGGATTCATTGACCAGATTGGTCTTTAATGAAACTCCTAACCATTTTTAATACACCTGCACTAAAAATTTTGCATTTCAGGTTGGGAGGGGTGGTAAAGAAATTACAGGAAGAGTAACTAAAACTTGCTTCTAGTAAAACAGCCTATTCTCTACTTAAATGTTAGCATCTAAACACTCAATAAATTTTCAATTTGAAGTTTTTTATTTCAAATACCACTGGTGTCTTGCATAGTTAGTCCTTGATTTATAATGTGTCCCTTCTCTTTTGTAATTAACTTAATTTAGCAAACTCTTCATGACCTGTTAAGAAAGATTAAGTCATCAAACTCAGGTAATATCACACCAGCAACAAGCTGCAGGACCTGTTAACCTGCTTTTGACCCCCAGGCTACAATCTAGTGCTGCGATTCCCAATCAGCACTGAGGTTTTTAAAAAATAATTTTGGTGCAATAAATGACAGGATATTTCAAAATCAAACAGAAGAAATTTTTTTACTGTGACAACAACTTTACAGTTGTTTACTTTGCAACACTTTGGAGATGTACTGAAAACACCATATTTTAATGTTTTATTTCCAGGTGATTAACTGATGTACCAGGTTTTGGTTCTAGTAGTATATATAAACCCATTCTTCAGGCTGTGCAGTTTCCATAGTGACATGCAATAGTCAACTTTAGAGGAAAATCCAAGATTTCTTCACATACTCCAAATTGAAAGCAGCAACTTTTGCTTATATCTGATTGAATAAAATATCCTTTCTTTGTTCACATTAAACAGACCCTTGGAAATTCCAAATGCTTTCACAAAAACAAGCAAGTTTAAAAAACGTAAGTCGAAAGTTTCAAGTGAAAAATTGTTTCAAACTCAAAGCATTCAGAAACTTCAATAAAAAGCACAGAAGCCTAAATATACTGTGGTCAAAAAGCACACTTGGCAAAGCACGCAGAGAAAAGTTTCAAAATAAGAAAAAATTTACTTACTGCAGTCATGGACACTGGAAGCAAAACTGACATATGACATTAGTTTAAAAAAATGCTACTTGCTAATTTCAAGAGCAGTTGCCTTCATAATACTGACATGTAGTTTAAGCTGAACAAATAAAACCAACCTCTGCGTCATAACAACCAGAAGCACACTTGGAAATGTAATCACTTCAAATTTGCCCTGACGAACAATTATTTTGTCTATTCAGCCATTACACAGCAATTTGACTGATTGAGCTGGAATCCATTTCTTAAATCATGATTTAATTTTCTGTTTCCCAAATGGTTAGTAACAAAATCACCTCTCTCCAGCCATAAATAACATGTAGATTGCTAACACAGAAGAGTTTAGCAATGTACCCAAGAAACATGTATCTGGAAAATTACTATGAGTAGGATCACATTAAAGATTTTTGTGAGCATTAATCAAACTTGCCTGCCTCTGCTGAAATGCTTCTACCAGAGAACATGCTAAACCAATTACCTAATTGAAGAGCACCAGGTAGCCTTATTTTGTTTCGGTGTTGAAGTAACTGTGACTCATATCCTCACTTAGGACAGACCAAAGTTCTTCTCAGGATCAGTACATATGGAATTATCCAGTTTCCCAGTCATAAGGCAAAAGTAAGCTAATAATAATAATAATAATGATAACAAACTTGAAACTACTTCTTTGAATAAGAACGACTTCACTAAATTCTGAAATAAAATATTAAAATTAAATTTTATTTGGGTCTTTTTTCCACCCAATCAATTAAATTTAAGAAGCCTGGAGCATAATGGCTTTTTTTTTTTTTCAGAGGATGTGTTAACAGCCAGGAATTCCAGGTCCATACAGCAGCCCTAGCTATAAAACCTTTCTGTCTTCCTGAAGAAGTTTACATTTCTCCTAGATTAGACACAGATGAGAAGTACTAATCAGCATGGAAGGTTACATAATTAACATCAAAATAAGCATCTTAACTAGCTGGAGTGTCAAATATCTGTGCATCTCAGAAATTTTTTAAACTCTTTTCTTAATTTCTTAAACTCTGATAAATTCTTTAGAACAAGTTTTCCTGTAAAGACAGTGCTGCACAGTCTAACCAACATTGCTGATATAAGAGTATCTTTCTATACTTAAACACTGCTTTCTTTAAATGACAATAAACAAAGAAGTTCCTCTGATTTCACAGAGGAATGCACAGGAAAAGCAAAAATCAAGTGCCAAAGCACACTGCTTGAATGACAGAATAAATTGAAAGAAAGGGACCAGTAAAAATATTTCAAGTAAATAGTGAATAAAATAAATTTTAAAATAATTAAATAATTAAAAAGCAACTATAGCCAGCCATTTGAAAAAATAAAGGCAGTTTTCCAAAATTACTGAGCAAACTGCTGGGAATTCAAGTTCAAATGCAAACTAGAAAGATCTCACTGCAAGACAATTTCTCAAAAGTAACTTTTTGCACTAATAACTTGGAATTTGAAGTCACAAATTCATATAATTTGTACAGACATCCAAACCAGGATTTGAAATGCATCTTGCTCTCTAAAACATGATTACCAGAAAAATTTCATTTAGCAGTATGAGAATGTCCAACCAATAAAACAAGTCAATGTCAAACCCAACAAGCTTTTAAGGCTCTCACTTCATTTTACAGGCAGATAATGCATGGAAAGTGGGGAGGATTTATAGAGATCATATAAATATCCAGCTTAAAACCCGTCTAGACATACCTCCCACTAACGCAGGAACACTGTAAGGGGGAACACTGTGACTAAAGTTTCATCCTCAGGTCCAAATGGTGACAATTTCCAACTGCTCAGCTCACCGAGGGAGCAACAAACCAGCACTGACTCATAGGGGGAACTGTCACCTACTGCATCACCTAACACCACTGGCTGTAGCTGCTGGATGTTCTGAGTCTCTGACACAGATACTGGAGTAGCCAAATGCTTCTGCAGCCCTGTAACAAGGTCAGGAGGGTTGGGTTGGCAATGTCCTGCCCAGCTGTGCTCACTAGAGTTTCTTGTGGCTCTTCTGGGAAGAAGAATGGAGGTATTCATCCCATTTACTTACCAGACTCTGGCTTGAGCACTTTTATTTTCTCAAGGGATGAATTTCCCCTAAGATCCTAATCACACAGTGCTTTTCCCTTGATATCACAAACAGCTAACAAGAGCAGCTAAAGCAGGCCGTACATACATATATATATATAATACATATATGTATATGTATATATCCATATAGATATGTTGTGTTAACATGGCCTGTTCTCGTAAGCATCAACCAAAAATGCTTAATGTAGGATCCAAAAGAATTCCACAGAAAAGTAATAAAAATTTCAAACTAGAAGAAAAAAAAAATTTAAACCAAGAACCAACATCCCACTCCCCCAAACTCCTAAAACCCCTGCACTTAGAAATGCCCTCAGTACCACATCACTCCCAATAAAAATCATGTTTTATTAGAGACATTATGATTTTAACAGAAAGCTATGTGGAGAGAAAAGGAGGAAAAGAAAAAAAACAAAAACAAAAACAAAAAACACACAGGCAAAACCAGGTGTACCTATCTGGATGTGAATCAGTTAACTAGAAACTGCCATAATTAAACATCCATTATATTTAGAACCAGGAGATGCCTATACCCAGGTCTTCTAGGCCATTCCACAGCCAACACCGCTTTTAAATTTCCAGCCTGATGCAGCCTGGAAAGGGCTGTTTTCCAGAAGTGCTAACAAGTCTCTACCAGTACTTTGAACTCCAGTCACAACATTTACTTAAAACACGTGCAAATCCACTCTAATCTAAGCACTTAATTTAACTACAATGTAAAACACAGAGTACTGTTTTTTACTAAAAATTCTCACATCTTTTAAAACCTGTTTTTCTCTGTCAATTAGGAATCAGTGCTGTATTCCATTCTTTGATGGCTTTTTGTGTGTTTAGTTGTTTTGGTCAGATTTGTATTATGAGGGTTTTTTTGTTTCTTTGGGTTATTTTTTTTGTTATTGTTGTTTTTTTGTTGTTGCTGTTTTACAGGTTTTTGTTTCATTTTTTGAGTTGGTTTTAATCCTGCAATATTTGAGTTTTCCATCTGAACTGTGCTTCCAGGAAATGTCAGGCAGACTTCAAGTCAAAAGAAGCCCTGGTTATTTAGGAGACATCAGACAAAGTAGTTAATTCATACACACCTTACCATCATGAACAAGTAAATGATTTATTAATGAAAGCAGAGCAATTTAAAGAGCAGAAGAGCAATAGGCACACAACTGTAAAATGCTTCATTATGTTCCCAGAGATACAATGCTCTTCACTGTACAGTCAGAAGCCACAGGGCCAATTAGGAGAAATGGCAAATACCTCTAAGTTGGAATATATCAAAAACACATCAGCCACAAGAAGCTGCATGCTTGGCAGGGGACTGAAATGCAGTATATATTAAGAAAATAGCACTGGCTGTAAAAGGAAATTCGAATTTAATTCCATAATAGATAGAGCTTGTAAAAAGGCCATTTGGTAGTATTAAGTGTGAAATTATAGCAACAATAAGAAAGTTAAATATTGGGTTCCAATACTGAAGTATTGCAGAGAGAAATAAGAGTTACATGTATACAAAGTCTTTGCATTTAATATCGATACTATTTCTCAAAAAAGTGGTGGGGAGAACTAGACAGTATGATATTGATGTCCAGGATCACTTATATATAAACTTTGACTGGCAGATCTTTACGAATAGCTGTCAGGGAGTCAAATAGATGTAATATATTTGGGATACACAGACAGCAGAGCCTATGAGCCAAAGCATTTTTTCATTCATAGTTATAGAAGGAAATATAGGCTTATAATACAATAGGAAATATAAAACTTTACACATAGTTTTTCAGAAAGTTGAAAAGACTCCCAATGACTTCAGCAAGCTTTGATTGTGGCCTACAAAGTCTATGTTTCCACAAATCAATGAGCACTTTTCTACAAAACCAATTTCAGTCACAAAGGCAATTAAATATGATCTTGAAAGGTTAGAGTAAACTCAAGGACAACAAAAATCCTAGAATTTTCCTTTGTTTTCTAGTAAAAAAGGAGGGGATAACAAAGCCACTCTAAGACCAAGTTTTACCAAAATAGCTATAGAACCAAGTCTTGAAGGTCAGTATTATAATAATGTACATTCAGTTAATGTTAGTAGGAAAAATCTGTTTAAAGCTATTAAGTAAATAATAGTAATTAGTAACTGTAAAATATCAACCTTATATTAATTAAGCTTTCCAGGAAATCAAACAGAAGTAGAATATAAAAAATCCAAGCAGATTATGCTGATTTACATGTCATATTTAACCTCTTGAACAGCAGCTGATAAAAGCACAGAAAAGAACTTTAGATCATGTTAAGAGTATCATAAAAGAACGAAGTACTAACCTGGTAGGCTCTGTTTATTTGGTTTGCTGCCCAGCTGGCATATTTCATATTATCTTTTTTCATTTTTGCACTTGCTTTTGGATTGGAAGCAATATGACTGGCAGACTAGGAATACAGTAAAATAAAAACAAACCTCAGTGTGATTATAAAATTTATGTGCACAAAAATAAACAGAGCATTCAGCATCCTTACAGTCCAAGCCCAATACACAGTGATAGTGCAAAAAGACCAAAAAAAATTTAAAAGTTACTGGCAAACAACATCCAGATTAGAATTATCTAGACTTTTTAAACTGTTGTTTGTTCTATTTAAAACTACATTAGACTTCAGTTCAGTTCTGTAGTGAGTTAAGAACCAAACATGATCACTAATCCAATTAACTTTTCCTAAAGTGAGAGTCATGAATTAGTTTTCCACATTGAAATTACCACAGACAATATAAAATATATCAACTGTATGTTCAAACTGCCTTTAAAAACATGACACTTTTCCCTGCAGCATCAGAAAACGCATTTTAAAAGCAGGTAAGACTCTACATAAAATATGCCCACCTGTACCTGAAAGAATTGAAGATATTACTTAAGAACCAATGATCGTTTTTACCTATATAAATAAATCCACTATGCAAGGAATCACTGCTACTGTGCTGGTCTTTTTCTGCAGTTTATCATCCTCTAGAGAGGAGCATGTCTTTATATCCTTTTTGAAGAAGTTACCTTCCTGTGCCAGTAACTATAACTCTTTTCAAAGTACAGGCAAGACTTAAAGGTTAAGAGCACTTTGGTAAGGACTAATTACTACCACAAAATTATCCATACTCCAAATATATATAAAATACACCTTAGTTTTAAAACAATGTTAATATCTGAGCCATTAGGTTAAAAGTCTGGGGAAAAAACAAAACAGCAAAGGACAAAGGATAATATACATGCATAAACATATTCAGAATGATAACATGGAAAATATATAATCATGCTTACCATGTAAAGTCCAAATAGAGCTCTCATATTTCTGTTGTTAAGTTTCAGTGCTTGTGCAAAATACTTTCTTGACAGCTCAAGGTTTTCAAGTCCCCCCTGAGTGTATTTAACCTGTAAAAATGGTAAACTCCTAAAACTTGCATGTCATTCGTACCTCAGGCATTCACTCTGTAGCAATGATATCACAAAAATTCCTCCAAGTTTGTATCACATGACATTTCAAATCAGGTGAGCCCTATCAAAGGCCAAGTATTGGCCTGGGAGAAATCCAAGCTCTTCACAACATATGCATCTAAAAATATTTAACTATAAGACAAAAAAACCCCAGCATTAATTTAATTAATGAATTGCTACAAGATTAAGAAATAATTATTTTTCACCTATAAATACTTGAAACCTTGGGATTATCTCCTATAAAAAGTAGCACAAATTTAAATTCTGACTACTAGGAATCCACAGTGACACTGTGCTCCCACAGCATGCATGACAACAGTTCACGAAATAACACAATGCCTTTCATTATGTATTCAAAATAGCACACAGTGTTTAGAGGATAACTCCATTGTTTTTCTTCTCATTTTTCCAGATATCAGATCAACAAAAAGAGGGATAAATACAAGAGGATATGTTTCAAAGCCTTTCTATGAGACATCTCTTAGGCTTCCAAGTTTTAATGTCAACCCAATTTTATCTGTTAACTAAACCAATAAAACCCATTCTAAGCAATTAACAGTATAATTTAGGAAAAATAATACAATCTGGAAAAAAATTAATTCAAATGGCTAAAACCTTCAGCTAAAACTTCTAACTTTACCTCTAGTTTTTACCTCTCTTCCCCCAGTGCTCCTTCAGGCAGAATTTGGTACATGGATTCCAAGATCTGAGTCCACAGTAACAGGTAATGTATCATACCCTCCTAGGCAGCATTGTTGTAGAAAAGTTTAACTTCTCATGCACTTAATTTGAAAAGTGCATAAAAACTTCAACAAGAAGAGTTCATTTAAAATTAGCTTTTATCTTCAATAATTCCTGCCCTAACAGTTATATTTAGCTTAGTCACACTGTGACTGAGTCACTGAGTAAAAAAACAGTTTTCAGAACATGTTCAGTTCTATGAGTTGTTAGCATTCTCTGTGAACTCTTTTAAATCTCCTAGGGAAAAATTAAAGAAACCATTTTCACCACTTCTGTAACATAAAAACAGAAAATGTAATCAAACATAATTGATTTTTCTGAAATACCTACTTCAGCATATTGTTGACAATATAAGTGGTTGTGTGGATTAGTCATCATAAGCTCCTCTAAGCAGAAGGCAGCCTTTGCATAGCTGAGGAATACAAAAAGCAGTGATAAAATGAAACATGAGTATACAGCTCTTTGCTTCAGATTTTTTACAGCACAATAAAAGTCTTACTTTTCCCCTCATAAAATCACATGATTCACAATTAATAAAAGCATTTCATTTAAAAATTATGTTCAGAACCACATTACTATTTTTACATCATAGACAGGGGAGAAATACATAAAATATAATGGTCTGGGTATAAATGGAACAGCTCATGAAAATAATATACTAACCTCTTATTAATAAAAGTACCATTTCTTATCAGAAAAAATGATGAGAAAAAACTGTTACTGGGTACTGTAAGACACTGAACTGAGATGACACAATGATTTTTTTTCCTAAGAAAATTCAGCTACCTGAGGTTTCATAAACACAGCTACTGATCACAGCATTTACGATCAATTAACTTTACCTGACAGGCAACTAGAGAACTGAGATTTAAAAAAAAAACAAAAACCACACTAAACAGTTCTAAAATTCAAACAGTTCAAATCAATGTATGAAAATAGTATCGGACCTCTCCAAATGAGCAAATCCTTATCATTTGAAAAGGCTAGTCCTTACGGCTTTTTTTAGCGAAAGCTTTCAGAAACAATTAAGAAGTCAAGCTCAAAATGCAGGTTTATTGAGAAGAATCTTAGCTTTGCAATCTTTCAAACAACAGAATTGTCTGCAGAATTTGCATTGTCTAGAGATATGTGATAGCGCTATTGCACAGTTTGTGTGATAGGATTCTAAAATTCTGACATAAAAGGCTGATAATGACAGTTTGGGTAGATATTTAATATCACAGTAAAAGCAATTTAGCAATTATGAGACCATATAAAACCATATTATCTGCAAAATCTTGTATCCTAAAATAAATACTTAGTGGTTTTCTCCAGAGGATATTATGACAGTCTTGTATCCACATCATTTGTTAATCTGGAGATAAAAGGACAGGCACCTCACACTCCAAAAGCAGAAGCTAGTCCTCACTGCAGAACAGGGTAGAACTGAGGACTGTGTAAATCTTGTACATCTACATGTGTTTACAAACACATGAGAGCATGGTGATTTCACAAGCCCTGTGACTTGTGACCCTGATAAAACATATAAGCTGATGAATTGCCTTTCTTTTTAAAACTTAATCTTTAGTTGCTTTTAGCCAAGAGCCCAATTTTTTCCTATTATCAAAAAAATAATAATGATGCTCATGGAAGTATAGTGAGGACAGTGAATTCTTTCCATGAAGTGAAATTCTACATACTGCTTTTTACTGGAATTACAGACCAAAACAAATACAAGCAAAAGCAATTTCTTTCTTGGGTTTTATTGCACAATTTCATAATAAATACTATAGCAAAAAAACCCCAACTCAATAATGGAATACGTATGTTTGCACCACTCCATCATTCATTTTTGTACTGACAGATTTGACAAGCTTAAATATCTTTCTAGCCAATTTTTTTTTAAGTAGATATTTTCTTGGAAAAGTGGCTGGTAGATTTCCCCAAACAAATGGAAATCTAGGTATCAAAATTCTAGTTTATTCCTGAAGTCATAATTTAAAAAAGTTTAAACATTATTTTCTTTGAGAATGGAGTGCAAGGAGAGGTGACTGGGAAATAATTTTTTCCTCACAGTGAGAATGGCTATTTCTTCCTTGACAATTTGATTCTTTTACTACCCTATGAAAAGGAAAGAAGGAAACAATGTGATATAATTCAGGCTGGGCTGAAGAACCAAAGAAAAAGGGGGGAAAAAAGATACGCCTTTGGGTGGAGGTTTGAATTAATGCTGTGATATTAGAAAACCTGCACTAAGGCTTTGAGCTAATCCTCTCACACTGGGATTTCCTCCTGTCACTACAGCAATAAAAAAAGCTAACAAAAACATTAAATATCCAATAAGCAAGTTCCTTCAACATTCAGCATTCTTGATCGCAATGGGTTTTGTACCCAGGCGACCAAATGCCTCAAACTCTGGATCCATGTTTTGCTTTGTGGGTTTTTTTTTAAAGATTACTAAAAGTTCTGGGAGAGGTAAGCTACAAGAAAATTGGAGTATCAATTGCTGTGATGGACTGATTTTATAAGTAAAGAATTTAACATCTCTAACAAGTAAAATACATAACTTGAATGAAAAATAATGGAAAGTAAGTGCTGTTCTCTGCTGCACTCAAGCCACTTATTTTAAACATCAGATTTTTAAAAATTACTGAAACGTACAGGTAATTAAATAAATTCTTTTTATCTGAAAAAAAATGCCATCTTAAAGTATTTGGTAGCCAAATAAGCTTGGTAATTATTTCCTGTTAAGACCTAGCATATTGGAAATGAGACAGCACACTTTTTAACACTAGTCCTTAAAAAAAAAAAATCACTAATGTTTTTGACTTACACAGAGTGAGTTTCAAATTAACAGTTTTTATGTGGACTTGGCAAACAACTTACTCGTGTTCATTGATGTAAAGTTCTGCAAGTTCATGCCAAGCTTCTTGGTCACCAACAAATCTGTATAGAAAATACAAGAGAGGGGAAAAAGGAAAAAAGAAAGAATGTGCAAGGGATTCTGTAAATGACTAGCACCGAAGAAAAAGCGTAAATTAAATGCAAATTCCACTTTAATTAAAAAGATTTATCAGAATAGCAAAACACAATCCGTATTCTTGTAAGACACTCACTGTTCCAGATACTCATTCAGCTCTCGGATGGCCTCGAGATTTTTCCCCTGGGCTTTTCGAATGGCAATCTTACGCTTTCTTGCTGCCTATGGGTTGACATTAATAAAGGATTAGGCCTCATAATTCCCTGGGTTTTTGTAAGGAAAGCAATTTGACTGTGCAAATTATTATCTCAATACCAGTGGAATTCCACTGCAGAGACACTGCTAGGTTGAAGTTTATAAACATACCCTATGACATCCCACAGAGACTGAAAACCTCTTCTTACAATCACATTATGTATGCTTTTCTTTAAAGGCACAAGCTGTATGCATTATTTCATTCAAATAAATGACTGTCCAGATTCTGATAATTACAAAACAGCAGGGGATGCTAATCTTCAGCCATTCCAACGACCCCCACCTTGTCATTCACAACATCTATGAGTGTAGAGGAGAAATGGTGACTGAGTCCTAGAGAGCCCCATAGATGAATCTCGGTTGTCTCTGTATAAGTATGGCTTTCAAGCATTAGAAAATATTTTTGCTGGAGTACTGAACAGCACCTTTAACTAATGCTAAATATATACCAATTTCCTAAAGATGACTCTCATCATTCTTGGAGAACAAAGCTGGCTCTGCAATGTAAAGGGGATACAGAATACCCATTGCAATGGCAAAAAATTGAGCAGCACTTTGATATGTGGGTAGAAACTTAAACAGCATAAAAATGAGTTATAAGAATCAAAATGTACTTAAATTTTGAAGTCCATAAAAGTTGTCAGAGACCAGAGGGAGGAAAGATATAGAGGATTGTAACAGCCGATTATTCTGTATTTTAATCCAATATTCCAGTCTCTGAATGATGATGGTTACAGTTTTCAGGCCTGTAGTAGTTGTCAGTCTTACAGATTATCCTGAGCTGGAAGGGACCCACAAGGATCTCATCAAGTCCAACTCTTAAAAGAATGGTCCGAACAGAGATGGAACTTATGACCCTGGTGTTATCAGCATCAGGCTCAAACCAACTGAACATCAACATACACTTGAGGTGTGATTCAAAACAATGAAATCTTCCCAGCTGGGAGCAAACAGCACATCTCAGCCAGCCTGAAAGTCCTCAGAGAAGAAATCTAACAGAATGGAAGGAAAATAAAATTCCACTGTAACAAAACTCAAAAAAGGAATGCCATCAGCCTCCTTCCTTGCCTCTAATCCCTGTGCTCTTGGGTGACCACAACCACTGTGGTCAGATGGGAGACAACAGGCTGTCTGTGATGTCTACATGTACACACACTCTCTTGTATTTCACTTCTCCATGAGACAATATTAATGGCAAAAAATATAAAGCACCCTTCTCTGGTAATTAAGTCCCACTTTTTATCTCCTTTACATCTCTCATCCTATTTCATATCTTATGAAGAGTTTATAGAGAAACCTTGACAGGACAACTCTTCAACAAAATCTTGAACAATTTTAATCTTTGAATTTCAGAAAGCTCTGAAATAAACTTCTTCATAATGTACCCTTAGTTCATAGTCACATATACCCTGCAAGAGTTCTTGTATATTTACAGCATTTTAAACATAACATAACTACTCTCCTAAATACAGTAATTTCACAGTTATAAGCCGCACCTGAATATAAGCCGCGCTTTTTTTTCTTTTTTCGCGCAGCAGGGTGAGGGTGCTGCTGACAGGCCAGGCAGTGCCAGGGCTGCGCCGGGAGGGTCCGGCCAGCAGCAGCGCTGAGCGCCGGCAGCAGTGGGGAGTGCCGGCCGCACGAACGGCGGGGAGGAGCGGCAGCAGCACCGGCAGCAGTGGGGAGTAGCGGCAGCGGCGGGGAGCGGGAGCGGCGCCGGCCACACAACCGCATGGGAGCGGCACTGAGCGCCGGCAGTGGGAGCGGCGCTGGCAATGGCAGCTGAGCCGAACGCTGGGAGCGGTGGGGGTGGGAGCTGAGGGGCAGGGAACGCCTGTTCCCCTTGCGGCTCGTACTTCCACCTTGGTAATTCTCCTGAAATTGTCCACAAATAAGCCACACCTGATGATTAGCCACACTTGTGGGGAAGGCTGGATTTTTCAATGAAAAAGGTGCGGCTTATATTCGTGAAATTACTGTAATTTTTTATCCTTCAATCCATTTGAACAAAGCAATTGCTTCCAAAACAAGAGAGTGGTACATTAGTTCAAGCACTAAAACAGAAAAGCTAGAAATGCTTTTAACACTAAGTTAATTATTTCCTTTTAATTCATTATCTCCCTCACAAACACATATTCAAAAGAAGTTTAGAAAAAATAACTTAACTGAGGAAAAAATATTTCCTGCTTCTGATTAAGCAAAGGAAGAGAGAAGACTCATCAGGGGCCAAATCAGAACTCAAGCAGTGTTGTTTCTACTGCTTCTTTGTCAAACTGCAACCTGTGAAGTTACATAGATCATTCTACTTTTACTGGGAGACATCTGGCTAAAACCATAGCTGGCAATTTTAACTGCTGACACATTTATCATTGTAACGATAACACATTCTCTATTTTATTTTTGCTTTTTAAAAAATAAAGATAACAGCATAATAATAATAATAAACTTATTTTCTTAAAATTCACAAAGAATAATCCCACATGCTTATCATCTGGCTATAATAAACAAAACCACAAGACAACCACAAAAAAACCCCTCAACCAAAACCATTGTCTGCTGTCACATTTTATGGAGTTCTCAAAGCACTTGTAAAGCAGGTCATCCCCTTCTATGGTGGGAACACCAGGGCAGTGTAAACCCACTACCCAAAGCTGACATTATACACAGCCCAGTGACCTGCCCACTGAGCCTGAAACAAGAAAGGAGGGAAAATGGGAATAACAGCATGCACAGCCAAAGGAATGCATCAACCAATTAGAGTCAAGGAAGACTGAGGTTTTTGCAGGTAACAGACTATCAGTTTTACAAATGTAGCTTTTTAAATGTAACTCTTGGATTAACAGCTTAGTTATTTTCAAAATTTAAAGAAATCAAGAGCCTGATTAAAGTAAACCCTTGAGAACAAAAATAATCTATTAAATATATAAAATCCATCAATGCATATGACAACTTAATTTGCAATGGCAAACAGGAACAGTCTACATAAGTCACTCTGCTCTCCGTTTCTAATGTAACTCCTTCAATTGCATCCAAGTCAGTCCTCCAGAAGAGTCTAGAAACAGGTTTTATTTTTCCATAGCTGCCTTATTTGTTAACCACAGCACTCCCAAGTAATGTAAATCACAGGAGCCTCAAGACATTAATTTATGAAAAGCTACAACTATTTCTAGTCACAAATATAAGCTGATGTTTATCTACAGCAAGCATGCAATCTAAAACAATCAAATAACAAGGACAAAAGGATTAGACATAATTAACATATTCTGGTGGTAGCACTCAGGAATTAAATGAGTTACATAAACATTTGACAGAATCTCCCTGCTACACCAAATCCCAAGAAATTTCTTCAAAATTACACATTTAAAACTTATAAAACTTCCCTCCTTTCATCTACCTTTCTCATTACCAAAAACCCACAGCATCCGGTCTTGGAATCTGTACTCTCTTCACCCTCAAATTGCTGGGAGATAAGTTTATTTACAGAGAACTCCAAGTTTACAAAAGAGAGGCTCAGCCACTCAAAACAGTGCTGGCATCCTGAGGAAGAACAAAATCTTGTCTAGTAGCACAGAATTTCTGAAAGTCTTTTTAAAACCACTGGAAAGAATTCAGCGAGGATGCAGAGGTTTTTTAAAGCAAATTTTAACTTTTTCCATCACATGAATAAAATCATAAAGCCAAGAGATATGCACTAAAGTGTTAAGTAGATCTCCGATTCATAGCAGTGATATGACAGGTGAAAAAATAAAGACAGGAAAACAAACTACTATTGCTTTTAATGGTATTCACAGACAACTCTCCTGACTTCCTAGTTTTTCAGTTTTTAAATTTAAAAAAAAATCAATAATTCCGGTAGTCAGTGTGTTAAGAAAAACAAATATAAAAAAGCCTGCATTACAACCAAAACATGGGCCAGGTTGTGTGCTGCAAACTTCTAATTCTTGTTCTCATTTATATTGCCCCTGAGCTCATTGCGTGTCAGCTTAAGTGCTGCTCTGTGAGCTGTGAGTTTCCTGAGCATCCTGAGGACAGCAACATAACTAATGAAAATTTACACTCATAGCATCAATTTTTCTTTATTTCCATACAAATTGAACAAAATGCTTTACTGCACAGAACCACTGCCAACACTAATAACCACTTTAGCATACAAAAATAGTTGTTTGTTAAGTAAAGCCAGATTCACACCAATTATACAGAAGCCTTATCTAGCATTTATATAATATTACCAATTTATTATCTGCCTTACAACCAGCTGATAAAAGAAAACCAGGCATTTTCATGTTTTATTATGTTAAGGGCCCTCTTTACCAAAAACCTCACATCTCAAAATACAAACTCATTTTTAGGGACCTATTCCAAGATAATAGTAAACTGCAAAATGCTGAGTACAAATCTGTTCAATTATTAAAGTCCACCAGGAATATTCTTGAAAAATATTTTTTTAATATAGGGACTTGAAATTATTTTGACATCTAATAAGCCTACTAAAATAGCCACAAACAATTACATTGATAAAGATTTAAAAAAGCAGCATTCAAGGGGTACATTTCAGTTCTTCCCATCACAAGAGTAAGACTTTCTAGAACAAGCCTCATAATAATACCAACTCAACCTTCTTTCTCCTTCCACCTTAAGTAAAAAGGAAAAGACAAAACCTCCAGTGCTGTAACAAGATCTGCAGCATTTGACCATGCAGATACTATGACACAGATTTCCCCCTCAATCTTCCAGAGTTTAAAGCAAAACACTAGAATGGTTATTGGCTAATTCTGTAAATCCACAATTCTTAATGGAAAGATCTATCCATCGTAAACAAATGCATAAAGAATCGGTACCATATGGACTAAGCTACTTCAGTATGCACAAATTTATTAAGGAGTGAATCTTTCTAAGGTATTTCTTTTAAAGAATAATAATACCCAATCTGGCATAATAACTAATCCTCCATTTGTCATGATTCTTTTTAATTAGCATTAAGTAGACACACAATGAAGTGAG
>VRYO01001463.1:16828466-16874691 GCA_009812075.1 Sialia sialis
CAAGACAGTTAAATCTTGCACACCTATGCAGGCACAGTGCTGAAGCTGCCCCTTTAGGGATAATGTCAAAGCAAAATATGACATTTTGTATCCAATAAACAACCTATGAAGTCTAACACCAGCATAGAGCAAATTGGTAGGAGCTGTACAGGCTGAAAAGCTAAAGCCTGGAATTGGCATATGTGAAAAATATTATAGAACAACAAAAAGGAAGAACAGTTTACACAGAGGAAAGTAAGGTTTCCCTTATCTAATGGAGTTCTTCAAGGAGTCTCTAAGTGTAGATGAATAAACATCCATGTAAAAGTCATCTTTAACTTAAAAAATAATTTTCACAAGATGTCTCACCTTGAAGCTGAAAGCTCTGAAGGGAACTAGTTACTGCAGCCTAACGGGAAATTCACATGAATAAATAAATAAGTCAAAGGATATAAAATAGAGAAAAAAGTTCTCTGCACTGAGAATCCCAGAATCACCTGCATTAAAAATCACTGCTCAGCAGTCTTGATAAGAGATCTAACAAGAGAATTAATAGTGATGTAAAGTTAAATGTTGATAAAGGCTTATTTAAGTATAAAGAACAAACAGCAAAGAATAGCATTCACAATATGAATCATGAGTGCTTCAATCAGCACAATAAAACAATTTGTGAAATTTGATCTACATAAATGGCTGCATGTAGGGTCAAACAATACTAATTTAATGTACACACAAAATCTGTCTGAATTTGTCCAGTTAAGAGGGAGATACTGGACTTGAAATAAACAGTTCTATAAAACATAAATTCAGTGTTCAGAAACCATCTTAAAAAAAAATTCAAAAATCCTAACCCAAAAACCTCAAAATGAAAATACTGTGATATTGGAGTTATAAGAAAAGAATACAGAAGAAACACATTCATCGCATCACCTTATTATTTTTCTGTCCATAATACTCTTGCATTTTTAATACTGACTGCTGTTCAGTCCTCTCATTTCTCACCCAAATACAGGAAGTAACACAGAAATTACACGGAGAATAGCAGGAGCGTTTTAAGGTACAAAATGGCAACAAGAACAGCTGCACATCAAAACTTCTTAGCTTAAAGGCAAGAAAAGTGCAAAAGACCCCTAAAGTAATGAGTATTAATAAAGTGAAAAAACTGCTTGACAGAACAGGCAAATTCAGAAGCATTAAATAAAATTGTTATATTGAAGGTGTGGGAAAAGGAAAAAAACCACAAACGGGACATTTGCACAATCCATTAAAAAATTAAAACGTTTAATTTCTCAATTATGTTGTAGATAAAGGCATGGAAAACTTAAGCAAGTTTAAAAATAAATCTATGCAGGAATTTCATGAAGAGCCATAAAAACAAAGTTATCACTTCTGGAATAGGAAAACTGCAACATGAAGATGAATAGAAACTGGCAGAACAGACCACAGCATACTGTCATTGCGCTGCTCTTATACACTTCTGCTGTCTGCAATAAGTCAAAGCCACACACAGGACAAGTAAAATGGACTTTTGCCACAACTACAGTACAGCTGCTTGTCTCTTTTCAAATATTTAATTTCAAGAGACAGAATCTCCATCAACATTTAAAAGTGCTGCATGGACAAAACATGGAAAAATGGTGGAATGCATTCTGCTCTCTCACTTCACCGATCATGACTGAACAAGAAGCAAAAAAACCCTGCAATGGCAAATGACGCTCTGTCAAAAGCAAAAAACCCATTTCTTAGGACCACACAGTGCATTCCCAGCTTACCCATCAGTTCTCATCAGTTGGCAACTAATTGAAGCAGTGGCTGCCGTTCTTCACAACTCTCACCAACTCCATTCTCTGTCAGACAGTGCCAAGCTACCTTTTTTTATTCCCTTTAAAACTACCACTGTACACACCTATGTTTAGGTCTGGTTCTGTCTTTTCTGGCAGTACGGGCAATATTTAAGGAAATATGTCACCTCAGAAAATTCTCCCCATTAGTAGATGCTTCATTTGGTGAGCAGTTTTTCCTTCTGCAACTCAGAGCATCCTGTAGATAAACGTACAAAGCTGCAAGATCTTCATAGGAGTTCTGCTAGAAACGAATTCATAGCTACTGCAGCCATTCTAACGACTTATCACAGTTCAGATGATAAACAGATATGCAGCGCTCAAATTCAGTGCTCATTATTCTCATCTTATTTAGTGAAGACAAGGAGGTAGGGAAAGGAAGGTTACCTATACAGTCAAGATGGTAGTAATGCAGCCACAAAAAGAAGCTCAGATATTCATGGTATATAACTACTGCCTATTTATATGATACTAAGTACTAAGATTTTGCTCTAAATCCTTCCACTATTCTGTATTCCCAGAGGTCTTCAACCACCTCTTGTGCCTCTTCTACAAAAAGATCTCAGAATAATAGGAGAAAGGGTAACTTTCATGTGACCATACGCATACACTTGTTCCTGCCGCTCTTATAAACAACAGAGTTGATGAGACAACTGTCTTACTGCAAAAATTTAAAATTCTTAATTCACACATTTATATTACTAAACCCATTATGGTAATGAGACTATCCACATGTCCTAAGCTAAGGAAGTATACAGAGTGTCTTGCCTGACAAGCTTGGTTGAAAAAGTGGCAAGAAAAACAGCTGAAGAATTATTCTAATAGACTCCAGATTTTCTATGGATTAGAATTAAGGCAGAACACTGTGCCTTATCTCACTTTTCCCTGGTGTTGACCAAGTGCTCTGCAATCTTCTTGATGGCTGAGCTGAATAATCAGAAGAAACTGCAGGTGCACTAGGATGACAGTGGAGTGGGTTAGACACCAATCTAAGTTCACTTAGAACTCAATCTAATTCACCAATCTTGAACACATTAACTCAATTTCCTTTCCCATCAACAAGCTTCTCTGCTCTACTGAACAGACCACCTCAAGAGCCTGACCGATGAAAAATACTTAGCTATCTAACTAAATGGTTTTCCTCCAAAGCAGAATAGGATAAGGAATTCTCAATGAAATACATAAAGAGCAAAAACAAACAAAAAAGCCCTTTCTACCAACACTAAAAACCCAATAACTCTCTTTTATTTTGTTCTGAGAAACAGAATAAGCATTTTATCTGAAGATCTACAAAACACCCAGTCATCATTCAGCATCACTATAAACATTTTCAATTGGACACTACATGAAATTTTAATCAAAAGAGCCCTACAATAGAAAATACTATGCAACCTTGATAATAGGACTCTGTCAGCTTGATCTTTACACTCCACCATTTCAACCAAAAGAGACAAGAATGGAAAAGTTTTAATTGTTACCCTACTGAAATGTATGCAAGTTATGCATTTCACGAGTCACATTTCATTCAGTAAAGTCCTCAAAAAAGGGGCTATTACTCAACATCTACATGCTTTGAAAAATGAAACAAGATATCTCAAGTGACATCAACCTTGCTCCATTGTAAAATGAGTCATCTTTTTCAGCAAGTAAGCGCGAGACAAAACTTAGAGATGATGATATTTTAAAAATAAAGACTATTTTTAATTCTATCCTAAGAAATTAAGTAATTACTGTTTTCTTAATTTCTGCAACAAAGCCTCATGCAGAAGTATAAATGTCCGTTACACAATCTGAATTCAAACTTGACTTTTTATAATGGAAAATTCTGCTATGTGTCTAAAAGAAGTACAGTAATTTCACAATTATAAGCCGCACCTAATTATAAGCTGCACCTCCCGGTAGCCAGGTAGACCACAGGATTTGACCATATATAAGCCGCACTCGAATATAAGCCGCACTTCTTTTTTAAAAGCCAGGATCCACGTGTAACAAAGTAACAAATTCGTAACAGAATCGCTGCCAGCTGGGTTTGGTGTCAGGTGCTCAAGTTGCAACAGTTTTCATAGACCAGCGAAGCCTTTAAAGGCAGCCCCAGGCACCCTCCCAGCCAGCTCTCACTTCCGGGTTGGCATTTAACTGGGATTTGTCCATAGATAAGCCGCACCTGATGATTAGCTGCGCTACTGGGGTAGGCTGGATTCTTCAATGAAAAAGGTGTGGCTTATAATCATGAAATTACTGTAATTTTTTTGAAAAATCTTTTTCCATGCTACTTTTTGATCAGTAAATGCAAGGTATGATTTTTACATTATTTGTGTGAACAAATGTCAATGTTTCACTTAAAGCACTTGCCAAAAGACTAATGTACATAAACAACTCCACACATCAGCAGACCAGAAGAAATTTATATAAAGTTAGGTCAATGCCAAGACAAACTCAGCAAAACTTGCTTTTCTAAAATCTTGAAATATTTATTTTCCTACAGCAGCCATATGTGTGTATGGAAATAATTAATAGGTAAATGACACAAAGAAATCTGCACATGACAATTTACCAAAACTTTTTATTTAACTTCCATTCTTGACATGCAAGGCTTACCCAACCAATTCTAGTTATACAGCAAGGAAGTTTCCTTTGCATTTACCATTCTCCCATTCTATTATCAGAATTAAGAAATTCAACCACACAACTGTTCTAAATATTTACAACTTATGCTTCTAAATATTACAAGTTTATGGATCTCTAAAATATGGTTACAGAGAAAATTCAAATAAAGAAATAATCACGTATTTAACTTATTTAAATATATAATTTTGTTTTGTAACAACATCCAACAAAGCACTCAGATGATGTTAGCTATGCTGAGACAGTGAAGAGTAAAACTGCCAAAAATGCATACTTCAAAGATCTGTGGTCCATAAAATTCACTGTAATATGGTGCTCCATTTTTCACTGGTGTCAGCAAAAGGTCACAAAGCATGCACCAAGGTGGCCCACTCTGTGATTTCACTATGGCTTCCATATTGGTTCAACATGACTCTGAAGACTTAGTGTCTCTGAAACTCCTTGGGCCATACTCTGATAAAATACCATGATTTACTGGGGACACATGTGCATTTTGTGCTCAAAATTTCTTGAGCTCAAGCTTCTACTTCTTCAGGGAGAGTGAAAAAAGAAGAGTGAAGAACTGACAAGGTTCCTTTTACCCTTGAACAAAATCTATGAGTTCTATCACTGCTAACAGACAGACTTCAACATACCATTGTTGTCTGAGTGTTTTGGCTGGTACTGTTTCCAGATGTGTTGACTTGAAAATAACTTTCTGGTGGTTTGAGGTGGTTTTAATTGTTGCTGCTTGCTTTTTAACTTGTTTTGTGGTTTTTTTTAATGGTTTACTTTGTTTAAAAGGGATGGTACATGATCTATATCCAGCTCTGGCATATTCTAGTTAATCCCAGTTATCTGTGTTTCTGTGGGTTTTCCCCTCCTGGATAGCAGACCACATCAAATAAGCTAACCAAAGAAAGGCAGAAGTTCAATACATCCCTAGGAAGATTTACCTGAGATTGCCAAAACATCTGCAATAGCCTAATCATTGCATTTACAGAGAAGTTTACCCAGTAGACAGTTCCTCAAAACCAAGTTAACACTTATACCCTCAATGATCAATAATATATTTTTCACTTTCCAATCTATGTCATACAAAAATCTGAAACTCCATAGCTTCTTCGTGTTTCAAGTTTTATCCTTGTGGGGAAAAAAATCCATGAAGTTTCTGACTTTTATTTTGGCAGCTAATAGCTCACAGCGGGTTTCACTAACAGTATTCAAAAAATGCTTAGAAGAACAGTACAGTCTGTCTCAGACTTTGTTTTATACAATTGGCATGCTTCACGCATTTTGATTCACGAGCTAGTGAAGTGTCCCAGACATAAATCAAAATAACTGCCATTCAAGCACTACCTTAATGTATTAATAGTTAATCCTTAAGTAAGATTACACATTAGGAACACAGGAGACACATGGCAGACTATATTAGTCTTTTAAACACTGAATATTCTGGGAAATGAAAGAGTTGAAAGGTCCAACTCTAAACACTACTAAGACTTCTGGAAAGATCACTAGTTATAATCTCTCTCCTACAACCAGTGTTTAAGCAGGTATTGCACACACCCTCCCATCATGAAATAAAGGTAACATTGGTTACTATAACAGAAGACTAAAGGAAATACATACAGTAATACAGACACATATTTTTCCACACCGAAACAGAAAACAGTCACAATTTCAAACAACACATCACTGCAGTTTAGAATGATGTTTTAAACTTACTGTATTAGTTGAATCTTCTTGTAAAATTCTATCATATAACTGGATGGCATCATCATACCTGTACAAACAAATAATTCACATTTATTTCTGCTAAGACAGAACTTACAACTTTATGATTATCCTTGCAACACTTAGTAACCCTCCTGCATTTTTTATACTGAAATATAATATACCTATACTAAGCAAACTATATTTATACGAAATTCTTGAGAGAGTGCTAAGTATCAGCAACAGGTTTTTTTGTCACCAATTAAGAAAAACACATGGGAATCACTTCATAAAATACTGTTTCAGCAGCAACTTAGATATTTTACACCCAGCATCTCACCCTCCTGCCTGTTCCCTTTATGTCTACCCAACAATTCAACCATCACATGCCTACTCCGCCTTTCACATCTCCCAAGAAAAAGAAACTTCAAAATTTGAAAAGCCATCCAAAATAATGACATTCCACTCCCCTGTTGTAACTTAAAACTTCATTTAAAGTTCCTTCTGTTGTGACTTTAAGAAGTATAAGCAGCTGCATACAGCAAACTCGAAGATTCATATTGGATTTACAACAGATTATATCATAAATCTTTACAGAAAATGTTTGCCACCATTTCCAACATTTTTATTTGTTTTTCAATTATTTCTGCTATCTGAAGTATGTTTGAAACAGGTTGCTTCAGGTGCTATGAGCACTTCAAACCTTCAAAACCTTCTGGGAAACAGCTCTGTGTGTTCAGTCTTCTGTGTACACGGCCTCAACAAATGAAATAATTCAATTCAAGCCACATTTCACCACAAAGCTTTTTTACTGTTGCCACAGAACTAGGGCATACATTGTGTCCTAATGGGTAGTTTGACAAGCAGTTTGTCAGAGATAACTGCTGATTGATTTCTGAATACCTCAGACATCACCTTAGACACTCATTTACACACTCACACTGTTCTCTAAGCACTGCTGACATTACCATAGCTCAGCTGTGCACCCCAGCTGCCATAAGGCATAGGAACTAGTGTGAAAGGAAACACAAAAGCAGAAGCGAGTAGAAGGGAACTGTGACAGACTTGAGCAGATGTGCTGAAAATGCCGTATTTGTATTCTCTGTTAGTTGCTGCTTTGTCAAATGCATTTTAGGAGACTGAATCTCAGAGCCATAATCCCAGCTTTACACGTGAAGTTCCAGAACATTACTCTTTTTATTAGCAAGGGTCTACAGGGATGTCTCAGTCTATGGAGATGTTCCACACTCTTTCCTCCTCCTGTTAGGGAAAGGAGGATCCTCTCTAGATTCTACAAGTCACTTAGAATTTAATAAAAAGTTTGCTTCAATTGAAGTGAACCATGATGCCTGCAGCCTAAATCTTTCTAAACTTCTTTCATAGTCAGGGGAGACAAACTCCTCTGGGGCAAGGCTTAGAGCACCTGCAGATGGGTTCCTGCTCAAAACAATCCCCAAGCTGAAGCCTCTTTCTGCTCAGACATCTAGAGAAAACCTATGCACATGAAACTACAGTTTTTATTAATTTCTCTGCTCCCAGATACTCTTATCTCAAGGACTTCTTCTACATGTTTTGTAAAGAACTTTGATGAGCACTTGCAGAAAACTGTGGCTCAGTAATGCTTCGCTGCTGAAACCACATGATTTTTGTGCAGCAGTCATCTCCCACAAAGATCAGTTCTCATGCAATAACATCTTTAATGCAGTCACTTAAGTCTGAACTGAATTATGATCTATTGTACTTCTGAATAGGTTTCAGGAAGCAGGAAAAACTGCTGTCATTCTTTGTCTTCTTACCCTATATAAAATGAAGACAACACAGCTAAGTTTAATGGAAATTCTTCAAAAACATGAACTTTATATGAAGGGAGTGTGAAACGTAGATCATCTGGTTGCCCTGAGCCAATTCCTGTGAACGGAGTCCATTTATTTATTCTCATTGATCAGAGCAATGGACTTCAATAGCAGTGTTTTGTATCAAATACCAAAGCTAATTTTGCAATAATGTAATGGATGAAGAACATATGCTAAGTACCTTTTTAAAAAGCATTTAGGGTGTACTTCCAATTCCTTTTTATCAATATGGCCCAAAGGCTCCGAACTCACCAACTCTATGCAAAATGTGGCATGGAACAGATTTCCTATCATTCAAAGGCACTGGAAGCCATTCTTAACATCCAAGACAAGTGTTATAGAACAGAATGTTGACAACAAAGATGTATCCAAGGAGAAATGTGTACAAGAAAGTTCGTCCTCAAGTCCTGAGGTCATTCATTTGGAAAGTTGCAAAGGCTTAATCTGTTCATTATTTTAGAAATTTCTGTTGAACTTAGTATGTTATAACCTTTCCACGGGATTTTTATGTTCTGCCATTCTATTCCGTATGCTTTTTTATTTTCTCTATAACAAACTCTACCGATTTAATCCTTTTTAAGTTCATTTACCCACACTCAGGAAATAAGGGTAAAGAGTTGCACCTTGCAGTAATTAGGAGTATAGAAGAACAATTAAGGCAAAAAAAACCTGCTGGCACTGCTTTTCCTATGTTGCCCCAGCTCTCTGAGATGAAACTTACACCTCACAGAATCTGCCAAAAAACTGTGCAGTGTTCTACTGTATATAATGACTTCAGCTGTAAAGTTAGAGATCCTTCTGATCTATGATCTCTGATGGGAAGATTGCAAAAACAAAACACTGCAAAGTACCTGCAAAAATGCAAACCAGATGTCTAATAATCTTAATATGATCATGCACATTGTTATTTCCTATCAAGAAACTGCCCAGCATTACTTTGCCATTTTGTAACGAAAAAAGCATTTTTTACACAGAAAGTATGTTTATTAAAATTCAGGTTTTACCTTTCCATAGCTTCAAATCGCATTCCAGTTAATCGTTTAACTCTGTGGCTCCCAGGAAACTGTCGCCTCAGTTCCTGAAGACAAAACTGTACAAAGAACCAAAAATACTATTGTGAATATAATTATCTTCACAGAAGCTAGAAGAAAAAATAGAAAAAAAATAAAGGGCATGGGCTCATAATTCAACTACCTGCCATGCCAGTTCTGAGTAAACATCAACTTTTGAAATGAGTAAATAAATGCATTGATAAAGAGAAGGTTGGAAACTGAAATTCTGTCTCTAGATAACTAATTTTAAGAAGTATCTTCCATACAGGACATTAGATTGTCAGGCCCTCCTGGAAATAGTTATTTGTCCAGAAAATTGCAGTTGCCTACTGAAACAGTTCTGATACTATTAAAACTTAGAATACTATTTAGTTGTCCCACAGTGACAGAAGACAGTAAAAAGAAAACATGACAGTAAGAGTTAAAGTGATACTTCTTTAATAAATGGATATTTCACAGTGGAACAAACTATGCTAATACAATGCTCTTTGTTTATTTTTAAAATAAAACTTTGAAATCCAAAGAAAATGTTTGCCACTGGCTTGGGTACAGCCTACTGGCAGAAGAGGCATAATTTTCAATGCCTGAAATCAATGAGAACACCTGGGCTGCATAAAAAGAATTCATCACAGGCAGATTTTCTGGATTAGCAAGATGATATTTGGTAGAGGGACTGAGTCACAGCTTCCCCACAGCACACTAACTTGTAACCATATCATGAATGTCACTAAATACCCTTGCAAAGTTAGTAGCTGACTCATGACAGTGGGAGTCAGGACAGTCCACAGGCTCTCAAAACAGACCAGTGTATCATGTTAAAAGCTTCTCACTGAATCCTCTTCCAGGCACTTATTTATGCAACTCGACTTAGAAACTTGTTCTTCAGACCTAAGGTTCTAGCAGAGGCCTACCTACATAATCTGTTCCATCTATTAAATCCACTGGTCAAAGCAAAAAGTACAAATCAGTAACAATTAGTAGGAACTCTCTTTGTTTCTGTACATAAACAGATTGCTAAAGCACATCCAAGAGGAATATTTGCATCTTCCACATGCTAAGAAATGGAAGAGTGAAAAGCAACACTGATCAAAGCTGTGATGCTTAGCCTCATGCAAGAGCAGACTATTTTCATCACAATCAACTTAATTTGCAATGAACCAAGATCTTTACAACGCAATTTCACATAGAAAGGATCAGGCTTAGCACAGAAATTGCTTACTGGCACTTTGAGTGATGTCTAGGTGAACTGCTTTTGCTCTAGTCATAAAAATCTACATGTACTTAGCAGCATGTTACATGATCTCTGAACTAATCTCTGACCATTCTTAAGAGACAGTAAAATTTATATTAAACTCCAAAAAAATACATTCAATCCAGCTTTTAAATCCAGACAACCTTGTAGACTTAAAAAGAACTTTTGCATACAATAAATCCATCCTGTGGTCCAGCAATCAGTGAACCCTGAAGGATATAAATTTTTATAATAAACACATGTACTAAAACAAAAATGTACTAGTAACAAAAATTGCAACATTTACAGTACTAAACTCCACAGCCTGTAGATAAGACTTTTACATCTAAAAATCCTCATTGACAATACAAAAGTAGTGCTCAAGTGCAGGAGTAATGCAAGACCAGAATTGTTCATTAGATCTCACTACACAACCATTACTCAACTGAACCCTGCAGACGAGAAGCCAAATCTACTCCCACAGATTAAGCTATCAGACACATTAAGGTGACAGGAAAAGTTGTAAGAAAGTCAAGAACAACTCACTCTAACACTGATACAACCAAAGGTGCATGAATAAATGAAACCAGCTGTATCTTAAAAATGTCCTCTTTTTAAATGGGACTTTAAATAATAATTTATTTTATTGAGGACTGGCTTTTCACCATGCCAATAATTTACTTGTGAGATTCTTTAATTCTCTCAGTTACAAAGGCAAACATAATTTTCACGTCAAACTTGGGCTTTCTGACTTTTTAAACATCAGACAAAGGCAGAGAAATTTAAAGCTGGACTTCAGCAGGTAAAACACTGCACTGCAAGTGCTGCCAACAAGAGGTGATTGCACTAAACCACCTGCATGAACTACAGGCTGGCTGCAGCAGGGGCATGCATTACACATGGGCTATTTGTGCAGGACAGAAAAGACAAAGTAATAAATAGAGGAAAGAAAAATAAAAAAAGTCAGAGAAATTACTCTGAAAACTACCTCAGCTTCTCATTTGGAGTAGATGATACCTATCCCCCTGAGCAAAATGCATCCCAGCTGTCAAAAGCTCACTGTTAAAAAACAGAAGTGCCAAAGCTCTTTGTCTACTTTGGAGCTATAGCTGTAGTAAAATGCCACAGAAAACCTGTTTGAATCAACTACTTCTTTATTACAAATCAATCACATTAAAATATAAAAAAACCCTCTAAGTTTCCACCTATGCTTTTAATCTCATTCCTGAGCTGCATATAAAATGTTGCATTCCCTCAGCTCAAGCAATATTCCTTAAAGGGTATATACACTGAAATTTAAACTCCCTGCCAGGGTTAGTAAAAACAAAGAGTGTTTCACAACTGATCTTTCAACACTGGCTTCGTCAACAATTTTGTGAAAGTCTTCTTTAACAGACCCTGAAAATAAAGACTAAATCTGTTTTACATATAAACCAGGACAGAGAAATGTATTTATTTAAACAGTAAGTTGATTTGGTTTTTTTAAACAAACAGCTATAATACAACAGTATTTTCTTCTGAGGGACAAAACAGAGGGAAGTTCAGTGGGTTCACAAGTTCAAAGTCCTATACTATATTTTCCAGCATATTCCATTTCACCTTACATATATGGGATGCCAAATACTCTGTCTAGTTCTGCCTGCTTTCAAACTGCCCTTCTCCCAACTTCATCCTCTAGTCTGACCCTTTGCTTAAAGTTTTACCCACGTGATATCCCATGAACCTCAAAGATTTTATGAGGTATTTTGTCATCTGACAGAGAACAAGGCATTGGAGGAGTAATTGCCGTGAAAGACCTGAGGCCCTGAAAATGGCTTTTTACTTAGAATAAGCTCAAGCTTGATGGCTTTCAGGGCACAAGGTAAGCCTCTGTTTTCTTCTGACTGTTTTGTGAAGAAGGGGTGGAAAGATTATTAAAATTTTCCTGTAAGACAAACTTTTGCCTTCTCCTTTTTTTGCCTTTAAAGGATTAGCTAAGCTGACTAGGTTTTTTTGTTTGTTTGTTTCAGTGGCTTTTTTTGTTTTTAATCTACAGTTCAAAATCAGCTAATGGTATCTCAATTATTATTTATATCATTCATTTAAATAAATTTGCATAAAAATTGATCAAACTCAGATGTTGATTAACAGTATTTTTATCAAAAATCACAAAAAAACTTGGAGGTTACCTGCTCCAAATCCCCACTCAAAATAGCACCAGTTTCCAAAGGAGTGCAGAGCCATATCCCAATCTATTTTTAAGAATTTCCAAAGGAGATTCCACAGCTTCAGTGTGCCACTTATCATAATGCATTCACTAAGTTTTTCCTAATGTCTAAGTGGAATTTCCTTTGTTGCATCTTATGTCCCACACTGATCTTTTGTTGCACACCTATGAAATTATGTGCCCACCTTCTTTTTATCTTCCTTCCCCTCAGTACATATTCAAAAAATCCTTTCTTGGGTTTCCTAGGACTTAACACAGGTCTCCCAGCCTTTCCTCATACATTATGCTGTCCAGCTCCTTATTTATCTTGAAGACCTGCTCCAATATGTCAGTGACTTTCTTTGATGGTAGCCAACATGACATGTAATATGACATGTAAGATGGGTCATTTTACCCATCAAAACATTCAGAAACATTCAGAAAACCAATATAATTTGAGAGGTTTTCAATAAACAAACACTCTCTGTACAATATGGCAACTTCAATATTATTCTTGACCTTTAGCCCATACCAGAGTAGCTGTAAATATTTTCATGGCTATTGGAAGAGATGTGATCTGTCTAAACAAAAGTTATGCCTTAGAGGAGGTAGGTGGTGGCAGTTTCCTCATAACTGTGTATTTCTTGACAGATATTCTTTCTACCAGTCCAAGCTATGGCGTTCAGAATATCCTATAACTTCCAAAAAACTGTCTGGAAGAGACACCTAGGATGAATACATACACAGTGAAAGAAAAGTCACCTTGAAAACTTACCAATGCCAAATCATCTCGACTGCAGTCCAGGGCAGCAATCATCACCTGTTCATAAATTATCCAAACTTGGTACAAAGAGACAATAAATGCAGATAATTAGTTTGTTTAAGATACTAGGAAACACCTATCATGTAAACAGGATTAATTAATTCTGTCTGTACATTTTTCCCCTTCTACTCCCATGAAACACGGCTGAAACACAAATTAAGAAACTGCTGGAATTAATCAAAAACTTATTTAAGCAATTTAGTGCTTTTAGTGCCAAAGTACTTTCTGACATCTTGAAAGGCAAAAAATCTCTAATTCTCTGTTTTTCCCAACACAGTAACTGCCATGCTCTAGACAGATCCCCATCAGGATTTGTTTCAATTTCTGTCACAGTGTTGAAGAACAGAAAATTAGGCAAATAATAACCAAGTAATAGTTTCAAATGAAGTTTTCACATTACAGCCTAAATACTAAGCAAGCTAACAGTTCTTTCAGGTAATTTTTATGGCTGTTTTCACTACAGCTCACATTTGGGAAAGAAATAAGCTCTTGGAATTCTGGAAGCCTGTTAGACTAAAAAAGTAACATAAATTTCATCAACACCAGCACGTACTGAAAGACAATATAAACACTGCTAAATAAAATTGAGACTGAAAAAAGAAAACCAAATCAGACAAGGAAACTTTTAAAATCATGGTTGTTTACTTACTGTCATCTCCAAGTTTAGATGCATATTCATTAATTAACTCTTCTCCAACATCCACTATCTGTTCACTATTTCGGTAGTTTTCTTCCCTCCATTTCCTCATTTTATCACGCATATCTGTGAGCAAAGGGGAGAAAAAAAAAATTAGGATTTTCAGATAGGAATGGAATTTCAATGTGCATATGATAGATAAGATACCTAAAGAATGGAATTAAAGAGCAACAGAGCTAAGAAAGTGGCTTCTACTAATATTAAAAAACTAGTAGAGAACAGATCTCTGAAACCTTATTACCCAAACTATGCTCATGCTCGAACATAATCAATTCAACTTCTCAGTTTGCAGTCTCTCAGGACAATAACATATGCAGTAAAATATGTATACCTAGTTGTCCAATAAATAATAAAACGTATCCATTGTTAGGTAAAATAGGCTACATGAGATTTCTCATGTAGTTTCATGAGTTTCATGAGTTTCACACATTTACTAATAAGAGTAAAAGTGCATTTCTGCTATAGGTGGATAAATTTTCACTTGAAATTTCAGAAAAAGCATTAGAACTTCCACTTTGAAAGGAATCTACATATTCATAGAGAAAGGAGCTTCAATAAAGGTACACACGGACATGAAGGCTGTCTACACCAGAGAAGTGTCCAAAGGTACAAAAAACATTGTTTACCCAGGCAAGATAGAAACTACAGTTTATTTTATTATTAGGATTTTTGTTTCAAAAGTACATTTAAGATCTCCAAGAGAGCAGGCATATTCACTAGGTCAGCCAGAGAATGCTACCTTGCCTGAGTTTTCATGCTCTAGATCAGGAAGTTGCTAAGAATGTGATTTTATATACACATACATTTATATATGCATAGCTGTTCTATACAAAAGAACAAATTTTGAGAAAACTTAAGGAAAATAGTTTTCATTACTAGATAGTGGCTTTACCAATAAGAAGGTACCAGGAAAACTGTTGCTAGTATTTTTTTTAAAACTTCACAGCTGGAAAAACAAATACAGCGACAGATCTAAACACTGTCAGCTTTTCTTGCACTTCAAAACACAGAGTTAACATACATGACAGTTTAAGCACTGGAGGTTGTTCCATCTACCTGAAGTGATCTCGGATCACTCATAAGACTATTATTGTGCTACATTTTGTGTTTTGAAATTCAACCAAAACCACCACAGGGTTACATTTCATATGCATGGGCAAAGTTAAATGGTTCTAGACATATGATGGTCCCTGGAAATTCAACGTTAGACGGCAAGAATGTGAGTGAACACAAACATTCACAAAAGCTGACAAGCTAAAAGCCAAAAAATAAATAAGCTGTCTGATTTCCACCCACTCATTTACTTGGAAATTATCAATGCCTTCATTCCAGTGTGAGTCCAAATGGAATAGTGTCTGAATTATATATTAACAGACAGTACATCTACCATTCATCACACATGCCCAACATTTACAGCAATGGAAAAAAACCTCTAGGATAGAGAACAGAACTTCAGCTGATGAATGAAAGATTTATTAATTTCAGAAATACTGAATTTTATGTAAAAGGCAGAAGAAAGAAAACACTAAGACCTGCAGTAAAATTCAAGGATTTTTACAATGTGGTCAAACAATTAATCTTTTACTAAGAAATCTATCAAAGGAGTCCGACAATAACTTAAGTCTTGGAGACATAATTCACAGCTGGGCACAAGCAATTAGGGATTTCAGAAGAAAAAAAAAAGTAAGGTAAAGAAATATCCAGGATTAATTACAAGTCTCCTGTCACCTAAAGGTTGATGCTGAGAAATTGATACATTTGTTTTAAACTTGGGTTTTTCTAAATTGGCATGCATGGCACATGTAAATCAAAATGTTAGCAATTTTAAGGAACAGAGGCACTTGGGACAAGGTTTAGTTTTACCTACAACCATGCAAGTCTACCTCAGGCCAAGAGACACAACCTGTGTTTCATTTTTGTGTCCTGTAAGGTGTCAGTTCATTTGGCCTAGGCAACCAAATATGAAATAATCCTCCTATAATTACCTATACTTCCACTGTTGAACTGGATCACAGTTTTCAAGTCCTTGAGATCTAAAAGCACCTGATGAAATGAAAGAAATCACCACTTTGGGGCAGACAGGAATTGCAAACTCCAAAATGTCACCTTGACATATAGCTGCTACCACAGCAGTTCATTCAGGGACCCCACAGCCTTTTTATTTCCAGAGCTCACTGTATATTGATTCTCCATTACATATATTTATTAGCATATTGATTCTGTTAGAGACACCAAATCTTCACCCACAGCCCACCTCAGTGCACTCTCATCTGGCAGGTGCAGGCAGAGGCACAGGTGTCACAGCTGGCTGCTGCAAATGCTGCCTCTCATCCTGGCAACTCTGTTGTCAAAAGGGCTTCAATTAAAATAAAAATTAAAAAAAATCAGCAGCTCACCTTTGCCTGCTGTAAACCCATAAATCTGCCTATAAAATTCAGAGTAAACTGATCTGACCCTTTGATTACAACTGAAAATTAGGAATAGCTAAAAGAAAGCAAAGACAGCATAGAACACAACAGATCTACATAAAAAACAGTTAATTGCACAGATTATCACAGAGATAAATGTTAGACTGTTTCCTATTTTCTAGAGACTTCCCATATGAACTAAATATGAATTCAGTTTCTAAGTTACAGAAAGGGAGTTTGTCACCTAAAGTGGACTCTAATGACTAGAGATCGAAGTGTTCAGCTTTTAAATTCATTTGGAATTTTCTCTTTTTGTATGTACCATGTTCCCAGATATATTTGTGTTCCCAAGAAACAGACACATTAAAATTCCATCTTATAAAGCATTTTATGATATTTTCAAAAATGACAAAGGGTTCCTTGAAAAAAGTCTCACATGAACATGGTAATAAAAACTTCTGAAGTGCCACTACTGAAGCAGTGCAATTTTTAACACAGAAAATAGCAATACTAATTTAAGAGAACTTAGGCAAGAAACACTCAGAGTTAAAAAAAACCTTCGAAAATACTTCTTTCAGTTTTTCAATTTATATAAAAAAAGAAAGCTAATTTAAAGAATATGCCATTCCTTTCTCTTTTTCATTTAGATATCTGCTGAAAACAATTACTGAATGAAACAAGAGTTGCCATGACAGCACTCAGAGATCCCCAAAAAGCTCAGCTGTGACAGCCGAAAGTCGCTGCTTCCCTTTAGCAGGGTGTGATGTGTTTAACACCATTAGGCTTCTGTGCAAGGTTAAGAAAAAAAGCCACTGGCTTATTCTGTCCAATTCTAGCAGTATGTTAGACACATTTTCTGTGAAAATCAATTGTTATTTTAATAGTTCTTGTTTGCAAATTGTGCTGATTTTACACTTGTGTACTCCAAAACCTGCTCTTAACATTAAATTACGCAGGTGGTTGCTTAGTATTTCCACTAATGGCACAAATTCATCTTAAATGTATCACTGAAAATACTTATTCTATGAAGTTTCTACACAGAAAGTCCTAGTAGCAGGCTGCACATCACCAGGTAGCAAGTGATGTGCAAGCCTACTACACCACACTCCTTGGATACACCCACAGTTTTTGGCTTGCTGCCACTTCACATAGTTTCTAATTCTTTTATTTATGAAGGAAGCAGGAAATATCCCGTTCTCTCTAGGATAATTAGTACCACAATTAAAAAAAAAAAAAAAAAAAAAAAGGGAGCAAAATAGCACCTTTGTCTCAAGTAAATGAACTTTACTGTAAAATATGTTACATAACATACAAGCTTCTCTTTCAATACCACCTCACTCTGTGATATTGGATCATCTAAGTCCATTGATCAAGACCATGAAGTTAAATGAGAGGTTTTCCTGCTACACAGATTTCCAAGTACACTTTAAAGCTTGAGATACAGCAACAAAGTAAAGAAAGAAAAATAAGAACAACAGCTCCACACTGGAAAACACAAATATTTTCAGTTATCTTTCCTAATGACCTGTACCACCCATGTACCTAAAAAATTTAGTAATGGTTAAACTCCTACCTCTGTCTTAAAGAACACTCAAAGAGTGAAAAGCAAAGCAAGGTACGAACTATTTCATTTATTACAAGTTATTCTTCTTCCCTAACGTTGAATCCTAGATTAATCTTTAAGCAACATGTAAGTATAAAATGTCTTGTTTATAAAAGCCTGGATATATAAAGGACATACCAACCATGCACCTGATTATTTGGTTTCACATAAATTGGGCATTTTAGAGAGATTCAAACTGAGCTACATAAAATTCCTTGAACTGTGTTCTATTTCTTTGCTAGGAACTAGGTCACAACACTGCTGGGATCACCTCACCCATGAAAAGCTTTGTTGCACCAGGATTTGCTAAAGAGAGAAACGTTATCTTTTTTAAGAAGAGGCCTCACATGGTCTGTTGCAGGACTCATTTTTTGCTTTACTTTTCATCTCTTGCACAGAGAAAAAAAATACAGAATTTTTCAAATGTGTGCTTCCAAAGTGGAGACAGTCCCTTGTACCAACACACACCAGCCTTTCATTTGGACGTACACTTGAAGATACAAACTGAGAAGTTGAGATGATAAAAACTCATCAGCTGGTCCTCCAAAATTTCTCATTCAATCCTACCCATAGGCAAAACTCTACACCTAGCACAGCGCCACATCAGAACTCTTTGAAACAAAATGTGGAGGGCTAATTTACAGAGACATGTCCACAGTGCGTTACCCATCCTGTGCAAAAGCTCATTTCTCTTTTCCGTCATTGATACCCAAGAACAACAGGGGAAAAAAAAAAACCAAAAAACAAAATAAGAAACCTCTGCATTTTGTAACATCTGCTCAAGAAAAATAAAAACTGGAAAACTTTTCAGCACGAAGTGGTTTAGGGCAACTTCTGTGAAAGTCTAACAATAACACCTGTCAGATAAATGACCTCCATCCAAGCTAAGCTTCACAAGTACTATACTTTCATTCAAGAGATATAAAAGAATGGTCAGTCAAGGTTTTCCCAATGAGTCTAATGACATCATGGTGATACAACCAAATACCTAAGTAAAATTAACTATATATAGTGATCTCCAGACACACTGACAAGCAAGCTCACTTCTTCATCCTTTTTAATTCAGTTACTATTTTAATTAAGCATTATTTTCTTCAATACCAGCTAAATTTTTTTCTGAGATTAATGGCAATTGAGCTGAAGTCAAAATGTTTGAAATTCTATTTTGTTTTGCTTCAGTCCTACAGAAAAAGGTGCAGGAAACACAGCATTGAAATAATGCATGGGCATTATTTCAATGGCAAGTTACTAGCATCTGCTAAATAAATCCCATGCAATGTTCCTCCTGGTAGCTCCAAAACCAAACTAAGCGTTAATTGATGACTGGGATATTATACTAGTGCTCAATTATTTCTTCACAGATTGGCAGCACACAAATGAAAACTCAAGATCACAGTTTCTCCCTGCATTATCTTCACTATAATGTTTGCAAGGCATGGTACATAGCTAAAGGTTCCTCCTTCATGGCCAAAATTATTATAAACTATCCATTTATTCTTGACAGGAGACTGCAAAGGGTTTGAATGATGTCTTGAGGTCACATGTGAATATCGGTTATGATAAAAGAACCACTGAGAGCGTCGAGTAAAGCTCACACAGTACTGCTATATGAAAAATAAATCACCATTATGATCAAACAGACGTGAAAGCTATAATGACTGGAGGACGGGATTCTCAGAAACTTTTTGTCATTTCAGACCTTCTTGAAGTTTCCCCACAAACGCTTATGATCGAGTTTTACGAGACTATCAGGAAATCTGCAGTTCATCAAAAGATGAACTATGGCACAAACTGCTGACCCTGCCAGGAGACCATTATTGCTGGCGAGCGCTGTGCCCGGGACGCGAAGGCCGGGAAGCGGCGACGCAGCGGCCGCCGCCGGACCCGGAGGACGCGGGGTCCGTCCCCGCTGAGGGGAGGCGAGGGGAACCGAGGGAGGCGGGGGGAGGAGAGGCCGGCCCGCCGCGCACCGGGGCACCGCGGGGGACTCCAGGCCAGGTGCGGGTCACCACCCGGGGACCTGCGGCCACCGAGGGGCCGAGCGCAGGTCCCCGCCTTTGCGGCCCGGCCGCCCACAGCCCGAGGCGCCGGGGGCCGCCAGAACGCCGCCCCTTGCTGCTGTTCCCCGGGCCTGGGTACGGCCGCCCGGCGCCGGCCCGGGCCCGCCGGGCTCCGGTGCTCCGGGAGCGCCGCCCCCTCCCCGCGGCCGGGGGCTGGTCGGGCCGGGCACAGCCCCTGCTCCGGGCGCGGACCGCCGACTGCGCGGCGTTACCTTCCCAAGTCACGTCGTACATCTCCGACACCTTCGCCATCTTGGCGGCCGCCCCGTGACGCAGCGCGGTGACGGCCCCGGCCGTCATTGGCGGGAGGGCGGGAGCGGGGCCGGCCCGGCGGGCATGGTGCGGGCCCGCCTGACGCACGCCGCCCCCGCGGGGCTGCGCGGGGCTCCTTCCGTCCCCTCTGTCATCTCTGTACCGTCGCGGTGGCCAGAGTGGGCCTGGCTCCGCTGGAGGGAGCTGCCGAAGGGCCTGAGCGTCAGGCCCTGTCCCGCCGAGCCTTTGGATTCTGTGAGCACTTGCTCGCGTCGGGACCGCGGTGATCCCCAGTCCGCGGTGCTCCGTAGCACCGGGGTTTAAACCTCATAGCCCAAACTGCAGGTGGCACTAAGGGCTGCGGGTTAATTTCCTGTGTTACAGTCCTCATAAACTGTCCAAGACCAGTTGACATGGCGTGAGGTTGTACGCGTTGAACACACGCCGGAGGCAGAGGTGCCCAGTGTGGTGTGGGTTCAGCATGAGAACTGCCAGTGTTTTTCCTGTCCCTGGCATCCTGGAGAGGGGCATGAACCGTCAAGGGTGAGCCATCGGTTTCTCTGTGTCCTGGTTTGACACTGGCGTGTCGCCAGGCACCCACCAGAGTCTCCCGCTCATCCTCCCCTGCCCCAGCTGGGCAGCGGAGAGGGAAAAAAATAAAATTAACGAACGTTTAATGAGTGAGATAAAGAGCAGGAGAAACATTTCCAGAACAAAACAGGCTCAACTGTAAGGTTGCAAAATGAGTGCATTACTAACAGAATCAGAGGAGGATAAGGACAAGTAAAATAAGCCCTTACAACACTTTTCCCCAGCCCCTCTCTCCTTCCCACTGACAGTGCAGGCAGACAGGGTATGGGGGTTTGGTCAGTTCATCACCGAGGATTTGTTCCGCTGCTCAGGAGAGCAGTCCCTCTCCTGTGAGGCCGTGGGGTCCCTGCCACGGGAGTTCTCAGTGAACTTCTCCAGTGTGGGCTCACTCCCATGAGCAGCACCCAAACATCGCCTGCTACAGCCTGTGTCCCTCCATGGGCACACAGTGCTCCCAAAAGTGCTGCGATGTCGGTCACTCTTCCATGGGGTGCAGCCCTCCAAGGACAGGCTGCTCCAGCCTGGGACCAGGGCCCCTCTCCCCACCGGGTCTCCCATGGGATCACAGCCTGCTCCAGGCATCCACCTGCTCCAGCATGGGCACCTTCCCCACGGGCTGTGCGTGGATCTCTGCATCCCCCACAGATCCCCATGGGCTCTGGGTGGATCTCTGCACCCCCCATGGATTCCGTGGACTCTGGGTGGATCTCTGCATCCCCCTGGATCCCCATGGGCTCTGGGTGGATCTTTGCATGCCCCATGGATCCCCGAGGGCTGTGGGTGGTTCTCTGCATCCCCCTGGATCCCCATGGGCTCTGGGTTAATCTCTGCATCCCCCTTAGATCCCCAAGGGCTGTGGGTGGATTTCTGCATTCCCCATTGATCCTTACTAGATCTTACATGGATCTTACTAGAATAAACTATTATTTCTTAATACTATCTACGGTGTAATTACATATCACAACTTTGACAGCTAAAAGGCCTCAACTAAAATTCAAATGGTGGTCTAGAAAGATGGGGAATGCCTGATTTTTCTTCCCTCTGAAGTGGTTTTTGATCTTCTATGTGACTATACTGTTTAGACCTGGCATAGCTGTACTTCCATTTAATTGTAAAATGCCAGTGTCCATAGTATCTGAACAATTTACAAAAATACTTATGTATTTGTTCTCATAGTAAAGAGTAGGGAATTGATGTTCTTGTTCTACATGTAATACGTAGTGAATACGGAATAATTATGATCCAGATCCAAAAAATAATTTAGCACACCTGTTCCACACATTATAGGTAACACTGAAATAGCTGAGGTAAAAAGAAAAATTAACTTGGAGAGTTCGGTGCTGCTGGAATGCCTAATGTGGGACACACAGAACTTGTAGGCATATCAATCCAATATTTTGATCCTTTTAAAAGCCCTGTCAGCTATCTTCTAATGCTGAAGGAGCTGAAATTTCAGAAATGTTTGTTTGAAACATTTGGGAGGCGTTTGGACTTTCTGGTGATCTCTCTCCTAGCTAGACAATTCCCCAGTTATGCAGTCCTTCACCTGAACTGTAAGAGGAGACCAGCCCTGAAGTTATGCTCTGTAAGTGTTGCCTGCTGCCTTTCTTGGACGTGGTCTCGAATGACTTGCCTAAAATCACATATGCTCAAAGCTGACCCTTCCACTGCATACCTCTGCTCTTGCTGTGGAGCAGAAAGCCATCCACACTCACCAAGACACAGGAATTACTGTTACAATATCACATTATGCTAGATGCTGTTATAGTTGGAAACAGAAATGTTTTTGGAAATGAAAACAGTGGTTTTCAAAGCTGTTTTCTAATGCCAAGGAGCTTCATCACTTAATTCAAAGTTTGAAGTGTTTTGTTAATAAAGCTTAAAATGTTCTAAAAAGGGAATAGTCATGTGAAATCTCTTTTCTGGATCTGTCATTTTCTGCTTTTCTGTAATTTTCTGCCACTTCTACAAGAAATAAGGAGGAAGGTAGGGATCCCAATTTCAGATAATAAGTTGTAAATGCACAGGTTGTTTGAGGGCATTGTTTTAAAGTGCAGAAAACTCTCCACCTACTTGTTGTAGGTACCGCAGCTAGTTCTACATTTAACCAAAGAAAATTTTTAAGAGTAATTTTTTGTTGTGGTTTTTTTTCTCAGTGTGCTATTTAAAAACCTTTCTCTTTATTGTGAAACCAATCAGCCAGTTCAATAATAATCCAGTGATAATTAGTAATATATACAGAACATTTTAACATACTATTAGGTTTTATCACAGCATCACCACAGTAAGAAGTGGCAAGAACAATTTTTTCAGTCACCCTGAAAAATCTGAGGCTTTTTCATATCATTTTCACCAACATAAAATATTATATATTGAAACATACATAGTAAAGTGGTATCATTTCGAATTTTTAATCCAGCATTAGTATTTCCAGTCAATTTAAAATTAATTCCCTGTTTCTGACTCCTAAACTAAAGAACAAGAGGAGAGCATGGCCAGAGGAATATTTTTTAACCTTAGGCTATAAATCTTCCTGGCTATTGACAATCACAAGTGGAGAACATGTCAGAATCACCTCATTCAATGTGCCATGAGAAAGGCAAAGAGGAGACAATTTTGGAAAGCTGGGGAAAAGAAATATAAATCAACTCGATGAATTGACAATGTTAGTGATCCTTAAGCAAGTCCAACAACACTTTCTCTACAGTTTGATACTCTAAACCTTACCCTGAGGTTACTTCTGAGACCGATTCTAAAATGGCAGTGAGGTGAACAAGCAGCACAGATCCAAGTTTCTGACTCCACAGAATAACGTAGTGTAAGTTCGTGTTTACTAGCTGAGTGTACAGCAGCTTGAAATTGCTCTCCTAAAGACGCGTCACTACATACTTAAGAATTTTTGCAGAGTCTTAACTGTGCCTGTGGGCATTAAAGAAGTGCAAGAATTCTAGAACTATAATATGTTGCCGAAGCTTTAATGCGGTGGAGAAGCCTTTGCCGGGTCAGGCGGGAGATGCGGAGGGCACACCAGGCCGGGACAGCCCCGTTTCCGTGGCGGTGGATGGCAGGAACGGGGCCAGCCCCGGCGGGACTGTCCCTCCCTGCCCCGGAGGGGCTCGGTGTCCGTGCCTGCGAGCGGCAGTGCTCCTCTGAGAGAAGGCAGGATAAAGAAATGCCGTGCCTGTGCGGCGCTGGGACGAGCGCTCCTCTCCTGCGCAGGAAAAGGGGACGAGCAGCGGGGGCACGGAGAGAGCCCCGCTCCCGGCTCGGCAGACGGGGCAGCTCCCGAGCCGCCGAGAGACTCAGGAGCGGCTGGATCTGGGCTCCGCAGCTCAGCACCATGCATTTCCTTCAGGGATGGCGGGGACGCAGCAGGCAGCTGTCAAGGAGGGTTAATGTTCCGTCCTGCATTCACCTCTACAGATCCCAGCCCAGCCACTCATCTCCTCATAGCTGCAGTAGTGTGTCATATACATTTGGGATATTTCTGACTGACTTGAAATAAATTGTACTGAAGTTAAGAGAATTACAGTACTCTCTCAGGGCTGCGGTGTGCTCTTGGAATGTTTCTTTAACGCCCTCTTGACATCCTGACCATTTTAAAATCTTCTCGTTTCTGAACCACGTATCTGTCTCACAAAGAATTCTCCTGTGCTTTCCCCCATCCTTATTTATTAACTTCTTCCCTTTCTCGAGTTCTCTCCTTGTGTTCAGCTACATCTCATTATTTTGTGGTGTTTCTGAGATTATTTTGTCTGGGCAACCACTGGATTTGGAGATGAAATGATCTCTTTGTAGGGCAGCATGTTTTATTCATGGATAAAGTGATTTGTGTTTTTATGCTTAAAAAGAAAGAGGAATCAGTTATTCTACCTGCCAAGGCAAAATGATGGTGACAGTTTGTCATTGTTAGATAATCCATCCTTGCTTCAGCAGAGGCAGAAATTATTTCCATGCTGTTGTTTGAGCAAGACATCACCTCATATTGAGGAAAATATCCAGATTCTGCATACATGTTTCTCATCTCAGTATTTGAGATGAGAAAATTAAAATATGAGGAGCTCATGTAACTTATCTAAACTCCTAAAGCAAAACAAAGGACTTACTCCCCATTTATGCATAATCTATCTGTCCAAATTGAAAGTCTTTGTTCCTGATTTCAACAATATTGCTATTTATTATTCACACACATTTCTTTTACATGCTGCTCACATCGTGCACTGCCAGGTCCTACTGCAGTTTGAATAAGTTTCTGAGGTGTCAAATTTCAACACTGATTTTTCCAGGTATTCCAGCCCTTCTCCTGCTTGACTTCTTAGAAACTTGGTGGCAATATATACCTCATTATTTGTCATTTAATTCTTCATCTTCCTTACAAACTATTTGCAGCTGCTTGGCTAACCTTTATGAGCTTCCACACTGCCAGCTAGCTGCTGTTTTACCAGTCCAACCAGTTGCTCTCCTACTCAAGTCACAGGTTAGAAAAGTAGAGTCTATGTGCAAGGAGTGGAGCATGTCTGGAGGAGCTACAGTGAACACAATCATTGCAGCAGTAAAGCACACCAGTATTAATAGCAGCCGCCTCAGCTGTGTTTTTATTTTACCAGAGCCATGAGCACAACATGCATATGAAACAGCTCAGCTGGGAATCAAATGAAATTAATTAAAGGGCCAAGAATATCTTCGCTATTTACCCTACTACAAAATCCTGAATTTAGACACTTGCTGGTTCTCTCAGTGCTAATCTACTCTTTACTTCATTCAGTTCTTCAGCTTGGGGTTTCTTTGTGGCGGCAGAAACAGACCAGAAGAGCAGTAGTAGAACATGAACACTGCAATAGCAGGTGTCCCTCAGCGAGTGCAAACCTCTGTGCTCTGAGCCTGCTCCATGACATGGCCTGGAGAGTTTCTTCACAGATGCTTTTTGTAGTGCAGCCAAAGTTGCACCCTCTGCTACCAGGAAGTCTCAAATTTGCCCTTTTTGCTTGATCTTGGAAGAAAAATTTCAGAGACAAGGAAGTTTTCTCATGGATTGATAATGAAAATAGAGGATTTTGACTCTTCTGGGGTGTCACTAGCTTTGATTTGGGATAGAAACTTTAATAAATTATTTACACATCTCTCCCATACTTTCTTGGCAGTGTAGCTGTCAAATGACAGAAGTTACATTTTAGAAGCATAAGCCAAGCAGAAAATGCCTCATAATAGTAAAAACTGTGATTCTAATTACTGTCACATTGTTACACACAAGAGCTGTTACATAAAATTTTTAAAGAATATACAATACATCATTGCAACCTGCATGAGTGAATATTAATGAACTGAAGCTCCAGAAAAAAGGTGATCAAAACAAGGCTGTGATCTTGCCTGCAAATAAAATGACTTCATCCATGGAAGCTATTCCTTTTAAAAGTCAGCAGCAGAAGGGTTCCTCTCACTTTGTTTCAAATCCATACAGTCTGGATGTCTATATACAAGCTCTTTATCTCAGGTTCAGTTTATACTCAGTGGAGAAAATTATGCCTTTGTGGGGTGCATCTCATTCTGTAGAAGGTGTCCAAGGCATAAGCTGAATCACAACCAAACACAGCTCTTTCTTTCCAGTAACTGTAAAGGGAATTGAGAAGACTAACTCAGCTCCAGATGTCTTCATTGACAATGTCTGTATTTAGTTAGATGAACTGTCCCTAGAGGGGTATATCCTGTCCTTTCTTAAGCCTTGCTGCAGCCACTGAAAATGAGACATAAGAAACTGCTTTTAGGAAATCTCTCTCTCTCTTAGGGAATAGGCTACTAAAGCTCTTGAGCATCTTCTTTCTTCACCCTGGTGATGTTCTTCTTTTCTCAAGCTACTATAAAGAAGTGACATTTCCCAGTTTTTATTAATTGGTGAGTTAAAGAAATGATCATACCCCTTAGTTTATGTGTATCTTCTGCAGTCACCAGACTTGTAAAAGAGTGTCCTTGAAGAAAGTTCTTCATTGGGTGAAGAGCTGCCATGCTTTTCCTGTCAGGAACCTCTGAAATATATATGTCCTGAACAAGATTATCAGCTTAAAAGAAAGCTATCAAGCCCTGACTAGTGAAAGAGATCTTTTCCATCAGTGATAACCACGTTCTATTTGCAGAAAAATTGCAACCCAGCAAGTTAAAAAAGATGGTGAATGTAATTAAGTGTTGTAAGAGACTGTTTGGGCAAATTATGGAGTCTTTGTCAGTGAGGGGTATTAAGAACAGACAAAACAGGAGTGATTGCATCAATGGTGGATCTCATGTTTCTAGGACTGCCTACTTTGTTGAAAAGACAATAATTTAACTTCTAATATGACAACATTTGCTTTGCCCTTCACTGTTCACCTGTGCATTACCCACCTTGGATATTTCTAGTCTTGATAAAACCATAAAATGCAAACTGTAGCTTTAAAATACTCAGGACAGGATACAAGAGGAAATGAGGAGAAACTATATGTAGTTGAAAACAAAATACTGAGTGATCTTTTTTATTTCACACTGAAAGCACATGGGGGCTTGTGGGGTGAGTTGCCTGCTGCTCAATACAAATACCTGCAGTGCTGCTGCAGATGGCTGGAGGATGAACCCTGAGGGTCATTCTGTGGGTGCTGAAGAAGCTTAGCACCTACAAGACCATGGCTGCCTCTTCTTGCACACTTGCTCACGGGAGAAAAGATGGGAAGGGAAAGAAGAAAGCAAAGGGAAAAGATTGTAGAGGGCGTTTTCTAGGGGGATCATAGTTATGCCACAGGCAAGATTAGGGAGCAAGGCAGGTGTGAAGATTTGCCTGTCTTGTCCAGCTGTCATCATGAGAATGCAGTGTATCTTCAGCTGTGCTGATACATCTCTTCTCTGTTTCTCAGCCAGTCAATACAGACAGGTGAAAATTAACCCTAAAAAAGCTTTAGAAAAGAAGGATCATTTCCTCCAGCTCGGGGATGGCGCTCCAGTCTCTCAGTTAAGTTGAAGGAGCAATACACTGTGGCCATGGATAGGAGAAAATGGCTAGATTTCAAGATTTCCTTACACATGGGATGATGAATCCCTGCTGTAGTGGAACTGCAGCTGGATAGTGTGACTATTCTTCTCTTGAACTTTAATTTTATACACACTTCAGTTTTGCAATTATTCTGCATTTTAGTTTTGTTGAACCTCACTTGCCATTATTTTAGCATTTAAAAGAAAACATTTGTTTATTTTTGGCACAGCTGACTGTGGGCTTGTTTAGCTTTCTTTATCACATATTTTGCCAGTTTAATAAAACTCAGTGTTTGTTGAACAGTTTATTGCTGTAAATGCAATTGCAATGGAACAGAAAGCCTCAAGGCATTACTGAAATATTGCAAACCACCAAGCAATATGTACAAGCCTTAGAAATAGTGTTCCATGAACTCAAAATTGGAGGCAGAAAAAGTTCCAATTAAATCAATACTTAATTCAGCAGAAAAATCAATGTTTTATACACTACCAGATTTAGAATTCTTTCAGGGATAACATCTGTCCTACAGATCAGCATCTTCTTCAGCACAGTATTGCAGCAGTAGGAGCATTTCCAGTTTGCAGAATAGCACAGTTAGCAGGTGACTTCTTGAAAGGATAACTATGTGTGGCATGAATGTGAGCACATACATACTCGGAGTGCCATATGGGCTATATTTATTTGGTGTATATATGCAGAGGAGAAAGAAGTATATGTGTTACATTTCATATAATAAAACAGGTGGTGTTGCTTTTTGTAAAACACTTTTTTTGTCCTTCTCATACTTTTCTGTAAAGGCAGAAAAAGTAAGCAGGAAAAAAATGTGAAGAATTTCAATAACAAAAGGTGCTATAAAAATGCTATTGATCATAAAGTGGTCGAAAAAACTGTAATTGTTTTATACTAAAGTTCCAGTGTGACTTTCCTAATTTCCCTTGTCTCTTGAACTGGGATTTCCACTGCCTTTGGGAGTCCTTTCTGGATTTTCAGATCAGCTAATGAGTTCATCAGTATTCAGATATTTTTCTGATAATAAACAAAATTACCTCCAGTTTCCCATATGTTCTAAATAGGTAAAGCAGATCATCATCATCATCATATGTATAGTATTTGTAATATTGGCATTTGAGGGATTCTGGAAACCATGCCTTCTTGCCTCCAGCTTTCCTAGTGAATTATCCACCATCATTCTGCAACTGTTACGAGATGTAATAGTGTGCACTGGGTGGATGCACTTTGTGCATATTTGGCTTCTTAAGTCCTGGCAGTGGAAGCTAGATGGAATTCCTCAAAATAACAGGAGGCACCTGCACCCTATTGAGAATGTTATTAGTGGGAGAGAATAAAGATCTCAGCTTGTCCAAGGGTCCGTGTGTCTTATCTGCTCCAAACACAGATGTTGTGTATCTTGCCAGTGCCTCCCAGGCTGATACTCATAAGCTTTCTCCATGGTCCTCAGGGCTCTTAAGGAATCTCTTATGGCTTATTTACACGCTGACGTCTTTTGTGAAAGGACAAATAATGAGTACATTTGTGCCATCTATTGCCTTACTGCAGTTTGTAAGCCCCATTTTCTGAAAGCCAGACTCTAGCACTTGCTACACAGCGGTTGAAAACTTTTAAACAAATCTGTACTGAGACACACAAGGGGTTTTCACGAACACGATAGTCTTGATTGGCTTTAAGATCATGATCTTCTATTGGTATAAGCTCTCTAATTTGTGTACTTCAATAACAGAGTGATGGGTGAACTTTTCAGGTTCACTGAGGGATAGGAGATCATCTTGGACAATAGATTTTCCAAATGTCTCCCATTTTGTCATTGCATTGCAGATCTTCTGGCCTGAACATCTTGGAAAATTCACCAAAGTCATGTGGCTCTCTGATAGTCTGTCTGCCTAACAAACATTTGGTCCACATTCCAAGAAATTATTCTGATGGATCTGTGGTGGTTGCTTCATGCCACATGATTAGGTTTATTTTCTTTCATTTACAGGATTTCTGCGAATATTTTCTTTAAGTTTATACAATCATTTAACATCTATTGTAATAGGAACATTGTCATGGTGCTCCTAAAGTGATGAATGGGTTTGGGACATTTTGTGGTACCACAGGGATCCTTTTGCCTGCTAGCCTACTCTTCTGAGGCTTGAAACTAACACTGTACTCCTCTTTCAGGTCTACCCTTCTGCCATCTGCCATTGCACATCTATTCATCTTTAACAAGGACTCCTCTGAGAGTAAGGCAGGCCCTGCCTTCTCTTAGCTAGGATCTGAAGTTACACTTTTTCCTCTTCTCCTAGCTTTCTGAGTAGCACTGCACCTTTTGTTCTTTCAGATGATCTTCTAAATATCCTGGTGATTTCTACTCAAGATGTGACCATTAACTATGCCCACTATATTTCTCCTCTACTTCTTGATACAGAATCTCCTTTTTCTTCCACCTTTTGTTTCATTTGATCGTGTGATGGCTTATTGTTACTGATCACAGATCAGTCTTTTGGGTCTTCTCATCAGCTCAGATCTGCAAACTTGATTTTTCCTCTCCCCTTCCACTGCATGCCTCTCTTGACTTCACTATGTACTCCAGACATATTTCTGAATATTCTCTTCCTCAGGGCCTATCAGATGACTGAAAAGGCACAAACCTCTGTTGAATGCTCAGTGGTTACATTCAACCCACAACTGTATTTTGCAGTTAATCCTTTTTCTCTGCAATTTTCTAGATCTCTTCCACTTCTCTAGTAGCTACTGTCTTCTCTGTCTTAGCAGTAAAAAACCCACCACAGCAACCACAAAAGCTGGACCCACTGCAATCTTTTCCTCTTTTTGTTGTCTGCCTGCTGTTGTCCTTAATGAAAGGACTCAAGTATTTACAATTTTGTAGTTTCCTTTCTTCAAAATAAATGTTTCACTATGTAAAAAAAATATTTGACAATTCAAATCTAAATGTTGCAGAGCTTTGCTTCCACAAAAACATTAACATTGATACTGGTTAAGGATGAAATTGGACCACTGGTAACCCGAATTTCATGCTTGTTCTATGATGAGACTCTGTTATTATTAAAAGGAAAAGACTTTCATCTATCTAGGTCCACTGAAGTTTCCAACAGAGAGTTTTCCTGCATTAAATCCTAAGGGAAGTTATGCAGCCTATGCCCCTATGGAGGTGATCCTATAAGAATCCCAAATGTGGCCTGATCAGCTTCTTCATTGCTTACCATGTGTGCATAGCCAGAAATCAAATCTACCTCCTTTATGCTTCACACTACCCTTTAAGCAGCCCTACTTCATAATAGCCAAGTTTCAATAATAATAAGTTGTATGAGGTGCTGATATAATGCATTTTAGTATATACTTCTGTGGAAGCTACTTTTAAAAGGATGTGTATTACATTTTCTGTAGAGGCTGGTAAGCATAAGAAAGTTTTTTCTAAATTCTGTAACAAGCTTCTTTCCATGCTGAAATATATCTGCAAGCACTTCTTTGGTCTTTTTTCACATCTCACTGGTTTTTGGTAAAGGCCAGTAGCACACTGCTAAAGTATTATGTCTTTCCAAAACCATGTAAGCATACATCCAACTTCCTTGGAAAGTCAAGGACATAGCCTAACCAGATATTTTCCCACACCCACTACTTTTGTTTTGTTTTCTAAGCAATAAACATTAATTACATTAATGTCATTGTAAGAAGATCAAGCAAATACATGACCAAGACTTAACTAGATTTTAATAGGATTGTGCTGGAAGTATGAGTTTAAAATGCATTATTATTACTTTAAAGCCAAGGATTAATTCTATTATCCAATTCTAATTGAGTATTTCCTCTGCATTTCATTTTTTTATTACTCGTTTGTGATTCCGTGGAACCCCTAGTTTTGGAAAAGGCAATTAATATAAAAATGCATAATGTGCCCTTCAAGGTCAGTAGAACATTGGTGTAGGAGGATCTGTAAAAATTAACAACTTTGAAGGCCACAAAAAGAAATGTATGTGGTAATTTTTAAAATTTTCCTCAGTCATCTTTAGGTGTTAAATTTTGATCTCTTCAGATGATTGTAGGTGGCTGTGTGTCCAGACTTATCAGGGAATCCAAAAACTTATCTAAAATAGCCAACTGCCTTTTGTCTAATGATAACTTTTCTAAAAAGGACCAAAGAATAAGGGAATTTATAATCTCAGGATACACTCCACATCTCCCTCAAACATAGCTTGACATCAGCAGCCCTTTCTTACAGGAACTTGCTTGCATTAGAGCTTCTGAAAGCAAGTCACAGATGGAAGCTTTTACTAGGAAGGAAGACAGCTTATGTTCTGAAGTTGCTGTCTGTGGAAACCCAAAGAAACTATGCACATGTCTTTAGGCTAGTTCTGCAGACAAGAGTGAAAAAACGGTGAGTATATACATTTTAACAGCCCCTCTCTTGTGTAAAAAATCCTACTGTGTCATTTACACTGATAAAATCTCCTGAAGAGCTAATATCATAGAAATGGAAGTGAGAGCTAATGGCTAGATCACCTCTAACTATAATAACAACCACCTGGGTGTTATGAGGTAAGTCTCCATGATACTCCTACGGTGGAGCTGCCTCTAGTGAATGAATCTGATGACCCAGATGCTAGAGTGTGAGAGCTTTCTGGTGAAAGATCCCTTGTAGGGAGAATTAAGAGGCTTATTGAAACTTCATGTACTTCTTTAGTAACACAAAAATGCCCATGGCTGTGGGTGGTGCTATGGGGACTGTTCTATGCTGGAATTCTGAGTGAAAGAGCTGCCTTCACCCTGGGTCGGGTCTCAGAGGCTGTGGTCTGATGGGGTCAGACATGGTGGACACTTCCAAAGAGCAATGGTCTCTGGCCTATGCCTCTTCCTGAATTCCATCCAGGAATTACTTGGGAAATTGCTAGCTAGCCTTGGCACAGCCATCACAATTTAACAGTGGAGGCAGTTAATTTCCTGGGAAATTTTTGATTTAATAACCTAGATGTAGTCAATGAATATCCTTTAGAAGAGTCAATGAGACTACCAGCAAATGTGAATTGTGGGATTTGACAGAGGTCAAAGGAATGGAACTCAGATACTGACCCATAAATGGCAGAGGATTTATGGCATCCTTGCTTTTAAATTATAATGTAGATTTTCACTGCACTATTTTTTTTTTGAGTATTCATTATTTTTTTTTTGTATTTGCACAAGCCTATTATAAATCAAAAGGAAAATTTTTCACTTTCATTAAATGTTTTTTCAATACATGATTGATCCTACAAGTATGATTTCCAGGATGTGTTCATGGGAAGAAAAGTAGAAAAATGTGTCCTTCAATATTTAGGGGAATGAGTTTGCTATGCTTGCACTCTCAGTTTTCCTAAATGCATCAAGGACAGCTTTGATTGCAAAAGACAAGCAGAATCTGGACCAGTGCATGTGCAACAAATTATTTAGTCATCAGCACTTCTCTTGTTAAATAAATGGCTGCTAAAAATAATAGTTGTTACTGTTCCCCTCAACTGCACAGTAGCTCGACAGTGAGTACCAGAGATGCATTAGTAGAGCAACCAACAGTTTCAGCCACAGCATTCTTCTCAAAGGTATCACTGCCTGAACCCCAGGGACTTTAAGTGGAAAGGAATAAGTTCCCCTACATGAACTACAAGCTATTTCTGAACTGAAAATATGTAAATGTTGAGCAAAAAAGTAGCTACTGTGAATCTCACCATATATTAAGTGTTGTCACTGGTTCACTTCTGAGACAAGTAGTTCAGGTTATCACTCAAAATACATTTTACTTCAGAAAATCAGAATGAGATGAAAGAATGAAAGTCCTAATTAAAGAGAATTTATCATTACGTTCAGTGTCACTTTCATTTTACTCAGTATTTACCTAGCTTTACAATTACTGACAATTTAGGTAAAATGTTTTGGGATGTCACCAAACTGGTAAGATCACACAAAGTAGTTCATGTTCACCAGTGTAATGAAGAGATCCAAAGGTAATGTATGGGATTTTTTTGGTCCTGCAATTACTAGATTTCATCCTAGTCATGCCAATTCATTTTGTATTTCTATAAATTGGTAGAGTTTGCAACACACTGCAGTATATTTTTCCTGTAAATCGGAGCAAGAGTCAATATGCTAATATTGCCCAAGTGTTAGATTAAGTCATGTGGGTCTATACAATGTGCATATTTTGTCTCAGACAATTTGCATTCCGCACTTTTTTTATGAAGAGAGAACATGGTCTATCACAACACAAATAGTTTCCTACGTGATCCTATGGGTCACACCGTGTTCTGCTGTGATCCTTATGCATAGAACACAGTTTGTGTACTAATAAAAGGATGGAATGTTATATTTAAGTATTTGCAGGAAGTCTAAGTGAAGTGGTCAAACCCATGTTAAAAGTGGGCAATGTTTAGCTAGAATGTGTCTTTTAATGTCTCGATTCTTCCTGCTACTAAGCAAGACAATATTTTCATAATTGTAAAAATTAAGGAATGTCGAAGTTCCTTAGAAATCACAGCTTAGGGTACTAGAGGTGGTTTGTAACCCTTGGTTTGTAATTTGTATGGATTTCCTACTTGCACTTTTACATATAGTTAATAATATGAGTTATTGACAAACATAACTGAAATTTATAATCTAGGTCAAACCTAATATGCATAGATATACTATTAGTGCCTTCTTACTGTTCTCAATTTCTATCTTTATTCAATAACACAAATGCCTTTTGTTTCTTCAGGAAAGGATCTGCCCCAAATCCTGATGTCCCATAGATGCCAAAAGAAGGATCTCAATGTCTGTAATAATTCTAAGCAAAATTCTTAGGATTTGTGCCATGCATAATTCCATTTTACTTTCTTCTTTTCAGACTATCAAAATGTCTTCTTTTTTTTTTCCTTCCTTGGTTGAGAGGCATCACATTTTACTTTTCTGTAGGTGAAAAAATGTTGTGTTGAAGTTATTTTAAGCAGAGGAAAAGAGCTCTTTTGTTCTGTTAGGAAGTTCTAACTGTACCTCTTTAGTCACAGCTATGAGAAGACTTGGCTGAAGTTTGAAAACTGAGCTACCACTGCTAAATTGACTAGACAGCTATAATGGTTACATTTGACTGAGAAAACACTTTTGAAATACTCACTGGACATCCATCAAGAAGCAGCTCCTCACTCATGATCTCACATAGGAAATGGGAAGGACATACATTATTTATCTGCTGAGTTTGATAAAGCCAACTGAGTTTGAAAAAGTGATTGTATAAAGAAGACTGCAAGTGCCTTGTTGCTATGTTCAAAACAAATTCTCCCCAAAACTGTTGCCTTACCCCGAGGGGGTGAGGAGAAACTCCTGTGTGATCTAAGTGCAGTTAGTCAGCTGTTAAACTACTCAGTGTGCATTTAAAAGGTCAGAATGCAGAAGCAGCAGTCTGAGCAGGATCTTGCCTTGGCCTCATTCTGCCTGTGCAGTCTGGGAAAGCAGAGTACACAGTGCCCAGGAAAACAAACACATCCCACATAATCTGCACTGCAGAGGGCGGGGAATGGGCATGCCTCGTTTTCAGGTGTGCATGCTCCATATTTGCAATGCACTTTTGCAATATTTCACTCATAGGGAGCAAATTTACTTGTGTGTGTGTGTGTGTGTGTATGTGTAACAATTTTAAATTTTATTTTGAACTCTACAGGCCACTTATTTACCACAGAAATTGAGTATCACAATGACAGTAATTTCACGACTATAAGGCGCACCCTTTTGACTAAAATTTTGATAGAAACCCAGAAGTGCGCCTTATAATCTGGTATGCCTTATATATGGACAAAGTTCGGAAATCTGCCAACCTGGAAATGCGAGCCGCAAGCGAGGTGCGAGGGCAGCAGCAGCAGCTGGTGCCAGGGGTGGCTGCAGGGTGCGGGAGAACGGTGGCGGGAGTGCCGGGACCTGCGGTATGGGGAGGGTGCCTGGGGCTGCATTTAAAGGCTGCACCGATCTGTGAAAAATGCTTGCAAATTGAGCACCTGACATAAACCCTGCGATCGCATGATTCCGTTACTAATTCGTTAGTTTGTTGTGTGCGGATCCTCACTGCAAAAAAAAAGTGTGCCTTATAGTCTGGTGCGCCTTATATATGGACAAAGTTTGGAAATTTGTCAACAACCCAGAAGTGTGCCTTATAATCCGGTGCGCCTTATAGTTGTTAAATTACTGTACTCTGTGCATTTAATAGTTTCAGTTCCCAAAATTACCTAGCTAGTGACACAACCAGTAGGTCCTAGCCAAAGAAGACACTCTTACAAGTGTAATACAATTGGAAGATTTTATCCAGAGCTTTGCAAATCTTGAAGAGCTGTACCAATCTATTTTATAATAGAGATTTTGTAAAAATCTTTGGCACATGAAAAGCAAAGGTTTCATATGTGATTTTCATTGTTATTTTATGTTATTTTCATTGGAATTACTGTGAACCCGCGACTGCCCTGTGCTAGATGCGTGTGTGCTCATCTGAACACAGCAGCCAACCAAAGGAAAAAAGACCACTGTAGTCAGAGCAGCTTCACCATCTTCTAGAGAGGCAAATCTCAGTCACTGGGAAACCACAAAGGTAAATCCTCCATGCGTTCCACAGCTGCTGCTCTGCAGGAAATGAGTACATCTTGTGGGTACTACGAATTATGAAGATAAACTTGGACAACCACAAGAAAGCATTAATAATGAAAGGCAGCCTGACTCCCGTTTCGTTTTCCCTTTTGAAGGTACACAGCTCACTGTCTGTGTCAGTGTTATGTAACCACAAATTGCCTTCTCATCTTCTGCAAGCTGCATTGCTGTCAAACAATAGTGATGACCCAGCCACACTGTCTAAAGATGTCAGGGGAAGAGAAAAACCAGACTGCTACAAATGACACAGTGAATACTCCTTTCCTGTTACAAATTCCACATTAAATCTAAGTAATTATTTGGCTGCAGTGATACTTAGTCCACAGGACAATGCGTTTACAGGCATTTAGGAACAGCAGTTTACAATAATGCTTGCATATGGGTTTGATATCTTCTGTTGTTAAAACAAATCAGCAAGTCTAGACTGTAATTTGCTGAAGCAATTTATGGTTATTTCATGGGTTTTTTTACTCTAAGTAGAGGTGAATACAATTGACTGTCTTAAGAGGAAGGATGATAGTGCACATTCTTTTGATTTTAACTGTTAGACTGATCTGAAACCAGAAGTATTAGCATCCTGATTTTCATACCGCATCCAAAACTGATCTAAACTATTAGTGCTTTATTCCACTATGATATTCAAATAATTTGGGACCTGTTGATTAATCATGAAAAAACACTACTGCAGCCATTTCTTCACAAAACAGTAAATTGACATTGTCAATAAAGCAAGTCAGTAGCAGAGCAGGGAGCAAGTGGGAAACCCTCAGCTGCCTTAAATTGTTGCTGTAGTCATCGAAGTGTTAGCAGCTGCCAGTAGCTGAAGGTTCCCCTTAGCTTTTCATTCCTGGGCTCCTGCTCCACTAGCAAGGCAAAACGAATACTTTTTGTATTTCTGGGAACATTGCAAAATTGCTTTATGCCAGACTTGACAGTACTTCTCTTCTAGGTGAGCAAGTACTTGCAGGTAGTTTTCTCACACTGTTTTTTGGCTTTATTATAAATCTCACACAGCTTCAAAATCTGTATAACACAAGAAGACACTGTGCTCATTCTATTTAGATGTGATTGCATTTCTGAAAAATGTAACATAATATACAGATAAATTTTAAAACCCCCCAAAACTAAACAACAATAACCCCCCTAAAAAAACCAAAACAAAAAACCCCCAGGTTTTTGAGAGCTAAGAAATACCTTCCCAGTGAGACTTTGATTTCCTTGTTCCTTTGAGCCAGAGAAATGAGTCCCCAGTCCCACATGGCTGGTGCCAGACTCTCTGCTATGGTACACCCAGATACCAAGTTTCCAGACAAAACTGTTCCCAGATAAAAGACTCTGAGGGTTTCTGGGACTTGCAGTGACCCTTGCAGAGCTGTCTTCCACCTGTCTGTCCACAGCTGGCTGTCTTCCAAACAGAAAGCCTCCTCAAACACTGTGGATACAGCTTCAGGGCTCTCACCAGAAATGAGCACACTTTGCACTGACAGAACAGAAAGGGGATTTATTTGGACTACTCATTAGATGGCTATTAAACAGAGAAAAAAATAGATCATATCTTTGTTGTAAAGTTTTGTAAAAAAACCCCAGGAGTTCAGCCAACAGAGACTTTTGCCTTTGCATGGACTGCTATGCTTTCCAAAGCTAATCAGTTATCATACTGAAGTTCTTCATGGACATGCTGGAGTCTTGTACTTTATTTTTTTTTAAATGCTGAATATGAAATACATTCTAACAGCACAATGTTTAGATAATTGTTTTGGTTTACTGCAATTGTCATACTGACAGACTCTGAAAAACAAATGCATTAATTGTTCTTCTAAATAATCAGATTATGAATTCACAAGAAAGCCTGCCATTTTGTTAAGAGGGTAGAATGTCCATCAACTTCTGTTAGTACAAAATGGCATAACTCCACTGAAGGAAGCGATTTGCTGCACTGCCCTGTTTTCATTTAAATAGAGGTATGTTATGAAAGAAATAACTGTATAATACACTGATTGCTTGTTGACCTTAACCAATACACAAGATGCTAGATGTCCCTCTCACCTTTTCCAGTGGCTCCTCATTTGTGTGCTCCAGACAAGCATAAATACATGATTTTGTGGAGGAAGATGAAAGAGTTACTGTTTTACAGAGCACTGCATGAGGATCTCACAGTGCTGTGCAGAGCATAACTAATTGAGCCTTTAAACCTTCCAGGACTTGGGAGAAAGGAGTTGGACTGGACTTCTGTTCCAACTAGACTGCAGTTTGTAACAAGCCACCTCATTCAAATTATTTCTCTTCTGACATTATTGCACTTTGGACTGTGTTTGGTTTTATTTTGTGTTGCCCATATGGAGTGCAGTTCCTCTGTAACTTAATCCTTAAAACATCAATTCTAAGAAAGGATTCTTCTTTGTGTGAGAGATGTGCGTGTTTATCAAGGTTATCAAGAAGCAGACTTGAGATTTTACGTTTAGAATTCACTAAATTGGTAAAAAAGCTTGTTTGGATGATCTAAACAGGGTGTAGAAAGAAACGTGAAACTATATGATTGTACTGGGGCAACCTACAAGTATTAGCTGAAAATCTAATCCCTAAGTGTTCAGAGAGATGTGTCAGTTTATTGAATTGACAATCATAAGTGAAAAATGTTCAGAGGATCACCCTGGTGTTTGTAAGGAGGCCTCTGCCCATGTAAGATGTTTCTGAAATTTCCGTGTGCCATTCCAGGCCTGTGTGTCATGGCCTCTTCTGAGAAGAATGAAGTCACTTGGCCTTTGGCCCCAGGACTTCCTGCACACTCCAGGAAAGGAGTTTCTCACCAGGAGCCATAGCCTGCAGAGTCTTCTTTTTCAGCTACCTTCCTAGCTGTGCCAGGCTATATTAACTCTTCCTCAGCACAGCTACTGCCATGCTCCCTGGGATGCCTCTGCTAGGGAAATCTTTGGAAGGGCTTATTGCAGTATCAGTATCTCTTGTAACAGGGAACCCCAGCAGGACTGATTTCAGTCTCTGCACTAAATAGTTCATGCACAAAATCTAATTTACTAGTTTTCCTTTCAACATATTTTCCCTAACACACAAAGTTTTAAAGTGGTATAAAAATCAACAAAATAAAAAGTCCCTGCAGTCAAATCAGATGTAATCCTCTCATACTCCTTCTCTCCTATGACTTCTGTCAACCGTTTTCTCTTCAGTGCAGGCTGACAGTGTTGGAATGTGGCTGTGACAGCACAACCACTGACAGCCTGATCGGACTGAAGCTGTTACTGTCACGGACAGGGTAGATCTGGGATCAGCAGGGCTGTGCATTTAACCCCCTTGAGCCCTTTGCCAGATGGGGAAGTAAAATGAGTCTTTCAGATCACCCTAGCATCCTATCAGAATGCACTCACATTTCTGTGTATTTGACAATCGCTCTACCTGGCAAGAAGAAATGTATTTAAGTAAATATTTCTAACTAGACCCTTGACTCTCACCATTGTACTAAAGGGCTAAAGGTATTAGATTTATTAATGTGTTCAGACAAATATTCTGCCCTGCATTTTTTCCCCATAATTCTAAACTTTTCTGGCAGCATCTTTCATGACCTCCTGTCCAAAGATTTTACCAAATTCTTAACATCATGAAAGTAGGAGAGGTCTTTTCCCATTTTCTTTGCTAAACCAGGAAGAAGATGAAAAAGAATTTATTTTCTAAGAATTTGAAAAACTAGCTGATATAAAGCCAGAAATACAGATGAAGGAGCATTCCTGTGTAACACAGGACTTTGTTTCATTTCACTTTTGCTTATTAGTGTGCAAAATTACCACTGTAAAACAGTATATTTGCATTTAGCTTTACATTCTGCTTTAAGTGGCACCAATGTAAATGTAGAGCAAATATACTGAACTGAATTTCCTCTTGATTTTCACCAGTGTGAGAACATGATTGGCCTGTCCTTTTTATCAGTCCCTACCTTTCATCTGGAAGTTCAGCCATTCTTCCAGATGAAATGACGTTTGACTAGTGACAGGAAACCAGTGTCAGAAAGCCAGCATATGATGTACCCCATACAATACACATAGCAATCAGTCAAGACTAAGGGATTATGGAAACTGTAGCATTTATTGCTGCTTAAAACCCATACAAAGCTTTTGTCAGGGGAGAAAAAAGGGAAAGAAGTCTATATTTTTCAGAGTAGGCCTAACTAAGAAAAGAATTCATTGCAAGAAGATTTTTTTTAAAGCACTTTTCTGAGTGTATGCTAATTTCATGTGTTGCTGTTGTTCATCCCTGTCCTGAATTTTTGGGATAAGGAGTTTTTTGGCCATGGGTCTTGGCTGAGAACAGCCTTCTCTCTTCTCACAAACTGCTCCATTAGCTGCAGCACAACTATCTTAGACTCTTGTCTTCTTAAAACACTTTTTTCCAAAGCAAATACAATCAGAAAGCAACAGCTCCCATTTGGCATTGTAACAGAACATTGGATCCTGGAACCAAGTGTTTTGTGGGAAAGGACCAGACCTTTCTGGGCACTGTGGCCACACTAAGCTGTACTGAGCCACTCCCAAATTCATATTAAGCAATATTGGAAACTGGTCAGTGAATTATTCTGAACCTGCTGCTGTGGCTGTCACTGGAATACTGATGGAGAAAAGAACATCTAGCAGAAGAACTGGAACCCATGATATAAGATCCTTCAAGGATCTTCATTCCTCCTCTGTGAATATGCTTTTTCATCTGCTCTTAAACTTGATATGAGCTGCCTGGTGAGTTGATGGCTCCCTTGAGAGGAGCATCTCTTTGTACCTCTGAGTTCCACTAGGGAAACCTTCACTGCTGCCCACTAGAGCCATGGTGAGCTGCTCAGGTCCATGGGCAGCTCGAGCATGTCCATCTTAGGGTCTGGCTCCACAAATGGTGATTCCAGAGCTTGCTTTGCCCAATCTTCACTCCTGTCCTCAGTTTCTGCCTTATGAAGCATTTGGACGAGTTCAAGTACATTAAGCTGTATTCCACAATCTTCCTGCTGCATGGTGGGCACCCATCAAAGCGACAACAGGGGAAGGAAAAGGGGAGATGGCTGTGCCATGTCTTACAGACTTTGTAGATAAAAACTATCAACTGGTCAACTCTGGCATTTTTATTTCATTCTGTGGTTGTAAAACAAGATATGATTTGGATTCTTTGGCAGGTCCTATACACCTGACTGGAGAAAGGCTGCAACTGAGCCTCTTGGGGGAAGTTCTGTGTTATTCTGGTACTCACCAAAGTAACTTGGGGCTCAATAAGGGTGGACCAGCCAGCTAGCTTCTGTTTGACACCAGAGGAGCAATGAGGGGAGAAGGACAACGGACTGAACACAGACTACACCCAACACTAAGAAAGGTGAAGCAGGAGGATGAGAGAGAGCTGTGTGACTTCCTCCTCTCTGGAGGACTTCAAACACTGGGATGATCGCCATCAGACTTTTGGTTCATGTTCCCCTGACCTCAAGCTAACAAGCAATTCTTAACTTACGTAATAAAAGATTTGCAGAGTATTCAGCAGAACTCATCCTACTGTACCTGTATAAAGATGACATTAGTGCAGCTCTTCAAGGGTCTCCTGCTGGTAAGTTTGGCTAATCAGCTCTGCATTGGAGGAGCTAGGCCATACCCAGAGGCCAAATGGAAATAAACTCTTCCATGGAGATTGGTTTTGCTTCTATATGTGCAGGAATAACACAGAAACATAACGAACACCCTTCAAAGAAGCCTCCTGACTCTTTTTCTCAAAGTAACTCCTGCTCAGCAGCACAATCTGCTTTAGAGTAGATTCCCTTGTTGGCTTCCACTTCTGCTGAGAGGCTGTTTCAGAACTTCACATGGTTAAAGACAAATGTCTTTCTTCAGATATGTAACAAACAAGCTAGGCTATCACAATGTTCATGTTTTCATCAATGTGGAAAGTTTCTGGGAAGGCAGGAAGAAGCTGATTTTAGTACATGACTGAAGAAATAATCCTACCTAGGATATAATTTTTGAAATAGGAATTGAAGAAATAAACATAATCTGATACCAGAACCAAGAGAAAAGGAATATGCAACAATGCCAAAATTATAAAAAGAGGAGGAAGATATTTTTGGGAAAGACCGTCCTTGATGTGAGTACTTTAGCTGAATTGGTAAACAGAAAAGAGTGCCACTGATCTGGTTTACTCTTCCACCAGTCCATTAGATGCTTCTGCAGTACTGTTTGTTCCTTTAATTTCATATTGCCACTTATATATCTTGTGAAATACCATTTGAATGCCAGGACAGCTGAAATTTTGGCACGTTTTTCACAGCTGTTTTGAAACTACAAATATGATGTATGCTACATCTGGTGAGGCTGGAGTGGAAAAATACCATGGAAAAGCACAATTCCTCTTTTAGAGCTGCTGGGAAGGGTTTGCAATATCTAAGTCCTTTATTCAGTAAAGTGAACTCTTTAATGACCTATCCACAGTCTTCTATAATCAGAACCAAAGATTCATTTGAATATTTCTGCAAAGCTCATTTGTTCATTCCAAGGAGGAAAATTAACACAGAACATGAAAGATGAGATATGCTTGAATGAATGAGCAAGTTGTGAATCAAGCCGTGAATCAATAAATGATTTAAATAATTTTTTTTATTAGTTTTCATGACATGGCTATGACTATGCCAAGCAAGGCATCATGTGTACTTAAGTGTAATGAAGTCTCATACCTATGACTCAGAGGCAGAAGTAGAAGCTGGCCTCCTGGAAGCTGCAATGAATAATCAAAGGATTTGCTGGTATCAATCTAATGTTTTAGATGCTACCAAGAGTCTTCTTTCAAGAGAAGTGGAGGTGACTAAGCAGCTTTGATATTTTTTCAGGTTTTATTTCCTAACAGTAGCTTTCACCTTACGTAAAATCCCTTTGTGGCTGATATTCAAATTCTTTGAATATGTAATTTTCCCAAAACTAAAGTTGTTCTATTATTTCCTTAATACAGATTGATTAGACTGAGTGTAGAGCTTGATTAAGACCAGCTCATGATGGAGCTTGCTTGAAAATGAGTATATCAGCAGCAACACTAATATTTTATTTCAGAGGGAGAAAGTCTTTCTATCAAGGTTGCACATTTCTGTGTACTGCATTAATTTGGGTAGGATTTCACCCTCATAATCTGAACGTGTACATTTTGTTCTACTATGTGCTACAGGACATTCAATATGAGTTGTACTGCTCTCAGGCTGTCCTAGGTTCTACTGAATTTTTTTAAATATGACATGAGTAGAAGCTTATTTTGATGGCCCCTTGTTCTTAGTTGACTGGCTCTGGCAAGAATTCCTGCATTTCTATGATACAATTCCACTGGCTTAAAATGAAAAGACAGCCTTGAAGCTGGAAGTGAAGCATGAGCATGATGCTATACTTTCACAAGAACATGCTCTGGGGCAGCCACAGAATGAAGCATTCAATAGGAATCACCACCTTGATTACAGTCATGAAGATGAGTCTGGATTTTCTGTAAAAAACGTCAGCAAAGGTTCTAAGCACATCCCTAGTGCATCCCTACCTACCTTTATCAATTGTTCTGTTCTTCCAGACCTGGTGAAGCCTCACTCCCCTGGACACTGATGCCCCAATTCTGGAGAAGAAAGAGTCATCTCTATTCCTTGCCAGCTCCTCTGCTGAAAAGAGGATCTGTGGAGCTGGGCAGAGTTGGGGAACACTCCATCTGGGCCGAGAGCAATGTGGTACAGGGAGGTCCAGCTGTTGTTGTGTGGCACAATACAGCCTTGCAGAACATGGACAAGAATGATCCTCAGCTCCCCACTGACCCCAGTTCTGCTCCAGAGACATATCCAGTATTCAAGGCTGGCACTCAATTAATTGGAGGCACAGTGTCTCCAAAAGCAAGAAGAATGAAAACATTTTGGAAAAAACCCAAGAAAATGCCAATAACCAGAGCAGTCACCTTCCCAGCCAATCTTGTCACCTCCTTATACATTATTAAATACCCGGAATACTTTCATTTTAGGAGGAACATTCTGGATTTATAAATAGAAGCCATAAATATTTGGAAAGTACTACTCCCAGGATTAAGTGTTGCAGGTGGAAGGCCTGCATAAACCTAAATGCATCACTCCTTGAATGCTACATGTGTAGAAGAACTTGGGCCCCTTTTTAGTTTTTAAATATGCAAGTCTACAAAGTGAATATCTACTTTTCTCTGGAATTAAGCGATATTAATTGTGGTTTAATAATGGCATTAAAAATTGAAGATTTCCAGTAATCATAATAAATGTACTGGTTTTATGTGACACAAATGTGTGAATTAAGAGATTTTGACTGGATAGGACATGAAATCTTTCATAAAGGATCATCCTTTCTAACTAAAAAAATGGCAATAAGTCAAGTTTAGAAAAAAACTTTCCAAGCCCCTTACCTCCCATTCCACTTCTTTACGACACACTGCATCTTAGTTAATTAGACTTGAATTTCTTGACATCGATAGTATTACCATTTTAGCAAATCTCCAGTCATCCATAAATCTTCCTATGAAATCCAGATTCAACTTTACAAGTAAAAGTAAACAAAAGCATACCTTAAAAATAGAAGAAAACGAGACAGAAAACCTATACCTCTTGGCTGCCATTTCAGGATAGTATAGGCAATGCCATGAGTTCCCTGACTCAATATTTAATTTGTTTTTATTTAACTTATTTTCTAGGATCACAAAATATGCCATAGAATCTTTGGCTTTGATTTTGCAACAGCAACTGCCTGAGTAGATCCTTATGGAGTCCCCTTCCTGAATGAGAGCTTAGATATTGTAAATCTATCCCAGTCATCCCTAAAGAGAAATTGGACTTTTTCACTGTCTGCAGTCAAACCTCAGCACCTCCAGATGTAGCACGCATCGCAGCCTTCACTTCAAAACAGCTGTCAGGAGTGTGTGCCAGACTTTCAACTGTCCTGCCATACAGCCAGGATCCCACACGACATACAAATGGCAAAATAGAATCAATGATACATAATATGAGAAGAAAAACCCTAGTTACAAAATGGTAGTGGTCATGCTGACTGGCTTTGTAAAATTCAAATTTTCTCTGCTTCAGGGCATTTAATAACAGACAGTTCTAAACATCATGAGGTCAAAATGTGGCTGCACTTGTTGAGAGGAGTAACTCTACCTGCTAAAAGTATTTTTAAGAATGGTGTCCCAAAATTTATCTGGGCAAAATATCCCTTCCAGTTAATCTAGCTGTTATTTGCTGTATATATAAAGCTCTTTTGTTTAGGAGTGATGAAATATAGTGTGTAACTTGCAACCTCCACATTGTGGTGTAGAAAAACCCTCTGAAACTGCCTTTATTTAGAATTTGGAATGATTTCATCAATTACTAGCACTCTTCCTCAGTACAAATAGTTTTTAGTTAGTGGCATGTTTGATGAGGCAAATCAAGCTGACAACTTTCATTAGTCAGGCATAAAACCATTGAAAAGGCTTAAGAAACAAGACACTGGTGTTGGCAGGTTCAAAGATGGTTTCACAACTTCATACAACAGTTCATCTGTGCCATTATAAATGACTGAGAAAGTAATACACTGAAATACATATGGATGGCCTGACACTGAAAGAGGCCAAAGAATAAGGAAAATTTAGATGATCCTGATCAAGCAGTTTAAATTGCTGAATGCTGTGTCACCAGAAGCAAACCTGTTG
>VRYO01001463.1:16881758-16922777 GCA_009812075.1 Sialia sialis
TCATATATATCTTTCTTCTCTGATATGATAATTTGCCACAAAATGAATGTCTGGAACAAGGATTTGAGGATCCAACTTGAAATATCAGTAAGAAAAATGTCTTACTCTGTGATGTTAGGTGTGGCCTCTTCCTGCTTTTCTTTCTCTCACACTATTTGCTGTTCCTTTGTTAACTAATTCTCTGGATAAGCCTAAAAAGTAAGGAAAAAGTCATAACAAAATTACAGATTTCTTTCTGTGCCTGCCACCATAGCCATGTGTCTTCCACCAAGTACTTCCATGTTCTTCAACTCCTTTATTTGCTGCAAAAATTAATGGAAGAAAATATTCTCCGAGAGAAATCCTGCCTGTTTGGGAGTTTTTCTGCCAAACATCTGGGGACTCAAGAGAACCTCTTTGCCATCCTGAGATTCCTTTCACTCCTCTGATATGCATGCCCCTGGATATCTAAAAAAAAGTAAACAAAAAAAGTGCAGGATGAGCAGTAAATGCAGGTGGACTCCCAGGCATCTTCCAGTCCTTGAGTTTTATTTTTTTTCAGGTGTTTTAGCTTTCTCTAGTAAAAGTTTTGTGTTCTGGGGAAACACATTTCTCCAAGCACCACAGCCCCTTCTAGTGATTCTCCTAAATCCCAAATCATCACTCAACATGCAAATTTGACAGTACTGCAGTTGCTTTGATGGGAGGATCAAGAAGTTAATTCACAAGAGACAGAGATAAGTTAACCTTTTCTAAACTGCCTAACAAGACTGAGGAAAACACACTTTTCCCCCCAATCCCTATCTAGTATTTCAAAAATGAATTAGTCTATTAGCACCCACACAAAAGTAAATGCCATTTTGGTGACACCAGCTTATCTGGGAGAACTTGATTGGAAAAAAATCCACAAAATCTGTAATTACAAATCCATTGCTTTTCATGCTAGAAATCTGTCATTTAGAGGGTTTCAAGATAGTATTTTGTGATGTTTTTATTTGGCATTTTATTTTCCATTATTTTATTAAGCCTTGGTAAAGCAGAAGAGCTGCTTTACATTTTCAAAATACTTAAAGATATCATCATCAAGTTCAGAGTTTTTATTGAAACACCTTTTACTTGCTTCTTAAACCAAAAGACTCTGTGTTTGATAATGAAACAGCTGGACATATGGATATTGCATTTGCATAATGCATATTATGATTACTATATGTGAACAAAGCAAAAGCAAAAATTTTAGAAAAATTAAAATTACCATAATACAATGCAAGAATTATGTTCATAATTTACAATAAATTTTACAATACCTTCACTATCTTTTTTATCACAATGAAATTTAAAGGAAGTATTTTGGTGTAATCCAAAGTAATATTTTAATAAAAAATATTTTGGGGAAAAATTTCTATTCACTTGCATAGGTAGTAATCATGAAATAAGCTTAGCTATTAGTCCCAAAATTAGAAGACAGAAACATCTACTTCTCCTTTTTTATTTATTTGGAAAGACTAATTCCTGTAAATTCACATTATTTGCTTTTACATCCTGCAAAATTTTAAAAAATTATAAAATGCATAAAAATTTAAAAATATTGTAGCATAAAACTGAAGGAGATATTTCAACTTCAAACAATTTTTTTTCCTAAACTATAAAATCTAGAATTTCTGGGGCTTGTGAGACATACAGAAACACAGATGATTATATATATATTTTTTTTTTCCTTTTTTTTTTTCCTTAAGGAAAATCTTTTAACCTGTTTGGAGTACAAAGACAGTTCAAAATTCCATTTTGAGATTCCAAAATGCTAGAAAATTTTGCACTGCTGGAATATTAAAGCTCTAACTTTCATTTGATGAAACTTTAGACTCCACCCCACTGAGCTGCAGAGACCTCAGTGCTGTTTGCTCTGTGTCTCATCTTACAGAGGTGTGATGAAACATTGATTTTTTTATGCATTTCAGCTTAATGTACAAGTGTTCATGTATTAATCTGATCCTCTTTCCTTTTCCATGGCTGCAGAGAAATATTTTGTCTTTTTAAAGAGTGGTCTGAATGCTTCTCTCACCCTACTTTTGATCTGGCCACCTGTGATTCCATCTGCAGTCTCTCAGTCCCGCACTACACCTTCCAGCACAGCACATCTGTCCTGGTTTGAAAGACAGGTGTCTGCTAAGAAAGGCAGGAGCCTTTCTTTGAAATGGAGAATATAAACCCCCCTCCCTCCAGATTGTTATAATTTTGAAATTAAGAGGCTCTCAGGCAAAGATATGGGAGTTAGGAATAACAGTTCTTTACTAAGAAAATTGAAGTAGAAATACAACTACGAAGAAACAAACCCCAAACACTGACAAAATCAGAGTACAACCTGGCACCCTGTCAGGCAGGGTGCTGGTACCAGTCCCATTAAATGGTGACTAAAGTCCTCCTGCAGTGACAGATGTGGTTTAGTTGAAGCAGTGCTCCTGTAGAAGGTGCAGTTTCCCTCCGAAGATCCAGTGATGATGAGGAAAAGTCCGGTTTTCCTCTGGAGTCCAGAGGAACAAGGGCTGCTTTAGTGTCCCAAAACCCCTGGTTTTATCTTGGTAAGAAACATGAGGCTCTTCCCCCTGGCTGGAGCAACTCCCAATGGGATAAAGTAATTTTATCAGTCGTACAGTGGGACTCAACGGCCATTAGCAGAAGATACCTCCCTGGAGGAAGGATGGGTTGTGAAAAGATAAAGAACACTGCCCCACCTGGTTTCAATGGATGGCCCATTAGCAGAATATCTCCCATGGAGATAAGGATCACTGTCCCCACCCTCAAGAGATGGTGATAGAATAGGTACCTTTTATCACATCCTGTACTGTAACCCAAGAGAACATCCCAGCAGCCAGCATGTTCTCCTGGCTGGACTTGGCAGCTGCAGGACACAAAGCACTTCAAACTGGTTTTGGAGTCCTCCACTAACAGTCACAACAGCTGAATTGCTGCGGGTTTTACTCATACTCATCTCCTCTATGGTATATCCGTTCTGGCCACATCCTTCTCATGGTGCTGACAAGAGGGCTGGGCTGTCCAGCAGCAGCAGGAATTGTCTGGGCTGCAGTCAGTCACCAACTACAAAACTCCTTCTTGCACCTGGAGTTAAACTGGGAATAAAGCCACACCCAGGACCATGTGTATTTCCCCACCTGTTTTATCTCCAGAGCAGTTGTATCAATGATCTTCTGTTTCCAATTTGAAATCAGCTTCCAAACACGCAGTTCCTATCCTGTAGATCTCCTGGCTTATATCCTATATTATAGATCTCACCATATGCTTAGGATTCTCCTAAACTCAGTGAGCTTTTGATGAGATCAATTAGTCAGAAGTTCTTGATGCTCACCAAAGAGCTGATTTCTACTGATTTCTACTCTGCATTTTCCCAGGATAAAAACCCAATTTTTGTAGACTCACAGGACATCTCCCAAAATTGAGTCTTTGGAGGGTGAGGAGACAGCAGCATCCCAGTTCACCTGTCTATAGTACAGTGGGAAGAGAGACAGGAAAATTGCACCTGCTGGGAAAACAGAAATGCTACAATCTCACTTTGCTCGTTACGGTAACACAGCCACTCTTTTTCATCCTTGAAAAACAAAAAGACAAATCAAAAACATTCTTATTTTTTCTGACAATTACGGTGACCTCTAAAGCTGAAATTTGACCTGCTAAGGATTTCTGGCCTCCAGTTTCTTTTAAATTCCTGTGCACAAAATGCTTTCTGAATGTGCATTTGGAGCAACTGGAAATATTCCACAGTGCAGCTGCAGATAAACCCAATTTCCAACAAGTTGGTTCCAACGTCTGGCTCCTGTTCTAACCTGATTTAAGGGAGTCAGTCCATTGACTGGTGGCCTCTGTGCAGATCACAGGTTTTGCTTGCTTTGACAGTTCATCACATGCAATATCCAGTTAAATTCCTTGGCAGGTTCAGAACCTTTGGAGAAGTCAGCCAGGAAAGTCATCTTTGTGCCAGCAAGGCGCTGCTGCCCTGCACTGCAGTTAATGGACTTTTGTTAAATTCAGCAACTGTCTCAAGAGTTTCAGAAGAGAAATATGAGGCTGTGATTTAATGAAGTAATTTGATTACATAGAAATCAATCCCCTGGTAGGATTTGATAACTGCAACAAAAATGCCTACCAAATCTGACACAACTCCTATAAGCTTGTGCTTAAGCACTTTGTTAAACAAAGACTTCAGCAGAGGAAGACAGTGCCTTTGTACTCTCTTTGGGATAGCAATCTGAAATGCTTTAAATTGGGTTTGGAGCCTCTTACATCGTTTATATAGTTTCCTAAATCAGAACAATCATCTGCAGAAGAAGAGGAATGATGGAAATTTCTCAAGCCGAAAAGTGTTTCAAAACTGGATTTTTCTTGAACATTATCCTAAAGTTGTATATTACAACTAAATTTGGTTTAGCTATTTTAGGCTGTAAGGAGTCAAACTTACCAGTGTCTCCAAATTCTTTATTGGCTTTTAACCATGTATATTTGGGGAAAACCCTAGCATATTTTAAGTTCTACCTCTTCTCTAAGATATCAAAGTTTTCGGCGGGGAAAAAGGTTATTTTAAGAATGAGAGATAATATAAAAGCACAATTTCCTTTCTTCAGACTTGTTTCTCTCTCTCTGTCTCATGTTCTTAGCTCTGCATCTAAACCTTTGTATCTTGGAATAAATGTTTACAAGGCCCAATACTTGGATGTTTCTTGTGGATGTGCAGAGTCAGGCCAAGAGCTGGGATTTAATGATGCACATAGATTTAATGCAGAGATGGATGCGTTTTACCAAAAATAAAAGGCAGGAGCAAACCTGGTTGTCTGCATATTCCTTTGTAGACTATTGGCTTGTCTCAGATGGAGGCACACATTTAGATTAACACCTGCAATATAGCATTGGATAAAAAACTTGTAGAATACCTTGAGAGTGTAACATTTTCTTAATTTTTTTTTTTATTCAAGCTAAAAAGGCCCTGTTCTATAATGCACTGCTGGTGGAAAGGTGTGTTGTGGGTGAGACATGTTTCTGAGCAAGCTCCCACATTCCAACAGCATTTTTTAGTGGTCTAAGCACAAAAGAATAATTTCCTTGTTGAGTCACAGGTTATCATACTTGGGTCCAGCCTCCTGAGGTGCAGTTCAGGTGCTTCCCCTCAGCCTTGACAAAAAGAAGGGGCTTTGCATGCAAAGACTGAGGCACCCTGAGTTGCTGAAGCACAGCAGCTCATCCTAACTGCAGAGCAGCTTGCAGCAGTGCACTGGAGAGCTGATCACACCTTCTTTTAAACGTAGCAAATAATAATGTTGTTTTCATGAAATTATGAACTATTAAATCTGTATGACATATAGATGAGAGAAGAAGTGTTCACAGGCCCACTGCAATTTACCAACATGTGGTGCACAGATGTTATGTGCGATTTTTATTCCCTTTACTTTTTAAAATTTTGGATTACATTTTCTCTCCTTCTCTCTAGTGTTTAAACTCTGTGTTTGATGCTTTATTAGATATCTCAGCAGGGTAATGGATGATTAATAATTGTTGATGACAGATATTTGGTTTCTATAAGCTGTGGAGTGAAAGATAAATATGATGGGAACAGTTGTACCAATGTATGACAACTAAGCCTTTTTAGGACTTTGTTAGGGTTACCCATGATTTATGGGGATATAATCACTGACCCTAGATTGGGGAAAACATCTTAAATTTCTCTTATTGTAATCATCACTTTTTCCTCAGATATCAGGGGGAAATTATCTTCCAAAAAACAAAAAACCAAAAACCAAAAACCAAAACCAAAAACAGTAAAACCCAAAGGAAAAAAAAGGAAAAAAACAAAAAAAACCCAAGGAAACGAAAACCTAAATTTTTTCAAGATTGGGAGATATTTCAAAGAACACCCAGTTCCTGATAGTGCAATTAAAACTTTCTTCAGAGCAATACATGTTCTGTGTTGGCATCTCTCAATTAATTCTTGAGAACAAACCATCAAAATGAGACCATGGTGTGTGTGTGCTGGCATCCAGGGCTGCACTAAAGGCTCACCTCCAATTCCAGTCCCCACTTCACTGTTAAGAAGGAAAATCAAAAGGACAGTTCTGAATCCCTCCTGAGCCAAGATGAACCACACTGTCCTGATCTGGATACTGGAGAGTCATGTACAGAGGTAAGGTTTTGCTTCAAGCCCATTTATCTTGTAATGAGAAGTGTCTGGCCACAGCAACTTAAATTACAGTAATTTAACGATTATAAGCCATACCTGAATATAAGCCGCACTTCTGGGTAGCCAGGAAGACCACGGGAATTGTCCATATATAAGCTGCACCCAAATATAAGCCACATTTTTTTTTTTTTTCAAAACCGAGAATCCACGTGCAACAAAGTAATGAGTCAGTAACAGAATCGCGCCAGCGCAGGGTGCTCAAGTTGCAAACAGTTTTCATAGACCAGCGAAGCCTTTAAATGCAGCCCCAGGCGCCCGACCCGTGCTGCCGGCCCCAGCACTCCTGGCCCCGTGCTGGCTGCTGCAGCCCCCGCCTGCTCAGTGGCAGCGGTGGCTCGCTCGCCCGTGCAAAGGCAGCGGTGGCAGCACACTCGCCAGTGCGAAGGTGGAAGCATGCTCTCCAGTGTGAAGGCCGTGGTGCCCAGGGGAGGGGGGAGCCCACGCGCTGCACCAACAGCGAAGATTGCGGCGCCCGGAGGTGGCAGGCCTGCGTGCCGCAGCGACAGCGAAGGTGGCGGCGCCTTCTCACGGTGGCAGAGGCTGCAAAGGTGCCCCGCTCGCAGCGGTGGAGGGGGGAGCCCTCGTTCGCTAGCGCCAGTGGAGAGAGCGACCCCTGGCTCGCTCGCTCTGGCAGAGGGGGGATCCCCGGTTCGCTTGTGCTGGTGGAGGGAATGAGCCCAGCCTTGCTCGCGCCGGTGGAGGGAGCAAAGGTGGCTCGCTTGCTCATGTGAAGGTGGCGAAGCCGGGCTGGTCTCGCCAATCCAGCGGTGGCCTGCCTCCTGCTCGTCAGTGACTCCGGCTCACTGCCCACCTGGCAGCGGCTCCGCTGCAGCTCTCTCCCCCGCCAGCTCTCACTTCCGGGTTGGCGTTTCGCTGGGATTTGTCCATAGATAAGCTGCACCTGAATATAAGCCGCACCACTGGGGTAGGCTGGATTCTTCAATGAAAAAGGTGCGGCTTATATTCGTGAAATTACTGTAAATTTCCAGTGTTTTAAATTCAAGGAAATCCATTATCATGGATTATATAGGTGCATTGACAGGAGTAACTCAAAGCAGTTGGCAAGCTGAAAGCCTTACCTCATTTCTATGTCTATCATATACAAAATCCTCATTTACAGAACCACATCGCTTCTGTTGCTTTGGGTCATATTTGTGGCTGAAACAAACAAACAAACAACAACAACAAAAACCTTAACAATTGTATTAGGAGCTCTATCTAATTTCTTCAGGTCTTCCAAAAAACACATACATCTTGCCAATGAAATAATTTTATGTTTCTAATATCGTCTCCTGATAATTGCAGAACCCTGAACAGTACTGGAAATTCTATATGCAAAAGCTATGCCAGACAGGAACATAGAAGAAGGAGGAGAAAGGTTAAAACACAAGCAAGTGAAGGCAGCTTTTTCACTTGGAAAAAGGAAATTTGCCTTACAAGTACATGCCTATAATAGTAATACTAAAATAATGGCTAAAATAATAAGGCTAAAATAATGTCAATATATTACTCATTATTATATGATAAAAGTAATTGTTGATATATAACCAACTACCTATAATATTTTCCTCATTTAAAACTTCTGCTCCATCACCCCCACCTCAGCCCCAAAACCAGCATCCTGGAAATTTAATTCCTCCTGAAGTTAAATAGTTTAAAGACTGCTACAAATTTCTCTGACTCTTAATTACTGCAGAATGATGGAGACTCTGCTTTTCTGCACCTCCGATGAAGTTTTCATGAGATTTGCATAAATTTGCATGTAGAAAGAGAATGACTCCTTCCCATAACTGGTAATTAGTCTGGGAAAAGCACTGCTATAAGAGATAATCTGATTGAGGACCACACTATTCCTCCTAATTAATCATTATGCATGTTTATAAATGCCTCCTCTGAATTTTGGCCTGATAAAGTTTTTTAAAATGTTTAGGAAGTCTGCCTTCTGTTAGTGGAGAAAAAAATAGCACTCATGTTAAGATTTTGCCCCTCTCCTGTTGCTTTGAGTCCCATGCCCACCTACATCTGGAAATTTTAGGCAAGACTGGCAGGAAGGAACTTTAATTTGAAGGGACAGGGAAGGACTGTGTGCTGTGAGAGGCTCAAATACTCTGCACAGACATACTGACCTCCTCCTCCACCAAGACTTCAGAAAAAATAGCAGATTTATATTGTCCTGATCTGAGCTGTTGGCAAAGTTCTCCTCCAGAACAATATAAATTAACAAAATCTATAGAAAACTCCCCTTAATTGTAATTGGGTTTGGAGGATTAAGATAGTGGTGATTTTGATCACCACTTAATTGTGGACAAAAAGAGTGGAAAACTTACAAGTAGTCTGACCCACCAGCCACCAGGGCTGGTTTCATTACAAAAGCCCACTTCATCATGCTGAAGCAAAGCAGCAGCTCTCAATTGCTGAAGCAGACAAAGGAGCCTGAGGTGCAGCTCCACTCCAAGGCAGCTTCGTGGCTGGCAGAAGACACTGTGGGGACACCCAAAACTGCTGAGTTTCAATAGAAGCTCTGCGAAAAACTAGCAGAAAAATCATTTAGGCCAAAAAAAATAGCTAAAAAGCTCTTTTAACCTTGCTGCTGAGGACTAGGATAAGCCCTAGTGCCCTGACAGTGTGTTGCCCTTCTGCTGCAGAGGCTGCACAGAGGGTGCCTCCAATTGGCTGCATCAGCTCCTTCCCAGCCTTTCTTGATAATGGCAAAGTCCTTCACATCAAGGATATGCCATAGTCATTGTTATTATACCACTTTTGAACCAGTCTCTCCAGAGCTGAGATTGTTCCTTTTTTCAGCTATGCAGGCATTATTGTTCAGCTCTGCTGCTAGCAGACTGTATTTCATCTCTGCCCTCCACTTGGCATGAGGAAGGACTGACAGAGATTTACCCAGGGGGATAGAATAAGGTCCACTTGGGGAAAAAAATTATTTTGTACAGATGGGAACAAGCATGTTTTAATTCAGAAATATTTCCCTCTAGAACAAAACTCTCACTTGACAGCTTGAAGGAGGATGTGCCTCTGCATGTTTCCAGGCCAAAGCAGAGGAGTAACCCAAACCTAAAATCCTCCAGCTGTTTCCTAATGCTGGATCATGCATGTCAGGTTGAACAGCAGAGAGACAGGGATGAGACCTTTTGAGTTTCTCCATCTCCCAGAAAATGCTCAGACTGGCATGTTCTCAAGCATTCAGAATAATAACCTCCTACTGTCTGAAGTAACTGAGCAGACCTTAACTTATTTTAGGATTATCAGTAATTTTCAAACCAGTGAAAAACTGGAGAGAACTGCCCTTGTATTTTGATGATTCTTAAATTTTCATGCCACCCACAAGGCATTTGTCTGGTCTTCTGTAAAGCCTTTGATACAGACCCCTTGAACATCCTTTTGTCTAAATTGGAGAGAGATGGATTTGATGAGTGAACTGTTAGATGAATAAGTTGTTGGAGAGAGGGCAGTGGTCAATGTCTTGGAATCCCAATGGACTCAAGTGACAAATGATGTCCTTCAGGGTTCAGTGTTAGAACGAGTGTTTTTAAATATCTTCATTAATGACGTAAAGGATTGAGTGTACACCCTCAGCAGATTTGCAGAAGACACCAAGCTGAGTTGTTTGAGTGACACACCTGGAAGATGGAATCCATCCAGAGGGACCTGGATAATTTTGAGAAGTGGCCCATGGGAATCTCACGAGGTTTAACCAGATCAGGTGCTGGTGCATCTGGGTTGGGGCAACTCGTGGTGTCAGTCCAGGGTGGGAGATGAACAGACAGAGACCAGCACTGCTGAGAAGGATCTGGGGGTGGATAAGAGGCACGACTCAGCCACCTGCACTTGCAGCCCAGAAAGCCAAACACAGCCTCTGCTGTTAGGCTGCATCAAAAGCTATGTGGCCAGCAGGGCAAGGGAGGGGATTCTGCTCCTCTACTCTGTCCTCCCACATGGAGAACCCACGTGTAGAGCTGCATCCAGTTCTGGTACATCAACATAAGACAGACATGGACCTGTCAAAGCAAGTCCAGAGAGGGCAACCAAATTAATTAGAGGGATGGAGGAAATGAGGAAAGGCTGAGAGCATTGGGCTTGTTCAGCCTGGAAAAGAAAAGGCTTTGCGGTGGCCCACTTGCAGCCTTCCAGTACCTGAAGGGAGCCTACAAGGAGGTTGGAGAGAGAGTTTTCACAGGAGCATGTAGTGACAGGACAAGGGGAATGGGTTCAGGGGAATGGGTTCAGGGGAATGGGTTCAAATTGAAAGAGAATATGTTTAGATTAGATATGAAGAAAAAAATCTCCACTGTGGTGGTGATGAGGCGTGTAACAGGTTGCTGTACACGCCCCATCACTGGAATCGTTCAAGAGCAGGCTGGATGAAGCTCTGAGAAACCTGGTCTAGTAAAAGATGTCCATGCCCACAGAAGGGGGTAGACCTAGAGGATCTTTAAGATACCTTCCAACCCAGGTGATTCCATGACTCTGTATAGGCTGAGATGGACATTCACATTAACTATAAGACAGTGGAGTTGAACTTAATGAATAAGTAGATTGGACAGGTTTGCAGTCTGACCAGGCATGGTGGCTCCCGTGGTAGTCTGGAAATCACTTACAACCCCTGAATTACATTATCTTACAGATTAGTCACTGGTGTTACTTCATAACCAATAGTCTTCTATTCTATCTTTTAGACCAGTTCTGTAGGACAAGGACAGCTGCAGAAATGTACTGGAAGGAATTAATTTTATTGTGGATGTCCAAGTCAGCTATTCAATGTGCAATACAGGTGTGCAGAGGAATACATTTCTGCCATTCCACACATTGCTGTAAATCCCATATCCAAGAGCCAACTCCAGAAATGTGCATTTTTGCAACACACAGTAACAATATGCCAGCATTAAAAATATTGACAACTTGCCCCAAATCAAATCTAGTTTTCTTTTCCGATTTTCTCTCTTCACTGCTTAGGCAGTGTAGTTCTCTCAAGTGGATCAAAACAATGGATAGTGCATTTTTTTTCCATAGAGGCTGACAGATAGAAGGATGATGATTAGGATAAAGCTATAATAGACAAAAGAGTTCAAATATTCTTGCTTGGTCTGACACATTTCAAATATGCTGCCCTGTGCTAATAAGATGAAAAAGAGAACAAAAGTTCCCTTTTTCCTAGCTGATCTGATCTGGGTATAAAAATGAAGCTGTAAAAAAGTTTAGCTGGTTCCAGCTGGATCCTATGCAGGCTACAAAGGACTAGTTCCTCTTAGGCCAATTAGAGAGTGTAAATTCTTATGTCATGACAGTGGCAAGTACTCAGAAACTCTACCAGAGGGAAAAGTTGGGAAGGGCACTACAAGAGTATGTAATAGAGAAAAGAGGGATTCTCTTAGGAGGATTTACAGACTTACAAAAGACTGTTATAACTAGACATGCAAAAGAATACACTTCATCATAGAGGAACATATCCTATGGGTTATTAAAAAGTGGACAGGGCAAAGTAATGGAAAATGCACAGTATTGGAAAATTTTTCATTACAAGCTGGAAGGACATGGTGAACTATTAAGTAATTTTTCTTATCATGCATGTCTTTTACTGCTTTTGAAAATAGCCTAGGTTGCCAGCTAGATCCTTGCTGTGGGACAGCAGCCTTGCATTTATAATAGCCTCACATTTTATAATAGTTCAGAGAATATAATTTTCTGTCAATAAAGAAACAGTCCATGGAAACCCTTTAAAAGTGCATCATTGACAACAACTTGCAGGTTGAAACGTGTTGCTTTTATTTTATTTTTCATAAGCCGGTATGAATCCAACATGTAACTTTTAATGGCAGGCATGTTGTGCATACGTGGGGCAGTTTCATGTAAATATGTGAACATATTTAAACAAATAATCTAAGGTAGGCTTACCACAATGAGTGAAAAAATGAAAAGCAATAAAATCCCAAGTTACACTGGTGTGTGCTCATGCAATATACACCTACTGGGACTTAGTTTAAAAGTGTTTTGAAATATTTATTTCTCTGATATTTATTTTAATGGAAACTTTCCCAACTGCTGATGGCAGGTATCATATACTTGTGGTGATAAGAAAAATGGCAAATTTTCTGTTCCCGTGGAATGTCTTTTTTGGCTGTATGCAACGAAATACCATATTGTAAAGCTAGACTGGAAGCCTGTCACTGAAATGAAAATATGGGAAAAATTTAATTGTTTCCATAATACCTTATTTGAGTTAAACAAGTCTACTCAGACATGTAACCCCTGAAAACCTGACAAAGCTGCAGATGTTAAGAATTTAAACAGTTTGTGGTTCTCTTGATAGCAAATTTTATTAAATAGGAACTGATATGGTTTATGCAAACATACGAGATACAAAATAGTGGGATCGTTTAATTTAACTCTGATAGCAGCTTCCAAATGTAATCTGTAAATATTTAACCAGGGACAAAAGGTACTGTTTTTTACAGTATTTATTGAAAACAAACCAAATAACCTAGTACACTCAATTATAGTATAGTGCTGGCAATGACTGCTGCTCCATCCAATACTTTTTCATAATGTCTGTTACTTTCTCCCATTTTGTGATTGCCCTGAATTTCTTCTCTTCTATTATCAAAACCAGGCCTGAACCAGTTTAGTTTATTTCTTTCTTCAGACCAAAGAAGAAAAGGTAGTATAATTCCTACTGAATCTTGGAATACTTTCTTTTGTACTAGCACATATTTTCTTTTTCTAAAAATATAACATTTATCCAATGTTAAAGCTTGTTGTAAAATAGAAACTGAACTGGCAACATTGACTAAAACCACATATCCAAACCAATTCCTTTGCATCTGCTTTTATTTCTTGGACTTCTTTAGCTTTCCTCAGATTTCCTCAGATTTCAGCTCCCTGTACCAAGTAAGCAGGAATTCTGCGAAAGATGAAGATATCAACCTGCAGGAACAGGCAGAGTTCATCGGGACAGTTCCTAGCACAGCACCAACATGAAGCCCCTGTGCACAGACAGCTACAGCACACAAATCACAGTTACATCCACATTTATTGCTTGACTGGAATTCCTAACTGGGAGCCAGTCTATTCCTGATACTGTCACACAGTGAGAGCAGCATGTCACAGACTTTGTGTCTGGATAAGCTTTTTGTGTGTGCCATCTTTGAAAGCAGGTAAAACTGAACCCAGTAGGCTGAAGCCACGAGGAGGTGTACCAGCTCCTGAGCTAACCATGACTGGCCCCTGTGCGCACAGCTGGCTGCCACAAGCACAGCAGTCCCACAGCACTGGAACGTTGTCCCCAAGGGAAGATGGGTGATCACAGCAGACATGTTCTGCAGAACGGTCTGTGAGGCAGAGACAAGATTTAGACCTGAGACAGAATTCCTCCTTAAGTCAGCAGTGCATGTACTCATCACGCTCAACATACCAGGACATAAATCCTTTAGCCACCTCATAGAATACCAGAAAAAAGATCTTTCCAAGCAACTGCATTTCAGATATTAACTTTAGGCTCTTGCTTTTCTGCTTTGTTCTCCTCCAGACAGTTAAACAAAGAAATGTAGAAAAACCAAGGAGAGAAATACGAGCAGCTGAAAAAGAAAAGTGCTGTCATGATTGTACAATAGGTTGCTGCTATTTACAAAATTCTGTGTATTCAGATTCAATATTTTCCATATGAAGATCATCACTTGGTATTAATGCTGAAGCCGTAAGGAGGATAGGGCCCCTCTTCCAATAAATAATTTGCAGATACAAGGAAAAGTACAATCCCTGCCCTGAGGACCTCGGAAATAATATCCTGCTTGTATAAGTTGAAATAGAAATGTGTTTATTTTTACTACAGTAAGTGCTTAACACACAATAACTAAACCAAAACTATTATTTCAAAAGGATTTAGAATAATATTTTAATTATCTCAGTGTTTATAGAATTGAAAAAGCAGGAACTACTAATAATGACAATCTCAAATACTTGTCCTTTTTTTCTTTGGAAAATCCAGAGACTGGTATAATGATATGCACTCGTAAAAAAAGAAAGCAGTTGGAAAAATGAACTCTTCCATTACAGGATTTGGCCTAGAGGAGTGCAAACAAACCAGCATTCTCTTCAGGGCAATTTACACCTATCGGTATCCAAAAACATATATTGTTGAGGAAATTTGGGAGTTTTACTATGCCAAGTCAGAAAACACTGCAAGTTATTTATGAGACCAGCAAAGAAACAGTAACCATGTAAAAGAGTATATAATATTTTGTCCAGGTTATGTAGGAATACAGAATGTAAAAAGTAACACAGAAAAAGAGATCCAGAAAATAAGTATTGTGGGAACTCACATTCTCTTTTCTGATAATTTTAATCAATATGAATGCTGAGAAGCATCCATTCTTCATTGTCTGTCAAGAAAGACTACATAGGACTCTCGGGAAATGTTATCGCATTGTCTGGTTCTGTTATTCAAAGAATTTCTGTGACATTCACAGAATGAGGACCTACAGGTTTGTTCTTAAGTTACTACCTCCTCCTCCCTGCCATCCCCCCTTAATACAGACCAGCACGAATAAAGCACATTGAGGAAGACATTCAAGACGAGTGCACATTTGTTGAAAAAAAAATAAAGATGTGTTATTTCATAGAATCATTTAGGCTGAAAAAGACCTTCTTGACTGTATGTACAGACTGAGGAATGAGACTGGAAAGCAGTGCCATGGAATGGGCCCTAGGGGTCCTGGTCCATGGAAAGGTGGATACAAGTCAGCAGTGCCCTGGCAGCCAGGAGGGCCAACACTGTCCTGGGGGACATCAGGCACGGCATCACCAGCCAGGCAAGAGAGGGGATCGTCCTGCTCTGCTCTGCTCTGAGCTGCGGCAGCCTCACCTCGAGGGGCAACTTTAGGTGCCACAAGAAAAGACAGATAGAAAACTATTAGAGAGTGTCCAAAAGAGAGCAACAAAGATGCTGAAGGGCCTTGAGGGGAAGCTCAGTGAGGAGAGGCTGAGGTCACTTGGGTCTGTTCAGCCTGGAGGAGACTGAGGACAGAGCTCATTGCAGTAACAACTTTCTTGTGAGGAAGAGGGGCAGACACTAATCTCTTCTCTGTGGTGATCCAAGACAGGACATTCAGGGAACGGCCTGAAATTGTCAGGGGATATTTAGGTTGGATGTTAGAAAAAGGTTCTTCACCCAGAGGATTGGGCACTGGAACAGCTCCCCAGGAAGTGGCCACAGCACCAAGCCTGACAGTTCAAGGAAAACTTGGAGAGTATTCTTGGGCACAAGGTGTGACTCTCGAGGATGGTGCTGTGCAGGGAGTCAGACTTGATGATCCTTGTGACTCTCTTCCAACTCAGCTTATTCTGTGATTCCATGATCCAACCTTTGAGCACTTTGTCAACTAGACCAGTGCCATGACCAGTTATTTTTTGAACGCCTGCAGGGATGATGACTCCATCACGTCCTTGTGCAGCCCATTCTAATGCTTGACAGCCTTTTCTGTGAAAAAAACTTCTTCCTGATGTCCAACCAGGATCTTCCTTGGCATTGCTTGAGGCTGTTTATTCTTGTCTTGTTGCTAGTTGCCTGGGAGAAGAGAAAAATATTTGGAAAAAGGGTGCAACATGGACAGCACAGAATAGCATGTGTGAGATGAGTATGGAAGCAGAACCATCCCCATGAAGGGAGATACTGGCCTCCCCAGAAGTGATCCTTGGGCTCCCTCTTTTCCTTGCTGTGCTCCTCTACTGCTGCAATACCAGTCTTGCATGCATGGGATTTACTTCCATGCCTGTCATCCAGGGCTTTGCTGGGATCATCCATTCCATGGAGGAGCTCCAGCACAGACACCAGAAAAGACCTAAAAGAAAAAGAGGAAAAGACCCAGAAGAGAAAGGAGTGCAGAAAGCAGAGGAAATCACTGTTTTAATCTACACCACATGTACAACATGGCTGAGCTACAAGCTCTGGGGAGTCATAACTTTGAATGTCCTGACTTATGTGTGTTTAAAATCTGAACTGTTGCATTACAACATGGGGTGGGTTTTTACACATTTAATTTAATTTTTTTCTTTGGGGAAAAATAAAGTATGCTTTACCATTCAGTCAAAGAAACACTATGACAGACAGTCAAATAAATATCATCCTCACATTTATTTGTATGATTAAGCCATCAGACAGTCAAGTAAATGGAATGGATTGCATTTATTTGAATAACTTTCAAGGTATTTTTGGGCACATAAATAAAATAGGGATGGCAAGGCCCTTAATTTTTTCCATTGTTAAAACAGCGCAACTCTAGAATGACTCCTCTGAAAGAAAGGTAAAATCAATGTAAAAACAAACTAATATACTTCTGAAAACTGTTCTGCTTTTCCCATCCTCTCCCTACTCAAAGACGCTTTTAATTAGAAGGGCTTTAGCTGTATATGAAGGGCAAAATGCAACTATGTGTCTAGACAAGGTTCAGTGCTGGTTAGCTGGATACTAAACACAAGGCAGTAAAGTGCCCATCCATTCTTGTTCTGTCAGAATCGGGAAGTTCTCATACCTCCAAGACATTCTCCTCTTCAAAAGCCCATAACAACTGCATTGTGTGCCATGGTTTTGGTAGAGCAGAACACTCAGTGTGGAATAGTTGAAATCCACAGTACTCATATTTAAAGAATTTTTTCTTGCTTTTATCTTGGGGGTTGTTTTAGAGGCTTCTAGACTAACTCTAGATTGGCCCTATAGAAAAAAATTCCTTATTGTGGCTGGAGTCCATTAGATGAGCTCTGGGAGTCTATACTCCAATTTAGTTTCATCCAAAGGCATCTAGCACATATGTGCCAAAACCATCCCACAACAAGAAGCAAAGAACAGTCAGTAGGGACAACTGGGACTGTCATTTTCAAATGCAATCCTTATTTGCACTGAAATATCAACATTGGCACGCACTGTAAAGAAGAGGAAAGGTAACTTAAACTCATAAATTATGCCTTCTGTATTCTTCTCAAAGAAAAAGAATGAGCCCTAGAAAAAGCACCCAGTTTTCACAACTCCCACGGCAAGGACAGATTAATGCACCTACAGCTGAGAAAGCTTCAAGACACAATTTTGGAAATGCTTCCAAGGAAGTGCATATGAATCCAGACATTACTTATAGTCTTTATGACTCAGACCCTGGTATGATGCTTAGTCATGAGTCCTGTGCTTAGAGATGACTGAAAACATTTTAGTACCCAGAAGCATCCAAATACCAAATGAATCCTATTTTTACCACCCAGAAGAATAGTTTTCATTCAACAATTGTGAGAAACATGATCTGAGTTTTGTTTTAAATCAATAGTGAAGGCTGTTTTGTAAAATATTACAAATTGCAAAATTGGAAGAAGTGTGAAATGACCCAAAGTGATGATTATAAAGCAAAGTAATATTATTATAAAAGTTCTATGAAGCTAAGGAAAATGTTATTTAAGTTTCTTGTGCTCCCTAAGCCTTATTCTCCTTTTGGGTAGGCTCATGATCAAGGCCATGAAAACAGCAAAGGTTATAATTTCCACACCTGCTGGAACCTGGTGATTTACATTGGAAGCACTAACAACTTCAGAAAACTGCTGTAGGAGGAGGGGAGGGTATTCTGATTTGTACTCTGCAATACCCCAGTATGATATCATCTGTTTCAGATGAACTACATCCAACCAGGACCTCAGTGGACATGTCTACATTGTGCTCAGCTCCTTCACAATCTCCCAGGCAGAGGTCACCTGGCTAACTTTGTCTCCAGTTTTCCTTTGAATGAAATGAGCTAGCTCTGTTCACATCAAAGCACGAGGGCAGCTCTGTGGGTAACTCACAGCAACTCTTTCTAAAAGACAGCATGGACCAGCCTACACTCTGAGGGTCCTGCTCATTGCAGTTCTCCAACACCAAATAAACCCACATTCCTTTCAGCCATACCCCACAACCTGCAGCACATACCTTAAGATTCATGTAATAGAAGATTCATATATCTAGAAGACTGAAGCACAGCCCACATGTCACACTTTGATCAGAAAAACACATAAAAAATAGCAGAAAAAAAAAAAAAAAGCTCAGAAAACTCATGGACTATGGACGTAACCAGTCTGTTTCAGAGGACAGCAGCCCTGTAAAACATGGATGTCACCATCCTGCACCAAATGGTCTGTGGGCCAGACATCAGAGTCTTCAGACACATTTAACAGCATGAATTTACTGGGTGAATTTTGGTTTCTTTACAGGAAACTCCTGGGTACCTGAGAAGTTAACTGAGGAGAGCTTGACAGATTATATCCTTCTTGGATCTGGGATGTCGGTGGAGAGAAGTGAAAAGCATTTGGGGTTATATCACCAAGTGCAGCAGTGCAATGAGACAATGGAGTCACTTCCAGAAATGGTAGCACAGCTTCCCAGAGAAGAGAGAAATTGTCAATGGACTATCTCTGCAGCCCCTTGTCGTGGAAGTCTATAAAGAGGAACTCCTATGTAGGTCTCCTACGGAGAGGTGATATGTCAAAATCTCACAAGCCAAGCAAGATGGCAGAACAGTGATCCCAGTGCCAGGTGGCTATAAATTTTCACTTGTGGTACCAGGGTACCAGCCTGGAAACCTGTGAATACAGGGTAGAAATACTGCACTCCCATGGCACATAGGAAGCTTGCACTCATCAAGTTCAAGTGGCAACCTTTTGTGTGACCTCTTTGATGTTTCAACTTCGACAGAATAAATGGTCTAGTAAAGAGACTAAATCAAATATTTCTCTTCATATTCCCACTGAGGACTAATCTACATTAAAACCATTATAATTAACAATAAAATTTTGATCCTAAATGAGTGTAACTTCATTTGAACTTCCTTGAGTAAGGATCTACTCATGTAGAGGAGTAGCGCATGCATGCACTTTTACAGATTACAAGTGGCAGATGCCGTGAAAATAACAGTGTTTTTTGGCAAGAAAGGAAATTAAACTATGTTTAAAATATCTAAAGCAACACATTTTATCCTAGGAACAAACCTTAATTACTCTATCACATTACCAGAAGGGATTTCATTAATGTCTCTGAAACAAATCATATCAGTCATCCAAAAAAAGTGTTCATGATCAATCTAAAATGGAAGTGAACCAAGCCATAACTTCTCAGGATTCCTTGTAATGACTTAAAGAATACGAGCTGTGAGTAACACGCGAACTGTGAGCTTGACATACAGGCTGCTACTTTGAAAGTGTCTGAAATTCAGTAGACATTGATTCAAGTGCACTTTTAAAAAGCTGTTTGCAGCTTCCTGCTGAAGAAGCAAAAATTCAGTTGCCAAGATGAAAAGTCAAGGGAGGGCCAAATGCAAAAAGCACAAGAAAAACTTTTGTTACAAAACCTTTAAAATCAAATACTGCTGTTCACTACAAAATTAAGGCTTTATGTAGCCAGTATATGTAGACTTGTTTAACTTTACCAGAATGAATTTGCAATCAGTTAGGCAGATTCCCTCTGGCAATCTGTGAGTGAGCTTTGCTCAGTGGGGCACTGACTCGAGTCTCTCTCCTTTAGTATCAATTTTCATGAAATGTGTAAGACCTTAATAGTTTTGGGACCTCTAATCCTCAGTCAAATTTGGTTAAAATTGGCTGCCAGTTTAGAAATTATTAGAGGACTGTTAGATGAGCACATGAATAGATTAAGGAACAAAAGTGCACTACAATCAAGTAATTTCTTTCCTTATGGAGTTTAAAATAAAAGGGGCACATTGAAAATAGGCTGTGAATCAAGGAAGAAGTCCATACTGATGTTCCCCTTTGATTATCAAGGGTTTTCCAAAGATGACGGTGATGTCATCCTTTGAAACTTTCAAACTTCATTTGTCAAAATTTTTGTGAGTAAATAATAAATTATCCTGTAGTAACAGGTGTTTTTTGGTTTTTTTACAGTGAATAATTAAGTATTTTCAGTATAATTGATAAACTATACACAAAAATTATTATTTTTCATACCTCTCTTCAGGTGAGCAAATACATATGCATATGTAACATACAGAAATTTATAAAGGTATGAAACTGTTTTCAAATTTAAATCTTCTTCTCTAAGGCTTCTTAAGATATGAAAAAATATCACTAAATCAGAAAGGAAACCCATAAGGCATTAAAAATGACACTATGTATACTAGTCCAAAAATCTGTCACAGTTGGGCTATATATTAAAACATCATTTCAGAGAAGTACAATGAAAATAATTGGATTTGCTTGGTGTTTGTGTATGAATTACTCATCCTCAAATTCAGCCTGGGTGCCTGGTTCTATGCCCTTTGTCATTAATCATTCTGATGAAAAACAATCTTAACTATCTCCTCGAAGCACATGGATAGCTTTATTGAAAAAAAAATGCACCCTGACAATTAGTAACAATCTCTTAAATTGTACAGCTATATTCCTGAGTTTGTTGTATGTACATTTACAAAATAAACCTCAGGCAGTTTACTTAGTCTCTCTGTCAGTATTTAACAACCAATTTTCCTTATGAAAAACCCAGTTCAAATAAGTTTCTCCTTGGTATTCATGTTGTTAAGCATAAACTCTGCAGAAATACCTCACATAAGAATAGGAGTTGCATTTTACTTCACAGACCTACAGCAGTCTTCAACTGATCTGAGCCTCACAGCACTCACAGACATATGGTGATGAGATTTGGTAATGTAAATGCAACATTCATGATAGGGTCACTGGCTGGAAGGTGGTGTTAAGATTCTGGGATCAAAAAAGCTCAAGTATGATCACGTAGCTTATTGCAAAAAGACTCAGAAACATGCACTGGTATGTACACCATAGAGCCATACATACTGCTTACATTCAGCAAATATTACCTCTCTTTAAAAGAAAGGCAAAAAACCCCCTTGAATGGCATATTCACACCCCAGTTCTGATTTTCAAAATTTTATTTTTATATTAGGCTTTTTATTAACAGCAAGAACAAAAAAAGAAAGCAGGGAATAATATAGCAAAATAAAGGAAATCCCAGCCAACAGCTCACTGGTAAGCAAGTGAGAACATCTGCATTTTCAGCAAATTGCTGGATTGTAGTACAAGTATGAAGGGTTTCTATGTGCTCACCTTAGTAATAGCTACAGGTAGGATGGGTACTATTGCTTTTCTCAAATTAATGGAGTAGCTAAAAGATCAGATTTAAAGGTCTAAAATTGCTTTTAAATTCTTATCAGAAGTTAGCAGATAAAAAAGTTTATCTTTAGAAATGTGAACATTCTATCGAGGTCCTACAGAAAGTCAATGGGCATCATACATTTTCAGCATCTTTAAAAAGAATTGGTAATTTAATTCTAAGCCAAGCAGCTTCAAACCTTCCCATTGATGGCAACATGGTCAAGGTTTCACCAGCAGTTTAAAAGAGGCTTCAAGAGTTACAGGAGCCATATCTTTCTGGGTTGAATTCCAAACAGTTGGTTTGATTTTAAAGCTTTTCAGAAAGCTGTGTGCAAACACAGAATCTGTCACTGAGAAGGTGACAGACAGGCTCCACCCCAGCTTCCTGCACACTTGTCCTGTGTCTACCTGCCCAGACCAGGCACCAGGGCCAGGGTGTTTTTGCACAGACTGCAAGTGATTTCCTTCTCTGCTGGCAGCCCCTCACAAGAGCTATCAACTGATCAATGGACAGCAGAAGAAATCCTGCTCGTGAATCATGCCAGACTTCTGACAACGATGTGTAACTAAAGAAAAGTTTATGGAATATGAGGACTTAGTTGCAGTACATTGTAATGAATCTTCCCATCCATACTGCCTACAGGACCACTAAAAAGATTTCTTTTTTCAGTGCAGATCATGAACATTCACCAAAGTTTGCAATTTTGCTATGCACATTTGGCAGACTGAATTCTGGGACTTGACATCTCAGATCCCAGAGAACTGCTTGGTTTTGCAACTCTTCCTTCAGGAACAGCTCATAGCAGAATCACAGATTTTCCTCTTTCCAATTACAGTAATTTCACGACTATAAAGTGCACACTTTTGACTAAAATTTTGATCGAAACTCAGAAGTGTGCCTTATAATCCGGTGCACCTTATAGTTGTGGAATTACTGTACAGTCCTGGATGGATGTACTGACATGAGGAACATTCAATAATCAAGATCTGCAGTACCAAGCCACAGGGGAATCATGGATGATAGCAGACAAACTTGAATGATTATTGATGCCTCCTTTGAACAATACAATGTAAAATGAAATCTAGATCAAAAAAACAGGGAAAATGAGATTATTTTACTTGCAAACAGTACTAAAAGCTGCCATTTCAGCCACATATTCCACATGTCTTTAGAAACCCAATTATGATTAAAACAATTTTTACATATATTCTCTGCAGATCACTGAATTAAATTACTTAACCTACTAACTATTTGGTTACCATTTGTGACATGAATAATTCTAAAACTAAGCTCCTAAGAACTACTTCTTCCAGTTTAAAGGCAAAATTCTGATTGGCATGCAGGAAGATCTGACAGATTATTCAATGGGGGAAGATAATCAGTCACTTGACTTTTTGTCCTACTGAAAAAATTCCCAAAGTTACAGCTAAAGTTGCTTTAACATGAATACACCTGTAGCGAAATTTTTCTCCTTCTTTCTCAATGGTATTATCAGAAAAAGCATGTCTAAAAATCTCTCTCTTTTGAGAGAACTTAGACTTATGGTGTCAAACTCAGAAAGCTGTGACACATTAAACACGGTTTCAGAGACGGCACTACCGCCCAAGCTCAGGTCCTGAGGTTTCATTGAAATTCAGTCATTTGGTGTTCTTTTGCTGCTAAACCCACCATGATGATTGTGCCAGCTACCTTATTAATGGCCAAGGTGTTTAGAAAACTTAGAAAGAATGGATGAAACCTGATGCAACTCCTCTTCCATATTTCCACAGGTAAGTTGTACCTACATTGTACTTGAAGCACACAAGAGAAATTTTACAATCTGCCCTAAGTTCAAAGTCATATTCCTACAGTCACTGAGGAGAGAGCAGGTTTGCATTTGGCTTTGGAAAAGATTATTCCAGGATATATACTGGCCTGAAAAGAAGAAATATGCCACCTCTAAACATGTGTGACAAGTAAAGACAAAGGGCTTTTAAAACTAGAGGAAAAATTAAATCTGAAAGATGCTTCTTTCTACTATTATGCTTCAGGATGGTTCTGTAAGATACCTGCTCTAAGCCTGGTCCTAAACAGCTGGAATTCTCTAAAAGACAAGATTCTCCTCTCCCTGATACTCCTGCAATCTAGATCTACTGCATTACCCCTGAGCTCTGAAATGCTTCCTGCAATACTGGCAAGTGCTTTCTACGCAAAATATTTCTGTTATTCTACAAAGAGAACTATGAATTTCTAAATCAACAGTTTGGATTGTTATAATTGATTGTTATAATTGGATTGTATTTGTCACACTGCATTTATACTTGATATGTTTACTTTCAGTGGCAAAATCAAATCTAAGGAACATTAAAGAAAAAGTCAATCAATCAATCAAATGATTAAAAAAGTATGGTCACACTTCTAGCATGATCAGGGCAAAAAGATACTTCCTGTTTTAATTTCCTTTCTCTCAACTTAAGAGACAATTCTTTTTTTTACATGACTTGAAATACATCGGGATCATTTTAATCCTTTATTAACATATCCTGAGGTTAGCTATTCCTTGTTTGCAACAGATACAAAGGTCTGCAGAAACAGGACTTTCCTTTGTATCATTTTCTTTGTCAATGAAAAGTATTACATTTGAGCCTGTGGATTTAAATGTGCATTAATCTGTCTTGTTCACTAGTTCAGTGAGTAGAGACAACATCTTGATCCTGATCCTACAATTCTCTTTTAATTTCAGCATAACTAATGCAAATAGGATGACATATGAGGTATGAGCAGTGATACCAAAATACAAATGAACTGAATTGTATTCAAAGCTACTTTGATGATTAAAATCTGGAAAAGTGAATTTTATTTTAGTAAGCTGAGAAGACTTGTTGTTTATAAGGCAGCCTATTGAATCATCCCTTATTTTGAATCCTGCAGTTTTAGGAGCTGCCTGAACAGTTCTGCTTGCAAGCCTTAGAAGTACATTGACTTATGGAGGGACAGAATAACTATTATCACACATGCAAATATGAAGACACTTTGCAAGACATCCTATTGGTCTTTTATAGTCTGCCAACTAAGGTGTATTGTAAGGTGTATTGTAAGGTGTATTGTAAACTCACTATCTACAAAGTGTTCTGCTTTGGGCAGTTTCACATGAGCTTCTGTTCTGAAGCAGACAGCTAGTCTATTGGCTTTTCTATGAAAATCAGGTATTGCTGGTATTGTCAACACTTATGTCTATCAGCTCAAACATTTTCATTAAGAGACATCATTAAATATGGGACCTATACAGTCCAACATTTCAAAATCTATACCCTTTTATCCTTAGGCAAGACAAAGCAACATCTAGATGAAAAGAAATTTTAATGTCCAGAACAGCAATAGCTATAGCCAGACACTTTTTATCCAAGCTCATAGTTTACAGCTATTGAGTGCATTTTCATTTATTTGTAGTAACAGCTGTGATTTCTACATATATTTCGCCAATCAGAGGATAAGCATTTTCCTCTGAGTAACTAATCATGCCTCCAAGGGCCTGCATTAGCAACATAGACAACCTTTTAAGGGAACAGAAAACACCATCTTTGCTATAGCCTTGACCTAAACCCAAAAGAGCAAGGCCCTTGGGGTCATGATTTCAAGCAGCACTGCCCATACCTTTCCCCTCAGTCATGTATTAGATCATTACTTCACCACTATGGGAAAAGGAGTATGAACAAGTTCACTTCTACTTTCATATTTCTCATGAGTTCAGCAGTTCCTAAAGTCTGATACATAGAAAGGTCTTGTTGCAGACTGATTATAGGCTGGTTGCCAGAAAGATCAAGTAAGGTATTTCAAGCTTCATCAACCATATGGATGTGCCTTGTCTCTTTAGATGATGTATTTTTCCCTGAGGATTTTCAACATTTTAAAGTTCTACTATTTAGATTTTTTTAATAATTTCAGATAAATTTAGGATGACTGAGACTCAACACAGAAGTTCACAAAACTGTCAGTAATTTTCCAACAGTGCTATATTCTTGCATGTTAAATTTCTTTACTTTGTCTGGCTATATATTCATAGAATGGGTAAGGTTGGAAGGGAACCCAGTGAGTCATTTGGCACAACCTCCCTGCTCAAGGAGGGTCATCTTACGGTGCATGGCACAGAATTATGTCCAGATGGTTCTTGAGGGAGAATTCACAATATCTCTGTTGGAGAGAGGACAATCTATTTTAGTATGTAGTCACCTGGACAATAAAGTTCTTCCTCATGTTCAGGTGGAACTTCCTGTACATCAGTTTCTACCCATTGCCTCTTCTCCTATTGCTTGGCTCTACCAAGAAGAGCCTGGATCTGTCCTTGGACATCCTCCCTTTAGATACTTGTAGACATCTATTATGTCTCCTCTCAGTCATCTCTTCTCAAGGCTGAATAGGCCCTATATTTAAGCCTCTCCGCATAAGAGCTCTAGATTCTCAATCATCTTTGTAGCCCTCAGCTGGACCAGCTCCAGGAGTTCCATGTCTCTGTTGTAATAAGAAGTCCAGAACTGGACACAATACTCCAAATGCAGCCTCACTAGGGCTAAGTAGAGGGGCACATTTTCAACAGTAAATACTTAGATAACAATTATTAATAAATATTTGAGGTTTGTTGCACTTGATTAGCTGCAATCAAATATTTCTTGAGAAGGAAAAGCTGATTTTGTCTTAGTGTCTCAGGATTGAACACCAACAGCCCCTCCTGCCCCTTAACATACACACTTTTTGCAATCATATCTTCAAGTCCTATCTACTTGTCTTTGCTTTCTGTTGGACATGTTTTTTCTTGTATTGCTCTACATTTTTGCCACTTGTTACATGCCTGATGATCTGATGTAACTCTACTTGGCTGCCAGGAAATCCTGCTGAAAATCAAGTCTCTCATTCTCTGGCAGACGAACAAATAAGTTCAGGGGGTGTCTTCAGTTCCTGGAATTACTGCAGAAGATTTTCCCTTCTGGTATCTCTACCTCACTCTTAAACCAATTTCACCTGCAGGTTACAAAGGCATGAACAGGAGTCCCTGTGGCATGACAACAGAAGCCTTGCTTCTTTAGTGAGCCAGATTAAAAACTGACTCACATGTGATCTCAGAAATTATTGTAGTGATTGTACTACGACATAAAGGCTGTTTCATGCAAGATAAGCAGTCCATCTGGGCATTTGCACTAAGGTTTTACCAGATCATGCTCATAGGACGCGAAAGAGGTCGTTCTAAGTTTTAAAAATCCTTAGTATCTTACTATTTCCAACTCTCTAAAGTCATTGAAGCCCACCTCAAAAGATTCCACAATGGGCTGCCAATTTAAAGCTCCAGCAATAAATAGCCCCTTTCAAGTCTCACCCATATAAACCTGAAAGAAAAATGTGATTAATTAAACAAGATGTTTATCCCTTGTACAGTGCAACTGGAATTGGAATATTGGGAATTTCTCCAAAAATGGAAAAATCTCCTGAAAACATTCTAAATTTTAGGTAGAAAATGGAAATTTAACTGTAATTAAGCTTACAGCATAGTTAAAAACAGCTCTTAAAATAAAGTCCTAAATTCTCTAAAGAAAAATATATACTAGGTGTATGATGGCATTCACCAAATATATTTCTCCAAAATGTGTGACCTGAGTAAAATGTTAGGGAAAAAATGGAGTTTTTACTATTTCACAGCAACTTCAGAGCACCCAAACAGCAGAGGATCAGTGCCACAGTATGTTCTTTAGCAATGACATTGTTAATAGCATCTTCAGAGGAGGTGCATGTCCAACTCCGTTTCAGACCCTGAGAAGTCTCCTGGTATCTTCCAAGAGAGCTAAGTACTGTTTCATATGAATTATATTTACTTCCCTTATAGGCTGATTTGCATTTTAATACCCAAGTTAAACAATGTCAAAACTCCTAAGAGGCACAAAATTTCCTAGAACCTGTCCTGTCCTCCCTTCATTCCCCAAAAGCAATCCTGAGTAGAAGCATACAATTGTAATAAACTAGATTTTGGCAAATTTTGACCAATTAAATTTTATTTGTTAAATAAAACAAGTCTGTTTGATCAGAACTGAGGCTTGGAAATGTTGGGAATCTAGCTCCTAAAAAGTCTAGTACAGAAACAGAAACAGAGTTTTGTAATAACTGCTTCTTTATTGCACATCACAAGTTTTTCTTGGAGGAACAGAGAGGACAAAAATTTTCAAGTCAGTTATATTTTTACTCAAATATCAGCAAGCCTCAGGAATAATCCTTACCCAATGAGCAATAAATGATGCAACACATGCACTTCAGGAATGGCCATCCGTGTGCACAGTCCCTCCCATTCCACCTACTGCTGCATTTGGTATCAATACAAAACAGGATGTTGGCAAAGGCAGAAGTTCAATAGAAACCACAGTCTCTCTAGAGAGCAGAACAAGCTAGAAACAAATGCATAGGCACTGGCCATTTGCAGCAGCAAATATATGTTATAGAGAACACCTCAGCAGATGCAAAACTTCTTCCCATGCATGAACACAAAAATCTTTCAAATCCTTGTTCTGTTTGTTCAGGGAGCTCATCCTTCTCTTAGTAGACAAAAGATAAACCTAGAGCTCTATTTACATGCTATTACAAAGAAGTTCACCTTTAAGACTAATACATACATTAATGAATAAACCCCCCACACTGTAATTACAAAAAGAAAACAGTGAGCATCCTTTGCTCTCCTATGTAACTACATATGCATGAAGTGCATTCTCCTGCATGAGGACTGCTAGGACAATTATGCTTTACTGAAAGCTTATGCTGTTGCTTTTAGATGAAGATGTGTTCATATCGTTTGAAGGGTAATATAAAAAAATATTATTGCTGTAGTAGTGCTGTGCTTCTTGACCAAATTTGTTTAAATTGTGATGCATCACTGACAAGATTTCCCTCCACTCCCATTCGATATCTTGGGAATACACTGCATAAGCAATGGCTCCTTTCAATATCCATATACAAGAATATATCCCACAGTTTTCAATATCTGGATTAGTTCCAAGAGTAATTTCAGGAAATTTCTAGGCTTTTCTATATAAGTGAGCTTTTCTAAAATTCTCTTTGGGAATAAACTCTAGAAATGGATCACTGGAGGCCAGCAGGAAACAGATTATTAATGAAGTCAGCATTTGCATACTTGTTCTTCCTTAGAACTTTTTGCTTAAAACTGATGACTTGTTGGTAAAAAAATAACATCATCCATTTTGGTCTTCTGAGCCGTCTCTTAGTGGTATCCAACTGTGATTATCTAATACCTTCATTCTTCCCTTCATGATGTCTCCAGAGCTAGTGGTACTGATACAATGCTCTGCTTTATTTCATTACATAAAGAATTAAATTTCACATCACCTTCCTGTCCATGTAAGAACACCAAAATGATTATTGAGTAAAAATGTGTCACATCCTTTTTTTTCTGGAAAAAAAAGAGCTGCCTTCAGAGATTCAGTGAGTGGGCTATTGAAGAAAATTAAGTGGCAAGACAGAGAAACCAGTGATGTATCAAAAGACTTATTATTAATTCCAGTTCCCTTGGGAACTGTACCATGTTTTATTTGACATTACAAAAGATTGATAGGTGTGAATTATACTCTGCTGGAGGTGAATACCAAAGCATATTAAAAAGCAGTACCATTTCAATTGGATTTCCCATGTCCTGCCCACTGAACCACGTTTTCCACCATTTCACATATAACATTTATCAAAATTTTTCAACACTGAAAAGAAAGAATGAAAAATGTTAATGGGAAACTGGACTGGCCAATATTTGGAGACTAGATCCTTCATTCTTGAATATTTCTAAAAGACTGAGACAAGAAGTGATTTTTTAAAACAGAAATATTTATTTACTTGACTTAAACTTATTATTTCTGTAACTACAGCAAATTCATATTCACATCTGATGTAATTATGGATCAAAATTTACATGGAAATATTGGCTTGAATATAATTGCACTTGCAAGCACTCTCTCCCACTAATAGACAAACTTTAATCTCAATCTATTCTGACACAAAACATTGATGTACAGCTAAACAGCTTGGCAGGCAGGAAAAGCAATATTTCAACAATTCTTCAAGTTATTGTTGTCTCAGCACAAAAAACCCATACTTACTTTATAAAAAATACTACCAATCTCTAGGGTATATAAAACAAATTGGTTTTAATGCAGCAGTTTTGACTCATATTAAACGTATGTGAAGATTAATTTCTTTCTGTTTGAAGGTAAAGTGAGTTAACTTTGCCAACACTCACAGAAAAAGTTCTAATGCTCTTAAGCACTCCATAAAAACTCCCAGGCCAAAAGTTCTCTTTTAGTGACAATGTAGGTATCATGTGAAACACTAAACACCTAATAATTAAAATTTATGTACTAGATTATTTTTTGCAGACTTTAAGGTATAAGCAAGAAATTAAATTTCTACTTTCATTCTAAATATGTCCTTTTCATAAACCGACATTATTTTTGGGATACAATCATCCAGCTTGATCTGATATTAGAAGCAAAGTGTCAATAAATACATGTATTTTTATACTGTTTTGCAAATGAATATTGAATAGAATACTGCCACCTTTTGGCTATGATCTGGCCTTAAAAATGCAACTTCTTTGTAAAATTTCTAAAAACATTTGACATATAATGATTGTTCTGAAGAAATCAGTCTGTCAATAGGCTAATGTTATGCTTATCATTAACATATTGTTGATGTAAGAGTAAAACTTTTCATACTGAACTGCACAGCATTATCCTATTATTTCAGGATAATGAGCAAGCACTTTCACAAGGGCTTTTGTCTTTAGCAGAAAAGATGCATCCATAGCTTTGACAGCAAGCTAATGGAATTAGTACTTTACAATTACAGCAATTCTTCTACTGCTTAGAGTTAAATAATAATACTTCAGTGTAATTCATATACTCAACTTCATACATACTGAATCACAGACTGATTCTGAGAAAATTCTTACTGATTGAGTCTAATCACTATCTATAAGCATTTAAAAGTGCTTATATGGTGAAAGGTTAAAGGCATGTAAGATTTCAGGAATCTCTGAAAGAAGAACTCTCAAGTATCTTTCCATGAATAAATGATGCTACTAGAACAGGCAGTGAAAAATTGGGATTTGGTGTAAATCCCTAGCAAGTGTTCCAAGTCATTGCAGAGAGATTTTCCCAACTATGGGCTAATGAAGATTCAATTTAATTCATTTATGCTGAATAAATTAAATAAGAGGATTTGATCCATCTTTAGGGAAGATTTTTCTGATTTAAATAAATCAGGAAAATAAGTACTCCCTTTTTTGTTTCAGTATTTCTTTTATCAATTGGGGTGTCTGGTTACGAAGGTGCACAGGACTATCACTTCTCTACAGCCTACTTCAAATCAGATCCTATAAGTTTACAACATGTTTACTATGAATTCAGCTATCTCAACTCTCCAGTTTTGCACTGTCAGAAAAAATAACTAGTGAAGATGAAAAATACAAAATCCCCACAAGACCACTCTAATTAAAAGGCAAAAGGTTCTTACCCAACTCCCTGTAAAATGCCAATCCCATTGTTAAGTATAATACAATTTTAATTTGTAAGCCTTTTCATACCAGTATGTTAAAAAGCAACAACTACAAATAATTTTGCTACTGTAAAGGCAAAGTTCTTGAACCATTTTTCCTACTATTGTAAATACTTTGTATGTTGAAACTTTGTTAAATCCTATTAGAGTTAAGTAGCAGGAATTCACTAGACTGGAACCTTAATTTCCATCAACAAGTGTAAACACTTGAAACTATCCTGACAACATTTTGGAATTTCAAGGTATCATACACATCTAGAGAAGAAAAAATAGCAGAATTCCTATACTTTTAGACAGTAATGCAGTAGCTTCCCCTTTTAAATCAATCTTATTTAAAAGACCTGCATTTTCCCAAGCAACGGCTATTGGCACAGGGGGTTTTTACAGAGACCAAAACTGTGCAGGCTTAGTTAGAACTTTTTATACAGAAGATTGGTTCTTCAGAATTAAGCAAGTATATAAGCAAGTGTTGAGACACTTTCTTCCCCATCTATCCTATTCAAAACTTTTTTACAAAGATAATCTGAAGAGGACAACTAGGAATATTTACAAAATGCCTGGTTTTTGGAAACAAAGTTTAAAGCAGCATTTAACTTTGACAAATAGCCCTTACTAACCTTTAAACATTTGCCTGTAGGGATAAAATGACAAATTACTCTCACAACGGGACTTATTAGACTTTTAGAATATTGCTCTAACAGACTCCTTCAGGAAATACTGTTTCAGATTATATCAGCACTTCCATTTTTCAGGGCCTAAATAACTCAGTTTGAAAAAAATAACCAACCAAAAGAAGCAAAACAAAAACCACACACACACACACTTTCCCTGGGGGAAGAAACTTAATACATGACGTCATGAAAGAACCTTGCTTCAAAATTTAAAACATGAGTTTCACAACATTCTGTTCCCGTATGAAGCTCATGATGCTCATGATATTTTGGAAATAAAAATATTGCAAAAAATTAGCATAGGCAACAGAAATTTTTTCAGTATCTTGGGAGGGCAAGAAAAATTTGACCTCTTAAAATGTCTTAAAGTGATTTAACAAAGTGGTGAAAATACTGTGCTGCTGCAGGCAGTATTAGCTGCTACACTTATGCTGTGGTCCAAAACCTGTATCTGTTTCAGATTCTTTAAAAAACACTGAAGTCAGCACATAAATCCTACTGCCTTCAACAAGTTTGGATCAAACTCCTTAAGATTATATCATGCCACAGACAACCTGTCTATGGGATATACCAGACAATTTAGAAATACCAGTCTTGTTAGGTAAGGAGGAAGTAATTATTGAGATCTAAGACATCATAGCCTGTTGACTGAAAGCAGTAATACATATTGTAGAGATCAACATTTATATTAGTAGTTCAATATTGAGAAAGGAAAGTCAGCTTCTGCTTCATCTTCCTGGGTGAGGCTGCATTCAGAGTGGGGATTCTGAGCAAGCTCACAGAGGCAATCACAGAGCTAGGGAGTAGCTAATGTTCTCAGATGGAAGAGGAGCTCACAACCACAGGGTCATCATTTCAGAGAAGTGCCTAAACCATTTCTCCTTCCAATGCATTTTCCTTGAGCAGCTATGTTTATTACATATTACATATCTGCTAAAAGTGGTGGACTCAGTAGAGGGATGTTAATAGTAAGTTAGTATCTTTATTTTAGATGCTCCTTTAGTAGTAAAAATTGCATCTTCCATTTTAAAATTATTCTTTCATTATAAAAATTTTTGAGGTGCTCTTAAAACTATATTCAGTGAGAATTCAAACTGTCAAGGCCATACAGTATGATTGATAAATAGTGAGAATAGAAGAGTTGGAAAATGTAAGAGAGCCTGTCTCTCAAACACCTTAACATGGAGCTGGCAACAAACTTACAAAGGGTGCCTCAAAAAAATAATTAAAAAAAAAATCCAAACCAAACTTTGCCTGCTCATTGCTTTCTATATTTTATACCCCTCAGATAGGAACACCAATATGTGCTCTGCTTTGAAAGCACTGAGCTCACCTCACATTTTGTAAGGCAGCAATCTCTTTACTGTGGCACCTTCTTGACTCTTTGAATATGTCCAGACTGATCTGCAAGCTTTGCGGTGACTCTCAGTCCCAGCCTCCTAAATATCCAGACTCCATAAGTAAACCTGGATTTCCTACCAAAAGAATGAAGTGCATCTTCTGATATGGAAAAAAAAGATGACGGTACATAGGCAGTACAGAGCTCTTCATGAGCACAATTTGTTTCCTTTTTTGCCCATGAGCTACTTACCTATCTTTAATACTTTAACTCATGTCCTGGTATACGACTTGTTCTAGCAAATGTTTTAGTTGCTGTTTCTCTCATTCATTTTTATCCCTATTTGGATCTGCTGTGCCATCTCCCACACTGTACCCCACTAAAATTGTCCTTAGCTTATTTCTTTGAGCTGTCTTTGTGTAATTTATTATCTCCATATGATCGTCTAGTAATATTCTTACACAACTTTATCTCATGTATCAATCATCCATTCTGTGTATTGTCCCACAATTATCACAATGAATGTAGGCTACTGCAGCTGTGGAAGAACAATGCCTTCAAAGACAGCTCTTGAACAAAAGGAGAGAAATGAACATCTTCACCACAACCCCCGCCCCCGTGAGAAATTGTGCTTTCCACTGTCTTAGACTCATTACCGACTGGAGGCCCCTACAACAATTAAGTGCTCCAAGAGACCAGAGTGAGGTCAGATCTCTTCCTCTTTTCCTGGTCCTGCCACCAAGCTATTGTGCTAGCTCTCAGTAAGTCTTTATCATCTCCCTGCTTCAATTTTCCTCCTCAACAAATGCGCCTGAAATGTTATCAGTCCTGGAGAAGTTAATTTGAGATGAGTACAGGGAACACTGTAAGATTGGAATGTTTTTCTTGTGGTTAGCATGGTGACGCAGTCCACTTCCCATGGACAAAGCCCGAGAACAGGCAGGGTTTCTTTTTGTATTTTCAGACATCTTTGGTGCATTACTGTTGCAGGACAAAAAAAAAATTTAAAAAAATATAGCAAGGAGGTGATAAATGTGTCCACACCTGTGTGAATATCTGAAACTGAACTTTATAACCTCAGGAAGACTGTTAGTTTCCACTGGCAATGAGTACAGTCTGGATATAAATTTGGATAACATTGTGACTGAACAGCAGCACATCCCAATTCCTCCAATTAATAAAGAGACAGAACCCCCAATTAGGAGGCTGATCATGCATTGTGTTTCTACACAGACTACTTGAGAAAATGGGAGACTAGGGGCCTCAAAGAAGGCTTTCCTGAAAAAAAAAAAGAAAAAAGAAAAAAAAAAGATGGCTTTGGGAAAAAAAAAGAGGCCTGGAAAGAAGGCAGTGAAAATCTCAGCTGAAGGAAAGATCTCAGGGGTCAGGGGGGAAACAACTGCCAGGGGTGCTCAAGGACCTTGGTCTGTAACGACTGAGGCCAGTAGCCATGAGTAGTGGCACACAAAGATCCATCATGGCTTTGGCTCCAGCATTCCTGAACCAGCCTTGACCTCCCTACTGGGAAGGGAAGCCAAGACCTACTAAATATAATGCTGGTAGTGAGCAGGTCCATGTGAGATAATCTAATAGAGAGAAACCACTAATCTTGTTGGTTCTTGAATGAACCCAAGTAACCAGATCCTCTATGGGCTGTGGGTTCCTCTGCTTTGACCATTGCAGGGTAGCATTCTGCAGCCTGTAGCAGAGTTCCATCCTTTCTGAACAAATGCTGTCTGACGCTGATGCAGAAGGCTGTGCATGTATTAGGCTATTGTGAATGCAGCTTTTTTGTATGATTTGCCATGGTAACTGTGACGATGATCATGACCTCATGAAGACAGGTACAATGAGGTACAATCCTCACCCATGTGTCAAAGATATCGTCTGCATTTATGCAGCATGCTCATCTGACAACTCCAGATTGCCCCATTTTATACAGCCCAGAGGCTCCCACAGCAAAGGCACCTAGCACTATCTGCAAATATTCAACACCACCCCTTTCCAAGCTACTCACTCCTGTGAAACTCCTACAGGCAGGCAGGACATGGCTCCACAGCCCCTATCCTGCCCTACAACAGACTTGGAGAATGGGGCTGTGATCTCTGACACCCCACCCTCCATGCTACCAGGACTGGTCTAGATTCCAATTAATTGAGAAGGCTGGCAGCAGACAACAATCCTGACAAATGACAAATTATTCCTTCAGTAAATGCAGGTAAATACACAGCTGCCAGGAAACACAAAGACTGCCTCTGGTTTTAATTGTAAGCCCTTCCAAAGTTACCTGAAGTGAATGTCCAGACCATAGGCTCAACACCTGCCCTGTCCACTTGCCTGGACAACAACCCTAAGTCTCTCTTCTCTTAGAATTCAGCCCAGCTGCATGAGAACGCTACCCCATGCAGATGCAACTACGTATTTGGCAATCTAAGCCAGGGTGGGTGGGTAAGGTGGGCTGTTTGGTTTTTTTTTAAAATTATACATGGAAGAATAATAAGTAGAAGAGCTCCCTTCCACCTTTTTCTGATTCTGAACTGTTTTCTGATGTGAAGTTTTTGGCCAGATCTACCACCTGATTACAGAGCTACAGATTTTGAACCTAAAAAAGATGGAATATATATGAAGCATTATACATCTCTCTTTCCCTGCTCCTCCCTGTTTCTCCCCCTAAACTCTTTAGACAGCTTACCTGAACATTAATTTACTGTGGGATTGATCTATCTATGTTCCAGTTAGCAGGGCTTTTAAGAAGGTTGTGTTGTGCTTATGTAAAGAGCTGTGGACTTCAGGGTCAGAGCTCACCAGATCCTAATGAACGTAGAGGGCAAGCAGGGCATACACTGGTTAAATTTGTGTATTACTTTTGCTCAGGTACTTCAGAATCCTCCACTTAAGAGTCAAATTCAAGGTTGTGAATGTTACACATTTGCTAGCTCTTATTAGAGCAAAATAGTATCCATAAAGTATCATAATTGCTTAAAGGAAGATTACCAATAACAGGTTATAAAAACTAATGCAGTAGTAAATAAAGCAGTAATAAAAAGTTTACAAAACAATAAAAGATGAAAACATAATGAAAATTAATTCCACAGAAACTGGTAAATTTCTGCAGGTCCTATCTCCCATACATGAATGTCACAAAAAATTATTTTACTCTCCCTTACTCAGAAAAAGTTGAGAATATCTTACATTTCAAGAAATGTACCCACTTGCTACATACAGCTTAAAATTTACAACACTTTTATCCAAGTCCTCATGAAAAGAAAAAATCCTTCACTTTTCCATTAATTAAAAAGGTTTTTAGAATATTTCAAAATACTGAAACTTGGAGGTAAATGCCTTAAGCTAAGATAGTTTTAAGCCCCATTTCCTGAACAATAAAAAGGAAAGCAAACATTTAAATCCAAAAGCAGAAACTGCATCTGAAACAGAGGTAACAAAACTCATGCCTATGACCAGATTTATATAAACTTCAGATGGCTTTCAAATGATTGTTTCAAAAAGTCTGGGGATATATGTCTCACCTTCAACTTAGATTTTCATGTACAATCATTCCATAACTGCTTAATATTTCATAATTAAACCTAAACTGATCCAACAGTCAAGGATAGAAAAAGAATATACAGTAATGTAATTATAATTAATTAGTGGAGTTACTCTGTATTTTCCTAGTGGAACTAGGATAAGCAGGTTTTCCTGACTTGAAACTGTGAACATACTAAAAAGCCAAGGGCAGAAATGGTTACCTGATTGTACTTTACTAATGTGCTCTAGACTATGTTAGGCTCTATCCTTAACTTTCAATGTGGTGTTTTCCATCTTTTATGAACTATTTCTTTTATTAAAAAAACCAATAAATTTGTAAAGCTATTGTGTTGCGAGGTTCGCTGATGATTTGAATCCAATGAAGTCAGTCCATCAGTTCTAATATACACTTTGTCAAGGTTCCAACCAAACTTAGATTTTTGTAAAACAGGTCATAAAATACTTTCCCTTTTCCTCCACAAAGGTGATTGGGAAGAACAAGACAAAGCAAAAAAATAGCTATTTCTTAGGGAAAGGGTGTCTATGTTTAAACTCCACTCGTAAGGAAAAATATTCCCTTTCTCATGGCTTATATTTCCAAGAGACCTGTCTGAACACATTTTAAGAAGTGAATCTCTACAAATGCAGATGTCTCTGCTGACTAATATCCTCTTAAAGGTTACATCAGGCATAATGTACTGACACATGATAGGGTTAAAATGATAATTGTTAAGAAAATGGTATCATATGGGCTTGCTCTTGGTCTATTACCTTGATTTTTTTAGAGAACGTAGTAATATGAAAGGAATGGAAATGGGAACTTTTACACAGGAATAGTCCCTTCCTTTCCACCCTATGGTACAATTTTCATTATGTTCATCATGATAACAAGAAAAGATAGAAAGAAGTATAATTTTATGTAAAAATAACACATGCATCTCAAGTGTTACCAGCTTGTCCAATTCTGTACTTTCAAAAGGCACTTTAAATGCTTGTTGTAAGGCAGAACTATGCCTGGGAATTACAGAATACTTCAGTGAGCTTAGCTGGATTGCTAAGGAATAAATGAATTTGGTTCTGTAAGTATGACATGGTGTACTTCAAATATACAAAACAAGGCAAAGGAAATTGTAAGTAAATCTTTTTATCCCAGAGTATTGGAATCAACGAGGAAGGGCATAATTTAATCTCAGATCTTTATTAATGGTGATGATGGATGAGCATGAAAGAAAGCAGCTTTGCTTTCCAATCCCAAGTTATTCACAGGAGAGAGATTTGAAGAAAAACCATTGCAGTTCAAATACACTTGAGCTGGAGATCAGAGAAAAAATTGAGGCTTTTCAAAATAAGCATGTTTTAAAGTTATATTTCAAAATAGCTTTATACATTTGGAGGTACAATAAGTCATGCATTAAGTAACTGGAAATTATTACCTCTTTTGATTTATTACAAAAGAAGAAGAGAAGGGAAATAAAAAGGAGTGGAAAAAGTGAAATTTCCCAGTGGGAAATATCTTTAAATGTTGTATCCCGAGGATATTTGGGAAAAATAATGGGCTATTATGAAAAAGTTTCAGTATAATGAATGTACAACCACTTGTAGTGAATATTACTTTCACAGAATCACAGAATAAGCTGAGTTGGAAGGGACCCTCAAGGATCATCAAGTCCAACTCCTGGCCCCGCACAGGACAATACCCAAGAGTCACACCATGTGCCTGAGAGCATTGTCCAAATGCTGCTTGAACTCTGTCAGGCTGTTGCAGTGATCACTTTCCTGAGGAGCTGTTCCAGTGCCCACCCACCCTCTGGGTGAAGAACCTTCTTTTAATATCCAGGCTAAACCTCTCTTGACACAACTTCAGTCCATTCTTTTGGGTCCTGATAACGTACATCTGAAAAGGACTCTACATGCCAATGAACAGTAAGGGGTGCTTACTGTGCTTACTGTATATTATACACATTAGACAAATTCTTCAATATTCTTAACCCAGAAAAATGTATCAAATAGTTATAAAGTTATAATGTGGCAAAGAATCACAGAATGAATCAGCTTTGAAGAGACCTCCAAGATCATTGACTCCAACCTGTGACTAAACACCACTGTGTCAACTAGACCATGGCACCGAGTGTCACATCCAGTCTGTCCTTAAACACCTCCAGGGACAGCGGTCACACCTCCCTGGGCAGCCCATTCCAATGACTAATCGACCTTTCTGTGAGGAAATTCTTCTTAATGTTCAACCTAAACCTCTCTAGGCACAGTTTAAGACTGTGTTCTCTTGTCCCTTATTACCTGGGAGAAGTGCCCAAACCCCTGCTGACTAAACTCTTCTTTCAGAGAGTTGCAGAGTAATAAGGCCCCCCAGCTCTCTTGGCCTCTCCTCACAGCAGTTGTGCTCCAGACCCTTCCCCATCTCCACTGCCTGTCTCTGAACTCCAGCACCTCAGTGTCCTTCCTGAAGTGAGGGCTCCAGAACTGGACACAGCACTCGAGGTGTGGCCCCAGCAGCGCCCAGGAGACAATCCCTGCCCTGCTCCTGCTGGCTGCACCATTGCTGACACAGGACAGGTGTCACTGGTCTTCCTGGCCACCTGGGCACGCACTGGCTCATGTTCAACTGCTGCTGACCAGCACCGCCAGGTCCTTTTCCACTGGACCACATTCCATTTCTTGCACTTCAGACCCTCGTGTTTCCCCATTTTTTTCCCAAATAGTTTAAATGGCAAATCAACGTATTACGGCTTTTATGATGATTCAGCTGAATTATAAGATATCCTTTTTGTAAATTTGAATGCTATCCAGAAACAGTTGACAGCAATGAATTCCTCTAGATTATACATTTTTTATTTTAGGAATATTTATGTTTTAAGCAGTGTAAAAATATTTATGGAGTTCAGGATTAAAAATTGTTTTCAGATACAAAGTCAAAAGAAAGAAGACATAAACATAATTTCTGAATTACAAATACAAAAAAAAAAAAGGCCCAAAACAAGTTACATAAGGTTTGAATCATAACAAAGGACGTGGAAGAAGTTAATAGATTCAATTTCCCTTTGATAATGTGAGACAGAAAAATACTTTACTATGATTTCCTAGTGATTATTTACTTCTAACAATTCAAAGAATGTTGGATTCCACTGTCATGTTAACAATAAGATAAATGACAACTAATTATATAAACAGAATCCTTCAGATAAAATTTCCTCACTATTTAGGAATTATGAAATCAAAAGACTTAGCCCAACAAGGCACATTCCTGTTGATTTATTTAGGATTATCTTCTAGATAATTCTAGCCAAATGGCTTTTATTTCATTAACCAAACCAGCAATCTTAAGTATACACTGGTGCTAAGAATCTTGAGTACAGTGGACTGAATTTCCAGAAGACAAGTACTTCACTAGGTTAGAGGATTCAGCCTCAAGCCTGTTCTATGTCAAAAATGAAACTTGGCCTAGAGGTACTACACTTTGTATAATTCCTCAGTCAGGTGTCTGTGCAGGAGCTCAAAATAAACTCACATTTCCTGTTATTCAGTTAAGACTGGCTCAGACTGTTTTGCCATGAAAGCTTAAATGTATTTTAGAAAAATTTTCACCAAGAGGGTGAGTATCTGTCTCACTAGATGACACAGCTAAAGCAGTTACACACCCTCTCCTTAAAACACGACTTTCTCACAGATGATGTTCTGATAAGAGTATTACGAATACAAAACATATACCACAGACTTATATGAAGGTGTTAACAATTCATGTCACATGAAGAATTACTTAATTCATGCTGCATACTTTAAGATGAAATGAAGTCTTACTTCTAAAAGCCAGGCTTTACATCTTGCTGTTAAGGTGGGGAGAGCATCACTAGCTGAATAATGGCTTAGTAAGTGTTACGATCTTCTTATTCCTCACCTCTCATTTACATTTAAAACAAACCATCCAAGCCTAAAATTAACCTGTACTACAACTATATTAACTTGCTATTCCACATGGACAGCTATTGTAGCTACCATAGGCATAGTCTGTAGTTATGTGAATCACTAAACAAATCATTATGCTTTTGCTCATGAAAGAAAAAGTTTCCTCATGACAAAGATTTTAGTCATGCTTTATGAGAAGAGACCTGACTACTGAACTCAAAACCTTTTATCTTTTTGGTGAGTTAACATGATGAATCACAGAAACATTTAGGTTGGGAAAAGCTCCTAAGATCTAGTCCACCATTAAACCATGCTGCTAAGTGCCCCATCCACACATTTTCTAAGCACCTCCAGGGATGGGGACTCAAACCCTTCCCTGGGCAGCCAGTACCAATGCTTCCTTACAATCGTACAAGTAATATGCAAGTTATCATCAATATTACTTTTTTTTCCACTTCTGTTGCTAAACTCAGCAATACATTTCTGCACTTGCTTGGATTTCCCTGTATAAGCCACTGTCCAGCAGCTCCCCAGCCTTTTTCCGTCTCACCTGGCACAGCCTCACCAGGAGAGCTTGGAAACGTGGCCAACATGGCCCAACCTTAACAAACTTTTCACTTGGTGCCAAGGACAGCTT
>VRYO01001463.1:16923777-16960132 GCA_009812075.1 Sialia sialis
GGGGGCGGGGCCGCGCAGGCGCAGCGCCCACAAGAGCCGCGTCGCGCCTCTGCCTTTCCTCTCTCCCGGCGCCAAGATGGCGGAGTACGACCTGACCACCAAGATCGCGCACTTCTTGGACCGGCACTTGGTCTTCCCGCTGCTGGAATTCCTCTCCGTCAAGGAGGTGCGTGTCTGTCCTAAGGGTGGGAAAGCTGGCTGCGGCAGCGGGAAAATGGCAGGCCCAGCTGCCGGCGCTTCCCGTGGGCCTGGGCGCTGCGCGGGCCGGGCGCGGCCCGTGGGGGATGCGGAGCCTCCTTAGGGAGGAGCTCGAGGCTCTTGTGCCGCGTGAGTCGAGGGGCGAAGCGTGCGGGGCTGCTCGGGAAGGGACGGGAGCACGGCCGAGAGGAGGCCTGGGGGAGCCGCTCCTTGATCACGCCGCGCAGCTCCTCGGCCCCTCGCTTGCGAGGCAGCACAGAATTCCTGCTCTTTCTTCTGTTTCGGATTTGCTGTAGTGCCTTTCCCTCACATATGTTCGGAGAAAGGAGAAGTCAGAGCTCTCCCTTGCAGCCGCAGTTCGCAGCTGTGGGACACCCTCGATAGCCCCGCGGTTCTTGGTGCTCGGGCCGTCGGGGGCTGGAGGTGGGGGCGGTCTGTGGGGTTACGCCAGTGATACTAATTAGTTTTAATTTAAAACCCATGTCATCACAAATTTGTGTTGGAAGAAAATAGAAGTCCCTTCTCGAATGCTCTTCTTGTTGGTCTTCTTATGTATACTTTTAATTTATATTGCTACAAAGAATCTAGTAATGCTGGCGATGTTTCACACGAGTGCTTTAATGTTTTAGACTAAACTCTTACTATAAGTATTTTAAAATGGAAGCAAAATGTGTTAAGTTATATAGATCTTGAATTTAAAGTAGGTCTTATTTTAGCCTTCAGAAAGGAGCTGATGGGCCATACGTACATTGAGACCTAAGCAGCTGTCATATGTCTAACCTGTGGCGTTTGCTCAGTGCCTGACATCTTGGGGGCACTTTCACGTTTTCATGTCAGCTGGAGTTAATTAAGCAGTTAGTTGTATGTTGTTAGTTTTGAACAGCACGATGTTCAGAGCTGAATTAGACTTCTGTAGATTATGTATCTGAGATGTTCACAAATGTGGTGTAGCGAGTTGTCATTGTGCTTTTGTGCAAATATGTTTTTGAGGAATACACTGGATCTGGCCCTTGCCTATATCTTCAACACCTAACAGCAGTTTGTAACTCACTGCTAAATGATAGACTATGAACTCCAAAAACAATTTGAAAAGTTTAAAAGTACACCAATTACATAGCTACTCTTAGGTTTGTTCTTATGCTATAGACTTAGCAATATATTTTAGATTAATCTGCAGTACAATTAAATTGTAGGTTTAATCTTGTGCATCTCTTCTGAAATGCACTTTAAGGAATTTACTAGTCCTCACTGTTCAGCATTTTATTTTCGGGAAAATATTCAGTACTTTTAAAGAAAAATATGATTAAGGTTTTTTTATTTTTTAAAATATGTGTATATTGTTGCGATAGAAATTACTTTTCCTGTTAAGAGACTAGTAATGTTACTGGACTTCTAATCAGCTTTTGAAGTACCTGTTGTCATAGATAGCAGGAAATAGTTGGTATTTTGCCAAGAATGAAAATGTGGTGAGGCTTTATGGTAAGTACTCTTACTGATAGACCTGTGAGGTTTGATACACGAAACAATTCAACTGTACAGAAGTCCATAAACTGTGCCATAAAAGTAACTACATAATATAATTTGAAACTCTTCAACAGTATTCAAATGTATCTGTTAATAATTCCTGTTTCAGATATACAATGAAAAAGAGCTGCTTCAAGGAAAACTGGATCTCCTTAGTGATACCAACATGGTGGATTTTGCCATGGATGTGTACAAAAATCTTTATTCCGATGAAATTCCTCATGGTAAGCTGCTCATTTAGATGTAATGCTTGTTTTCTAACTTTTCTATTTAAAGTAATAAATAACTAGTGGTAATTGCTTGTTGCATTCAAAAACTTGAGTACAGTTTAACTGAGGTGTTACCAAAGGATGTGCAGTAGTGGGGCAAGTAGAATGCCCTAATCCTGGGAAGTTTGGGTTTGTTGGTCTGTCAGGAACTTAACCTTTGTGTAGCCTCTTTAAGTATTTCTATGCTGTTTGGGTAATGTCAAGGTTTTTAGAGATGTAGCCTAGTGGAGTTGCATTAGCTTTTCATTTGTCAAACACTTGCACAATAATTTGGTGTCATTTGGTGACTTTTTCTTTCAAGCATCCAGTATGTTAAGACTAGAGTTGCATTGTAGTTGATTTTTAGACTTTGGCGAGAGAAAGATGTTTCTAAAAATGTGTTTTCCTCAGTTTTGTCGATACAAAAATTGCTGCTTCTCTAGAAGAAAGTAAATTCAAGATTATAATGATCTCTTACTATCTTGTCCGTGGTTTTAGTAACTTTTCTGTTTACTACTTAAATTTCTATCATTTTGAGGAGCCTTTGGGAATGGTGGGAAAAGTAGATGATCTAGCCTTTGTCTAATTTCCATCCTTTGTGGGTATGTTGATTTTAAGGGCGTTTTTTCCAGTTCTTTTCATTTAATGCGTTGGGTGTTTCATTTGGTTTGTTTCTTCCTGACCTAGTCTTTCAATATCTACTGTGTTCCTATTTCTCCATATTTTTTCATGTTGGGGGATTCCTCACCTTTTTCTTAGCTATTGGGACTACAGTCTATTTTACCTGCATCTTAGGAGGAAGGTACTTGGGTGCTGTTGCATTCTTCCTCTGGCTCTTGCTCCTTTCAGGCCTTTGAAGCTGCAGAGAAGGCTGCTCAACTCTTTGGAAGAAGAGAATTGATAGGCTTATGGACATTGGAGTCGATGTCTTGACCGCGTCTGTGCTAGCATTAGGTGTTATGAGCATGTGTACCGTGACACATGGGACTTGTAACGTGTAATGAGAACCAGAGGGTTTCACTGGTGTAGTCTAACAGTTGTAATAATAGCTTTAGGTTATTAACAGTTCTGCTGATTAAAAAAGTCAGGCTGTATCAAAGCTATAAAATAAATCTCAAAGCTGAATAGCTATTCCTCTTTCTTTCCCTGCTTTGGCCTTTTTGAACTGTTGAATATTACTGTTATCAGTAGTAATTAGTGAGTAAAATGCTGAAGTGAACAACACAAGAAATAGCAATTCTAGCAGACCTCCACAAAGTAACTACTCCAAATGTCTTCAGAATTCTGATTATAGTCAGTTACTTAAGCCAGTTGCCTTAAAGTATAACTTCATAAGGTCACAGCTGCAAGAAATTTGAATTAATTTGTTCCCTTGGAGAGCTCTGCCTTCATTAAAATCCAGCAATTTCTACACTTGTTTGAAAACAGTGTGAGAAAAACACTACATCTCTTAAGATTTTATGTCATCAGTTTGGCAAGGTGTTGGTTTGTTCTGGGTTTTGTTTCTTTTTGTATGACTTACTGTTTTTTGATCTGTGGGTTTACTCAGTTAACAATAAGCAGAGCTAGTTCTTCCACACAGAGTCCATTGTTCAGGGTGCTTGCTTGCACAGCTTCCTATGCAAAGGCCTTAACTTCTGAGATCTTTCTGGTTCCTGTCTTCTTGTATCAGCACTTACCAGAGTGTGTGCATGGACAGGTGGTTATTACTAGTGGAATCACTAGAAGTCATTAGAAGTTTATACTATCTGTTTTTAAGGCCTCACTGTTTAAAGTACTCAAAACTAAGCTCATTTACACAGTTATAATTAGAAATGTCCGTGCACAATTTATAGTTGCTTTTGTCTTGTCTTCCATGAGATCAACTTACAATTACACACCCAGGAGATGTCGCAGGAAAACATTTTCGTATTCTTAGTAAGTCAACTGAATGTTTTTTCCTTCATCTGTTTCTTCTTCCTCTTTTATAATCTCAAGAGTCAAGTGAAGGTGGAGATAATTTCTCCTTATTGGAACACTTCCTGTCAGGCAAGTTGTTCTTAGGTTCGGTCACCATTATGGTGTTAGCCACCTTGGATGTCCTGTTTAAATAGCTGTGTAGTCAAATCATGAAATAAATGTCGACTCTGTTCACCCTGGCATTGAGTGTTCTGGCGTGTGGCTCACTTTCACTGTTTCCTGCACTTATCTTCTGGGATTTAGTCTTGGCTTCTCTGATCCCACATGTTTCTTGGATCACATACCCATGTCAGGGTGATTTTTTTTTTTTAAAGCACATATGCTTTTTTGAATTTTAAGTCTTCACTTCATTGCTTTGCTGGCACTGGGTGAGGAATTTGGGGTCTGTGTAAAATAATCACCCTAAAACTTTGTTGAATTTCCTAACACCTTTTCATAAAGGTCCCTAATGTTTGCATTAAGCACAGAGTATTCAAAATCCTAATTTTGCAGGTTGAGCTGCTTGAAACTTTTCCTGTCAATTTTTATTTAAGTATGCTCTAAACGTTCTTTTAGAACCTGTCATCAGAATAAAATCAGTCTTTGTGGTATCATTGGATTGTTTGCTTTTTTGCAAGTTTATTTGGAATAAGCGAACTTGAATAAAGGGTATTTCTCCTTTAGTAGAAGCCTGAAGATACCTTGTCTAATACAGACTCTTCTCCAGCTGTACGTGTTCTCTGGTGGCCTCCACACAGGAGGGAAGGAACCAAGTGTTAGAAGTTATTCTGAGTTAGAGTTGTTACACCCAGTGGCTTTGAGACTTGGCTGAGAGGACAGGTGAGGCAGGAATCGGGAAGATGTGTTCAAATGTCAGCACCATGTAATTACAGGTTGGCTCATGTAAGAATTTGAAGCATTTTATTAAAGTCTTTTTGTTTGTCCGCTCAGCTTTGCGTGAGAAAAGAACAACTGTTGTTGCACAGCTGAAGCAGCTTCAAGCTGAAACGGAACCTATTGTGAAGATGTTTGAGGATCCAGAGACTACGAGGCAAATGCAGTCCACTAGGTAATTTCTGATCTAATTTGTCAGGATGGCTTCTTGGTACCTCTCAAGTGTTGCTGCTAGGAATACTTTCTGTGTAGTAACTGCAAGAAAGACACATTTATTTTCATACAGTATTTAAGTAGTGCTTGTGGTCAGATAATTGAAATTGCTTGACACAGCTTGCTCTTCCTCAGTGCTTTTCCCTCTTGTGCAAAAGACATCTATTGATTGTAATTTTGAATCAACTTGGTACAAGTGACAGTCATCATCCAGTGAAGTCCAATCACAGGCACTTTTTTATTTGGCTTTGATCAGGTTTAAGGTTTGTTTGAGGGAAAATACGGGCGAAACACTTCCTATTTAATGCCTTCCAGGAAAGATTATAGAGTGTTGTATTAGTCTGGGAAGTGTGGATGAGCATCCTTTCAGCCTCAGAGCACATATTTGGGGTGTTCTGTTCTTTTCCCTCTTACTTGCTCCACCCCAAACTGTTCCAACTTCTTGGTATAAGATAGTGCTCATATTTGCCTTTCTAAGATGCATCCAATTTCTTCAAATTTTTTGTGGGAGTAATTAAATCATCTGCCCACTGTGTCTAAGGTCTTCCAGAGTTCCACTGTGGTTAAGCTTGAAGTGGGCTCTGTAGGAAAGAGTTCAGCTGTAGTCACTGAGGAGTAACTGCACCTTCAGCAGAGAGGTGGGCTGATATTGGTTTGGCATAAATTGCTCCTTGTTTCCTTTGCATAGTAATCATTCTTACTGCTGTTGTAAATGTGTCTGGAAAACTGGAATATTAATTGGATCCCTTCACTCTTACCTGCCCTAAAATTTTAAATAGGGCGTGCTGTCTGTATCAGAGAGAACCTATGGCTCAACTTGAAGATGAAGCCCGTACTTGGGTTTACTGTTGGCAAGCTTTATGCATCCACTGATATGGAAAGCTATAACATTACTTCTGGAATTTCATAGAAAAATATTGAATATACAGACTTCGTTCTAGTCTGCAGAAATGTTCTCTATGAATATACCTTTGTTTGTGAACAAATTCCCTTAAGAATATTGGATCCCTCAAGGGACAGGAGCTTGATTAGAATTTACTCTTTCAAATATGCATTATCATGCTTGTTTTCTTACCCCTGTTCTTTTTTCCACTCTTCACATTGCTTTCAGAATTTGTTGTAGATTAATTTAGATCTTGGTGCAGAAATGGTGAGGTGCAGCGTATTACTTCTCAATGCACACACAAAATAAGATGTCAGTAGGAGTTGTGAAATATGTTGGCTTTGCAGCACATCAGAAGTAGTTTATTTTCTATCCTGGTAACACGAGAAAGTAGTTAAGCTTTTGCTGTAAAAACGTTATTAACTAACTAAGCTGCCTTTGTGTCTGACTTCAGGATGGATGTTCACATCAGATATAAATAAATGCAATTTCTTTTCTTTATGTGATTGACTTGTGATTATGCAAAGCCAGGGGTCACTTGTTTTTGGAGGTATACCTTTACAAGTGGAAGTTCCAGTTACTATGGCCGTTGAGCCTGCCTTAAAGAAAAGTCTTCCTCCACAGCTATGCAAATGTAATTTAACATACAGAGGTCTTGTCTAATTATTGCTCTGCCTTTAGCCAATTTTTTAATAATAATTGGCCTGGAAAAATGTTACTAGATCGCTAACATTTTGTGGGAAATGTGCTGTTACTTGACTTTTGATTCACAGAAGCTGGACAATAGAATGTACTTCAAATTGGAAATGCCTTGTTTGGGAGCAAGAGTCAATAAAAGCATGAAATATAGCTTGCCTAATGGTATAGAATATTAGTACTACTACTCATCTGCAACAAGCTTTGTTTTAGACCTGGTGTGTGATTTCTAAAATATCTGGAAACTTCACAGTTCAGAAATTCTGGTTTTGGTTATTGGCTCAGCTGTAGTTCTAAGCCAGATTATTTGGTTTAGATAGTAATGGGTAAAATTGAGCTGAAGTATATCACATCTGTCTAGACTGAGTAGTGTGCTGTAGCTAGAAGGAAGAAATTTTGATTCTTTTGGGAATTTCTGCTGGTCATTTCAAATCTGTATTAAATTCAGATAGCTGCATATTATCAGGACTTTAGATCATGACTTTTGATACATGATGGCACTGTTTGGAATATCCAGCTCTGGGAAATAATGTGTAAAGGAGATTTTGCAGGTAGAAGTTCTTTAAAGAATTAGGCAAAGGACTTCACTTCTCTAAGCAGCTGTTGGAGGATTTTGACTTTAAAACTAAAGAGTGATAGTCAGTATTGCTCATCCTTAAAGTATGTTTTACTGGAACAAATCCATGGGAGTATTTAATTGCTTTCAGAGGTAAGACTGAGGATCATAATTCTTGGTTCAGTTGGCAATTTGCCATTTCCCTGTAGAATCTTGTACCATAAGTTCTAATTAAAGAGACTCATATCTTTGCAGTCAGTTCATTTCAGAGTAACTGGGAAAATACTGCTTGCATGCAGTTGTTACTGTATCTTGTCTCAGGGAATTAACAGCTTGCGAATTAACAGCTTGCCTCCTGGAGGCTAAACTTCTGTTTGATCCAGGTAATACAGCCTGTTCTTTTAATATTAATGTTTAATAAAAAGCAGTCTTATCACATGATCATAGATGTTTAGAACTTATTAGTATGATTATTTTTTTGTGGTTCTGTGTTCTGCACATATTTGCTGTGGTAGAGATATTCTTGTGACCCACTCTCAGTGCTGACAGTAGGATAAGTTTCCTTTCTACTTTTATTTGCTTTAGTCTTCACCATTTTTTCCCATCTCCTGTTAAAATCGAGGTTGTCCAGAGTACCTGCTCTGAAATTGGAACATGAGAGTAGGATGAGCTCTAATTCAGAATTTAACTTTCATACAGAGAGCTATCAAATTCAAAAGAACCTTCCACTCTTTCTTAACTGTATTTATTGTTGCAGGTGGCATTCATTGCTTAAAATTAGAATAACTAAGATTTTGAAACTTCGTGATACAGTAATAGATGACTCTGCACTGCTTTTGAACAAGTGGAGGAATGTTACTTTAAATTTAATGCTCAGTTTTTTGTGTTTTGTCTGTGAAATTGTGTTGCATTGTGTAGTGTTGCATGGTGGCTATCAATTTATTTTGTAAAAACAGTGCTTTCTATCCTTTTATTGTAGAGATGGTCGGATGCTGTTTGACTATTTAGCTGAGAAGCATGGGGTAAGTGTTGTAGTGGCTGGAATTCAGTTCTCTGGCCACCCAACCTCCCTCACAGCTTACTGCATTTTCACCAAGTATGATCTAGTGTTTTGTCCTGTCCCCTGTCAGTGTAGCTAATAGGCAGAATTCCTAGTAATAACATATTTAATCCTTTGAACTTTAATTTTTTTATACAAAAAAAAAAAAAAAAAAGCTGAAGCTTAATGCTAGCTGCACCTGTGTAACTTAGGTGTGCTTTACTTTGTAATGCAAGATTTCATCTTTTTTTCAGTATTGGTATAATCTCTCATTCCATAGCATGGATTGAGTATGATAGTTTCCTATTGTCTTGTCCTATGTACAATGATTTTTGAAAAGCTACAAATTTCAACTCTTACTGTACTATTAAAATTGACTTGTGGCAGCATATTTTTTTCCTGATGAATGAAAGCTCTTATTGTATTCCTTTTCAGTTTAGGCAGGAGTACCTAGATACACTCTACAGGTATGCAAAATTCCAGTATGAGTGTGGTAACTACTCAGGAGCTGCAGAATATCTCTACTTCTTTAGGGTTCTGGTAAGTTTGGATTGGTTGTTGGTTTGGGGTTTAATTTTTTGGTTTATTTGGTGTTATTTTCAGTGAAATACTTAAACCAGTAAGTTGTCCATATTCATGCTTAGCATATAATACTTCATAGCTTTTTGAGGCAATTACTGTATGCCAGAGTTTACTATAATGGTTAATAATCATTACTGGTGTTCCACAATTCTATTATTTTCAAGTAGAACTCAGAACTGTTCTTCAAATTGGTATGTCTTGTAGCATTTAATTATAGAATACGATGAAATGAGTACTTGTTTTTAAGAGTACTTGATTTTTGTGCACAGATGTAGTCAGCAGCAGTGAAAAGCTTGCAGGTGGATTGAATGTAATTGCTGGCAATGGTGAACAGCCAGCTTCTTATCTGAACTCTCATCTGTCCTCTCTTGAATTCTGTGATGGATTTAAGAGTATAAGTCATCTCCCTATGAAATGTAGACAGCTCAGATGATATATGTAGAACCAGATCCATAGTCGGTGAAGCAACTCTTTTCAGCTTGTTGTAATTCATATCATTTGTTCCTGGTGGGAGTGAATTTTGAGAATAAAGATTTGATGTCTTGTAAGAATCTGGGCACAGTAAATTTATTGTTGGTGGTCAGTGAGTGTGCTGCTTTACTAATAAATGGAAATTTAAGGTAACTGCTTGAAAATCCAGATAATGTAGCTGGAACCTAAAAGCAGATATTGTGAATAGCTACCTTTAAGTGATTTGGAACCAGCGCAGAGCATGTGAACCTTCTTAGCTCAGTATCTACTAAACTGGCACTGGGCTTTTCTGGAAGATGCGCAGTTTGTAGTATCTCATGGATTTGTGCAGTGATCGCTAAAAATGTAGTGACTTGTACCATGATGCTTTTTCCTTGCTAGTTTCTGTTCCCATCTGAAAGTAATCTCAACTCCCTGAAAACTGCTGGAGTAAACCACAAAATTTTCTGCAATTGATTGTAATTAAAGGAGAAAAATAGGAAAAATCTATCTTTAGTCAGAAGAGTGGGGATCAAAGTAGGAATTAGTTGAATTATTAGTCTAAATTTTGATGCTGATGCTGGCTTTCAGTGTTACAGGCTCTTTTTATGTGCCAGGAGGGGACATGAAAGTTATATATGTAGGCTTGGGGTGACTATCCTTAATTCTTCATGCCTTTTTTTTCTGGGCACAGCATTATGTTCTTGTAAGTCAAGTAACCTCAGAAAACGAAGTACTGATTTTTGTGCTGATAATAGGTGTAGTATAAGACTTCTGTTACTAATTCTGATGGGAGAAGATTTGTTTAAAAGCCTTGTGTGAAAGAACTATTGTAACCAGTCTGAGATCAGAATTTGACATTTTGAATGACATAGTGCAACTCATTCCTATGTAAAACTAACACAGTTTGACCTTGTGACTACCCTTCCAGGAAGCAGGTTCACTGCTGCAAAGTTGCAGTTCCAGTGGACGTTTCTGTAACAAGTACACTTCTGGGCAAGGCATTAGCAGGAATACTAGCTTTTTGAAGGTGATAACCTGCTATTATAAGCTCTTTAGGAACCTGCCTTGTAATAACCTTGTTTTACTAGTTTAGAAGAATTTTTGTGTGTGGAACAAAAAACCAAAAAAAAATAGGCCAAAATCAATTTGGGACCAATGTATCATCTGGTGCTTAGTGGGCTTTTTTGTTTTTGTTTTTTTTCAACTTAAACTGCAGCAGCATGAATCTCTGTCTTACTTTGACAGGATTTCCCAGTTTCTGCTTAAGAAATTTTACTACTCCTTTTTCTGTGTCTAAGTTGTTTCTCTGGGGAAAAAAACACAAACAAAAAAAATAAACCAAACCAAAAAAACAAACCCACTTAGTTTTAGGACTATGCAAAATTGGTATCTTGTAAATGAAAAATACTGCCGGAAAATACCCCTTAATTTTAAAAGGAAGTATTCATTCGTAACAAAATACTGAGAGTGACTTTTTTGCTATTGTTGAGCATAGGTTCCAGCAACAGACAGAAATGCTTTGAGTTCTCTTTGGGGAAAACTGGCATCTGAAATCCTGATGCAGAATTGGGATGCAGCCATGGAAGATCTCACAAGACTAAAGGAGACAATAGATAATAATGTAAGTAAAATCTTGGACATCTTAGCAAGGTGAGAAGTTAGAGGTGCTATTACTCAAGTTTTATTATAAATCACTTGCAATATTGTTTAGGAGTAGGTTACCACCTTTGCACTTGACACTTTCTTATTGGCAGTGGGAAAGTTGAAGGATGATCGTGGAGAAATAATGAAACATTCTTGTTCAAATTGCTTGCCTTTTAACACCTTAGGTTCTTATCTATATTTTCAAATTTATTTCCAACAAAAAAAATTAAGGATGTGCTTGAGGGCAAGGTATCGTGTGAAATTGCTGCTTAAATTTCAGATACTTGTGCTACTAATTTCCAGGAAAGAATAAAACGCATGTAATTAAACCATGTTATCTCATTAAGACAGTGTTTTTGACAGCAAGTGCAAGACACCTTGTATTTAGAAACAGTTTTCAGCTAATTCAGCTTTCTCCTGAGTTCAGAAGCATACCAAGAACTTAGAGGGAGAGTGGAGCTGCAGTACTAATTCAGAGCAACTGATGAGATTAAGGACCTGTCTGTCAGTCTTCCTCTTTGCTTGAGGAGCTTCACTGTTATGTCAGAGATGTGAAAGTTTTACTCTCCTGAACCAGAGTCTTAAAAAAAACCAGGGATTTTTTTTCTGTCCCTCAGTTGTTCTTTGTGTGGCAGATAATTAGTTAACAAATTTTCTTCTGCAGTTTTGTTGTCTTTATGATTCTGTGTGGCTATAGTAGACCATTTGACTTGTTCACTAAGCTCCCAAGATTTGTTTAATATAGAATCATAGCAGTTTGTTGTCATGCTCTTTGGAGTGAGGATTACTTGCCATGTCATCCTCAGTGTGTTGTTTTGCAGTCTGTTTGAAGTGCTATTGAAATTTGGAGCTAATACAAGTACTTGGAGCTGAACCCTTGTTTGTCCATTATCAGCAGGTTTAAATAAAGATAATGACTTTTTTTTTTCCTGAAAGTGATTATAGAGTTTTGTCTTTGTCTGAGGGTCTATGGCATAAAAAAAGATCTTGTGAGGGTTTAGGAAGGAAGTAAGACCGAGAAGGTGAAAAAGTAGTTGCTCTGATCACATCTGAAGAGGGAATACAAGAAATTCAGAATTAAGAAGGGGAGTAACTTAGGTTAGTATGGTGGTCTTGGAGAGCTAAAAAAATCTAAAATCTCTGCTCTTGCCATTAAAAACAAATTTCAGGACACAGTTTGGAATATAATACTTGAAAATTTATTTTGCTTATAACTTTCAGTAGATTTATCATTGAGAAGACAAAAACGTTGAACTTCAAACTCAGCATGAGAGTGACATTTACATGGAGCTGATGCAAAATCACAAAATTTTGAGCAATTGCAGGTGTCCATGGATTAGTATTCAAGCAAACTTTGTGTTGTGTCTGACTTGAACCAATGTTATGTTTTCTCTTAGTCTGTCAGCTCTCCTCTGCAGTCTCTTCAGCAAAGAACATGGCTCATCCACTGGTCTTTGTTCGTGTTTTTTAATCATCCTAAAGGGAGAGACAACATCATTGACCTTTTTCTCTATCAGCCACAGTAAGTTGTGTTGTACTCTGTGGGGGTCTTTAAATCAAATTAAAGGCACATAATGAATATGCAAGCTTACAGAGCTTAGGGCTGCAGGGTGAAGGTATTAACTCTATTCTGATTTTGTAAGAAGCTATTTTAAAAGATTCTTGAGGGAAATCCGGAACTAGAAGTGAGAATTGAAACATTGTAAATATTTGTAAGGACGTTGTTTTATATGTAGATCTAGCAGTCTTCCTTGCTCTCCTTTGGATGCTCTCTGATAGCTTGCCATCTTTCTTATGTTGTGGCACCTAAAACTGCACCCAGTACCAAAGTGAGGCCGCTCCAATGCAGAGCAGAACAGGACAATCCCCTCCCTTGCTTGTCTGATTCTGGGCCTGATATCCACCAAGACACAATTCTGTCTTGGCTTTCCTGCCTGCTGGGACACACTGTGACTCATATTCAACTTGTAGTTGACCAGGGCCCCCAGATTCCTTTCTGCTCTCCAGCATGTCATTCCCCTTTACACAGATCCAGTGTTGCCCTGTTCCAAATGGAGAATCTGACACTTGCCCTTGTTATACTTAGTACAGTTGGTGATTGTCCAGCCCTCTGATTTCTTTGTCAGGATCTCTCTGCAGTGCCTCTCTGCCTTTGAGGAGTTAACAGCTCCTCCCATTGTAATGTCATCAGCAAACTTGAGTATACCTTAGAGTTCTGAATCTTACCTGTTTTTTTCTTTCTAGGTATCTCAATGCAATTCAGACAATGTGCCCACATATCCTCAGATATTTGACTACTGCAGTCATAACAAATAAGGATGTTCGTAAACGTAGACAAGTGCTGAAAGATCTAGTCAAGGTTATTCAGCAGGTAAGGACTGCAGTATCTGATATTTTTGACCTCTTTTTCTTAAGGAGACTTCATGATAACTCTCTTCTTGTAATATACCTGGGTTAGGATTTGAGGTATCAAAATATTATTTTTCTCTGTGAAAGTTTTTACTGAAGTAAAATGCATATCAGTCAATGGGACAAATGAGTATTTTTTTCCTCCTTTCATATGCATGAGCAGTGTATGCACACATATGTGCAGTAGAGTATGCACCCAGTTCTTACTTTGTATTATTAAATGCTGAAAATTCAGCAATGTGAGATGGCTTTGGATCTGATTCTTCTTTTTCAGCTATCTATCCAATAAATTGTTGTATGAATAAGCGTTCTTTCTTACAGTTCAAAACCACTGAATTGTGTGTGTTGATTTGAGTTCATGTGCATTCTGTTGAAAATGGTTCTGTTGTGACACATGAGGATGGAGACAGAGAAGAGCAATAAAAAAAGTTGCTTAGTAGTAATCAACAAACAGTGTTGTGGCCCAGATTTTTACCTGAAATCAGCAAGCCATTTGTATACAAACCAATGCACTTCAAACACTTGATAATGTTGTGAGTTATAAACATTCTATCTCTGTGTGTGTGTGTGTATTTATATATATAAAAATGACAGTACAGTTACTGTAGGCTAGCAATCAGTTATAACCACTGCAAGTATCTGGGGAACTACGTGTGCAAAGCACAGTCAATGCAAAGATCAAATTTTAGTCACAACTTAATCTGTTTTTAAGCGTTAGTGTTCACAAAAAGTAGCATAAGCAGTAAATCAGTGGTGTTATGACTCATCTTGTATCTTTATCTAAAATCTGATTATAACTTTGAACTTCTAATATAAAGGAATTTCTAATGCTTGAACTAAGTAACATTTGGCGACTTCTTGCTTTTGTTTATCTTTCACATCTTTACAGTATTCCTTTTGAAAAAAACAACTTGGGCTTTGGTTTTGAAATCACCTGTCAGATTTCATAGTGCTCTTCTACTCTGTATGATTCATGATATTAAATGATGTGGTGGAAGTTTTATAGATTTGAAATAACTTATGTGGTACTGCTCTAGTAGCAGTAAAAGATTGGTTATACTTGCAATATCTTTACAAGTATTGAACTGATAGGTAAGCAGTTTGTTTATTGAAACTGAGAGATGCTCATTCTAAGACTGTTTTGCAAATGATGGCTAACAAGTGTAATTTTGATGTGAAAAACATGTATAAAACTGAATTTTAAACCTAAATAATGTGATTGTAAATGCAGTTCCTTGGGGAAGGAAAAAATAACTTTGATCCATAAAGAAAAATATCTTTTAGGAATTCCCTTTATCTGTTGATCTTACTGTATGCTAAAGCAGTTATTGATACGTATTGATTTAAGCTGTCTTAATGTATGCCTTAGAAACACTGAATGGGATTTTTGTTACATCTGAATTTACACAACTGTGTGTAGATGTAGTGTCGTCTCTGCCTGGTAACTGAGAAAGTTGACTAACTTCTGTAATGCCAAAGTAAATTAGTTTGTGTATAGAAAGTAGCAATTTTGTTAGCCATGTTGTCCATGAAAATCAAATAATCATTCAGTTTAAAGTATGAAGGATTCGGTGTTGGAGTCATCTTTGAAAACAAAATTTAAGAAGACTATTCTATCATATTTTATGAAATTTGGAGGCTTGATACAAATACAGCTCTGGTGTCTTGGTGCTTTCCTAACCCAATGTTTGCAGCATTAAATGCTGAAGGTGAAACTGCACCTCTTGTTGTATAACCAGACTCTTGGGAGGAAGCGCATTTCTATAGCTTTTATAAAGAAGAATTGGGAAGTTCAGCTTTTTAGTAAGGTGATATATGGACCTGTTTCCACTATCAGGTTTTTTTTTAAAGATTGAGGAATACTTGAGTGACCACATTGTCTTGATTTCTGATATTGTTCCTAATTCTTTTTTGATAGGAGTCCTACACGTACAGGGACCCTATCACAGAGTTTGTGGAATGCTTGTATGTTAACTTTGATTTTGATGGAGCGCAGAAGAAGCTGAGAGAGTGTGAAACGGTAAGGCTTAAAATATTTATGATTTTTTCCTTTAAGTAAAGACCTCTGAAATTCACTGTGGACTGCTAGTTTGTTTGAAGTGGTGTTTGATTCCATTGCCAGTGTTTTCTGAAACTTTAATTCGTGGTTGGGTGCTGTTGGGTTTTATGACAACTCATTTTGTAACACGTTAATGTGACTTACTGTTAAGGATATAGCTTTAATGTTATAATAGTGTTATATTTTAGAAGTTCTAGAAGAAGCAGCAAATAGGTAATCATGCATTTGGCTGAGCTTCAGGTTTTCCATTAGAGAAATGCTTGAAGAAAAGCTCAGATTTGCCTTTTGTTGTGAAAGATGAGTGGGCAGTCAAATTTTGCATTGAAAGTATCTTCAGTAGTTAGGATAGCAGTAGAGTTTGACCTTCAGCCAAGCTATGAGCTTACTCTCTTCTTGAGTCAGACCTCAGTGATCATGGTTGTATGCAATTTAAATTTAGTAAGATGCTGAACAATGAAATAATGAAAAATATTGCTAATCTAGAGCTTTTTTGCCACATCTTTAAACGTAGTAATAGTGGTTTTAGGTGTACTCTGTATGTATAGTGCTTTTAGGTATACTGAGGACTGCTCTTAGTTATTGACAGTGTCTACCAATAAACTTGTACTTACATTTGCTCTCATGTTCCTTTTCTGCTTACACTTGCAGGTGCTCGTGAATGATTTCTTCTTAGTGGCGTGCCTTGAGGACTTCATTGAGAATGCCCGTCTCTTCATATTTGAGACTTTCTGTCGCATCCATCAGTGCATCAGCATTGGGTAAGAGAATGTCTTCACTCCTCAGTTCAGAAAATCAGTTGTGGAGGGCGGTTTGAAGAACAGTACAAACTTCAGGAGTATTTAGTTGTCAGGTGAAATTCTAACTGAAATCTCATTTATATAGTATTCTTTCTAGTTTTATGACTCTGATGGATTTGGGTTATGGTTATATTTCAGAGTTTAATTATTGTGTTTAACTTCAAAGCAACCTTGCTGTACCACCCCTAGCACCCCCCAAACAGGCAGTACTTTGAAGCTAAAACTGCCATGGTTTTAAGTGGGATATCTGCTGGATTTATTGGGAACTTTCATACCCAGTGTCACCAAAGTTCTGGTGACCTCATACTGTACATATACTGTACGTTTGTTAAGAATACACTTTAGTTTTAAAAAAACCACTTCTGATACAGCTGAGCTAGTAGTAAAATGTTTACATTATAGGAAAAGGTAAAATTATTTGCTAGTAATAAATGCAAAATACTTCATAGTTTCTGGCTTGGAATGACTCTCTGTAGGCAGCTGGGGGGTCTGTGGAGATCAGTTGGTCTGACCCAGAAAGCCACCAACCTTCCCAGAGATGGTCCTGCAAGGGACAGCCTTCTGAGGGGGTGTTCTGGTAGGTCTCCTAGCCACTGGACAAAGTCAGCAAGCTGTGGCCTGTGGCTGCAAGTGATCAGCTCTCAGTGAGATCAGCTCAGTGATTTCAGCTCTGCTTGCGAGGCTATCTTAGGCCAACACATTGACAGAGAGACAGAAGTGTTGTATGGCAATTCCACAGAGATTCCCTTATTTTCCAGCAGCTCTGTGAAGGGGACCAGGGACAGCAGCTCCCTGGAGAACTGGGGGAAAAATTGGGGTTTTTTAAGGGGGAAAGCAAGGGTGGTACCAAGGGGGAAAGACCAATGGGTTACAAAGGGTTAACATGGGTACTAAGGCATGGTGGGATCACTGAAGCCTCTGTGGATAGCTCACCATGATAAGGTAGGATGTGCCCACTTAAGGGGCATCTCTCCAGGGGAGGGTGGAGAAAAGCTGATTACAGCCCATTCAAGGGATATCCCTCCAGGGCAGGGCCAGGGGCATAGTTGTGGCAGGCCCATGGGCCTCCACAATTCTCTAGAAATCTGTGCCCTCTTCCTGTCAAATTTCATGAGGTCTTTGTTAAGGATAAAGGAAAAGTGAATAGTGCTGTAGATTGGAAGTCATCTGGTTTAATCCTGTGAACCCAATTCCAGCTCTGAGCAGGTCCCACAGCAGTATTCAGTTGTGCTGCATAGTCAAGAATCCACAAGTAAGGGCCCTATCTCCACAAATGGAGGTTCCACACTGTAATCCCAAAGCTGGATTGCTTAATCCCTAATGTAGTGGCAGTAGGCTTTCTTTTCTGGAAGAGAATTTACAGTAATTTCACAATTATAAGCCACACCTTCTTCATTGAAGAATCCAGCCTACCCCAGCAGTGCAGCTAATCATCAGGTGCGGCTTATTTATGAACAAATCCCAGTTAAATGCTAACCTGGAAGTGAGAGCCAGCCGGGCGGAGAGCTGCTGCAGCCGGGCGGGTGGGGAGCGGGCTTTGCCGTGCTGGCGGCAGGACTGCCGGGGAGCAGGACAGGCTGGCCACCGGCACCACCAGCTTCAGAGCGCACCCGCTGCCGCCGGTTTTGCATGGGCAAGCGTGCTGCCGCCGCTGCTTTTACATGGACAAGCGAGCCGCCGCCACCAAGCAGGCGGGGGCCGTGGCAGCCAGCGCTGGGGGCGGGAGTGCTGGGGCCAGCGGCACGGGGAGGGTGCCTGGGGCTGCCTTTTAAAGGCTTCGCTGGTCTATGAAAACTGTTTGCAACTTGAGCACCTGACACCAAACCCCGCGCTCGAGCGATTCTGTTACTAACTCATTACTCGTTACATGGATCCTCGCTAAATAAAAAATAAAAGAAATGCGACTTATTATCCGGTGCAGCTTATATATGGACAGTTTCCATGGTCTGCCTGGCTAACCGGATGTGCGGCTTATAATCAGATGCGGCTTATAATTGTGGAATTACTGTACTTTATCTGAATCTTACTAAGGTTTCTAAAAGAGAAATGTACTTTCAGTTTAAAAATTCTTGTTTCAAGTCAAATGCTTAACATCACTGGTTAGGGGTAATAAAGTGATTGTATGGGGGGGGGGTTTTTTATATCTCATGTTCTGCCCTGGCAACTGATAATTCCGTAGAAATTTCCATCTTCTGCCTTTATAGTTTCTCATTCAAACTTGGATTAAAAGGCATACTGGGAACAGTAGCAACTGGGGTTGGATTTTACTTCCCCTTATTTTGCCAAGTTCAAACACTTGTTATCCATTTGTTGTCTTATTTTGATTGAGTCAGTATAAATCCAGTATTTAAAGTTACTTTGGGTTTTTTTTTTCTATTCACTTAGTGTATAATTATCTGTGGGGAAAAAAAAATGGAACTTGCTTTTATAGTTGGGAGAGCGAGATCAAGGAGAGATTATAGGAGAGACAGGTGTATAAAGCGGTGTATATAGAAGTCCAGCCCGGTAGATGAGCTAGTAATTGACAGTTTATAAAGTATTTACTTGATGCAAATAGTCATCAAGAAGAAAATCACTTTTGCAGGTGGAGAAAAAGATGTTTAGGCAAGATTCTGTAAAATGGTGAGAAATTGACCTCTTGTGCAACTCAGTGTATCCAGCTGGCTTTTTAGTCATGCTTGTAGCCCTTATCTCATGTTTGTTACCTTAGTCTGGAAGCTGATGGAAGCGTGAGCGTTACAAATGCCCTGTTTGAGCCAACTGCCAGCAGGAAGCTGAAGGAGTTAGCTGGAAAGCCACAGGAAACACTATTAGGAGGAATTATTCCTGGACAAGAGTGCTGTTTGATTAAGAATTTTCCTTTCTCTGTTCTCCCCCACCTTTCTTCCTTGAAGTTGTAAGAAGTTTTTGCATAGTGTATGTGTCATATCTTCTATACCAAACTCTGTCTCATGGGTCTCCTAACTTTGAAGTGAAGTTTTTTTGCTAAAATTTTTTGTGATTAGTTAGTCTATACTTTCTTGACTGCTGATTGCATTTAAATAAGGATAAAAGCAATTTGGTTGTTTGTTTTGTGTTTTTTTTTTTTTATAATGATGGTGGTGGTTTTATGTTAATAGTGAAGTTATTTAAATGATAATTTTTCTAAGAACATTTGTGTAAACAAAGTTTAATAGGAACATAAGAAAATTGTGCAGGTCAGTATTTAAAAGCAATATGGTATAGTTCAGAATGAGTAAGTATGCACTTTATATAAATTTCTTATTTGCAGTGCAGGTGAGAGATGTGCAGGAGAGCATGTATGTAATTTTTAAGGTCATTTCAGTCAAATGAAAATAAAGCTTTGCAGTATTTATTGAAATATTGGACTGTGCCATACTTAGTGTTGGTTTGACTTGTGTTCCATAGTCCCTTGTTATGTTTACCAGCATCAGAGATTCTATTTTGTCATTTAATAAGTTGGTTATCTTTTAGTATGTTGGCAGATAAACTGAATATGACCCCTGAAGAAGCAGAAAGATGGATTGTCAATCTAATTCGAAATGCACGATTAGATGCCAAATTGGATTCAAAGCTGGTAAGACTGTCATAGAATCATGGAATGTTTTTTGTTGAAGGAGCTTAAAGACCTATCTAGTTGCAACCCCACTGCCGGGACACCTCCCACTATACCAGATTGCTCAGAGCCTCTCATCCAGCCTGGCCTTGAGCACTTTCAGGGATACAGCACCCACAGTTTTTCTGCGCAACCTGTTCCACCCTCATAGTAATCTAATCTAAACCTGCTCTCTTTCAGTTTAAAGCCAGATGGATCCAAGTGAATTTGTTGAGTTTTTCATTAAATTTCTTTTACTTCAGGGGCAAAGAAAAACAGTAGAAATCAAAACTTTGTGTTTGTGGATAAACTGTAGAGGATTTCATTTATAGTGTTTTGCTCTTGTCTATAAGATCTGTGAAAGTTCTAAAAGCAGAGTATTATATTAAAGATCCTCCTGGCATGCTGAGCAATTGTTAATTTTGTTCTGTCTTTGCTGGGTTTTAGGGCCACGTAGTCATGGGCAACAATGCAGTCTCACCTTATCAACAAGTTATTGAAAAGACCAAAAGCCTGTCTTTTCGTAGTCAAATGTTGGCTATGAACATTGAGAAGAAACTGAACCAGAGTGGTAGATCTGAGGTTGGTATAAATTGTGTTTTTCTGAATTGTTGCTGTGTTTTTTTAATGAGATAAATTTTAGTATAACTCTAAACCTGTGCTTTAATTCACCGGATGTACCTACTCCTAGTTCAAATACTAGGAATTATGTTGGGGAAGAATTAGTCATGGTGAGAATTAGACAGTGGTTCTTGCTTTCTTTTAGCCTTTCTCTTTATCATTAGATTTTATTATGTTCCATAACTGTTTCTGTCATTTGCTGCTCTGCTTCCTTTAAATGGTCTCCTTCACCTCCAGGGTGATTATGAAGGGCAGATTATGAAGTGTGACACAAAAGTAGTTAAAATCCTTTTTCCAAGTGAGTTGTACTCAAAACTATTGTAGGTGCATATGTGGTATTGAAACAAGAATGACTGGTGCTTAAGATTGGAACATGGAAGAAGAATTGTACAAAACCCTAACTGTTAAACTTGTTTAGTGAAATTCTAGAAAATAAAGTCATTGAAAGGTTTGTAGAACCAGTGAAAATGAGAAAGTTGGCAAGATCATTTGGTTTTGATTCCCTCCACATTGCAATATGGGAAGCTCTGTGAGGGAGAGCAGCACTGTAATGGGGTTGGCTCTGAGGCCCAACAATACATCTTTAAAGCGAACCAAAAAAATCAGAACAAACCACACAGTAAAAGAGCTGAAGCATTAAAAGTTTTATTGTGCTTCCTCAGTGCTTGGCTGAAATACTGGTGGAAGTTGGACAGGCAGTGGTGCAATAGTTCATTCTGTTCATGGGAAGTTGTGTGAAACTTGCATACAATTACTTTCTTTTAAAAATATAGCTGAAAAATTGTTCTTAGATTTATATTGGCTCTTCTAGAACTTCCTTTTTGAAACTACTAGCTTGGAGGACTAGCTGTACATCTCAATTAGAGTATGTGCGTCTGGTATATCAACACTTGCTTTAATCTTACAAGTATCCTTCGTTATTAGCAACATTCCCACTTCGTAGCCATATACAGTATTAGAACTGTTAAAATTAATGTTACAAATTTCAGCACATATTAGTTAATACAGTAATTTCTTCTAATCTTCTGTATTCATTTTTTAGGCACCTAACTGGGCTACTCAAGACTCTGGATTCTATTGAAACACTTCTACAGTGGGGAAAAATCTGCTTATTTGACTAAAAAGCACATAAATATGTAACCTTTTTGAGAAAAGTAATTATGTGTTAGAGCTAATGTTATTTGAATAAAATTGGCTACTTTTATCAGTCTGTGTGTGTTTGATTTAAATGAATTCTTATGTTATATAAGGACTTCTTAACATCATAGTGTTCTACAGCATTTTGTTCACATTTTGCAAAATCTAGGATGTTAGTTGTGTTAGGTTTGTTTGTACCAAAGGATTTGGTACAAATCCATTGCATTTTAAAGAAACTAGAAGTTTGTGCTGCAAACAAATAGACTATGTTTGGATATGTGTTCAAGCCAAAATCTTTTTCTGCACTTCTGTGTTTTTGTTTCTTACTGAAGAAGCTTGGAAGAGTAAAGACATGTGTAAACTTTTAGGAAACCTAACATGGCCTACATGTAGAATAATTTGAGAAGACCTCTTGTGTTCATGCTTCAGAATTTTTCCTCTTTGAAATCACATTTTTAATCTTGCCCCGTGTTGTAAGCTTTCTGGAGTATTTTTGTTTGGGAGGGATGATTACAAAAGGCTTGACAGCTGAGCTACATATGGTTTAAAACTTCTATTCTGAAATTTGAGGTTCTTAAGATTAATAGTTCAAACATAAGGGAACAAAACTCTATTCCAGCTGTTGGAATTTGGAGGGTGTTTGTAAGTTTCTGAGGTTTCCACCTACTGTTTCACACTTGCCTGGATTTCCTTAGCTCCCTTGCACCGCATTAGTGTGTTTAAGAGAACATCACAGATCCTTTTTCTGAGTTCTGTCAGGTATAGTGAATAAGCACAGAGGTGAGTGTGGGTGTTGGAAAGGAAGAGGCACTATCCCTGCATACAGTTTCCTGTTGAAGGTTGAGGGAAACACCGATGACTCAGCTTGTTCCAACTGTGTGTGCTTGTTTCCCTCTTAACCCCTGAAGTTCTGAGATTAATCTACATGTGTAAAGTGTGAGTGTTGCCAACACTCCTGCTTATTGTCTGGAATTACATACTGCCTGGGAAAGCAGAAACAGTGATGTTCAGCCTTAATGATAAGACCAGTTTTTACAGTTGTGTTTAGTCCCTTCTGTGGGAAGATTCACATAGTCTTCAAGCTGCATGGAGACACGATCAGTGGCAATGGTCACAAATTAAAACATGGGGAAAATCCAATTGGATTTAAGTGGGAATAACAATATTTTTAGTTCTGTTACCTAGAAGAACATCAGGCACTAAAAAGAGTCACACAGAAAGGATATGCAGTCTCCACCTTTGGATTTAGTGGGTACCTCAGCACCCTGATAGACCTAAACCTGCTTTGAGGAGGGAATTGGACTCTGGTCAATACGTGGTAGCAATAAGCAGCTAAAAGTGCGTTGGTGCTGCCCTATAACCATGGGGCAAGAAAGCTGTTCTACAGCACAAGGGTTTCACTTCATGAATAGGGTTGGTTTGTAGAATGTGGGTGAAGAATCTGAAATGCATGAAGTTAACAAGTTGCCTTTGATGAGCAGCTTCCTAAGGTTGAGCATGCTGTAGGCCAAGTTCCGTATTTCCCAAGTTTTCTGTCAAGTGATTGACTAAATCGCAATCTGTAGATTCACTATATTACAGCCCCAAAACAGTCACTTTAGAACAATCCAGATTGTGTAATAGCTGTGTGCCCTGTTAACACAATCATAGAAGTGCAGTTGTGTAATAATTAAAGAATTTTAAATGAGATAAAATAGGAATGTTGCTTTGTAAACAGCAGGGAAAGGGCCCACATGCAGCTTTTCTTTTGACTGGAAGAATTTACTTAAAAGTACAGATTTATATCATCTCATCCCAGGAGTGAGATACTGTGTTATCATAGCTTTCTGTTCTCTGTGTTCTGGACCCTTCATATACCAGCTGTGTGGGCACAGAAAAGGTACTTGTAGAGTGTAGCTTTGTGTCATGTCAGTTCCATGAAGTTTTAGGCTTGAGAATGTTGTGTAAATATGAAAGCCTTAAAGGAAAACTTCCAAAACAATAACTACCTTCTGTAAAAGTATTGAACAACAAAGTATCTTTCTGTAATTCTCTACATTTCAATTTTTGCATCACCAAGATGCTGTCTGTAAGAGGGTCTCCCATTAAAGGTTTAAAGTCCAGCTCACAATCCCCAATACTTTTATAACCTTCACATTCAATAAAGAAACAATCATTGCTCCTTTATTTGGTCCTTTTTAGGAAGCTCAAAGGGTGAGGTTTATTCAACTTGTGGATGTGAAGCTATTGCTTTATGGGTTGGTTTTGAATTTTTTTTTTTTTAAGGAGGGTGGCAGGGTAGGATTTTATTGGTTTTGCACTGTCATTTAGATCCTCATGCTCTCATCACTGATTTTCGTACACAGGTGGGTTTCAGGACAGGATTTCAAATAATTCAGGCTGATTTCCAGAAGAGACATTTGCTAGTCAGTTTATTAAAATAGAAATCATATAATGGATGTAAGATTCAGAGCAAACTCTATTTAGTGGTACCATCTCAGATGCAATTGTATTGTATGTAATGCTTCCTGTTTTCTGAAATTGCAATTTTAGATGGAAAGGGGTTTTAAGCAAATTTATTTTTATTACTTCCATCAGTAGCCCTCATCTCTGCTTAGGAGAAGTTCAGAAAATGTTCTTGCCACTCTTTAAAACAAAAAATTTAACAGAAGAGTGGTGGTATAGTTGGAGAGTGGTACACGTGTTCTGAAGCCCACCTGCTCTTACACACTTCAGGTAATGTTTCTAAAAATTATTCTTGTAAATCGATAGATCTCACCTGGTTTCAGTGGCTGAAAGGGAAATGCCTCATTCACAATGTTGCTATGAAGGACTTTAGTTCCAGGTACCTCAAAGTAAATCTACTGTGCTTCCTGCAGCCCAGGAATAATTCAGTCGCCTCATTTTTCTTCTGTATGTGCCAACACTGCTATTCAGAGAGGAAAGCTTGGCTGAACCTAAATCTCCAAGAACAAGTTCTGTCATGGGCTCTCCTGGTGCTGCACCAGCCCTTGGCTCGGCCAGCAGTCACCAGAGGGATTTCCCATGTGCTGAACGTGTGCTTGGCTGGACTGTCACTGTGATTGTGGAGAATGTGCTGCCTTCCCTGCCAGGGAATCTGGGACCCCTTCACAAATAACTGAGTTATGATTGAATTACACAGGCAGGGGAGAGCAGAAGGGGGAAAGCAAAGTTTGTTCTCAGGCAAAGGGTGAAGCTGGCCAGAGTGTGAGTTTGCAGTAGGTTGGCAGTAGATTAAACTTTCTTCAAGCATGACAATTGCAAATTCTGTCATAACTTTCCATTGACTAAGCTTTAGCAATCTCATTAGTAGCAGTATTTTATAAACATCCAAGAATAGTTGTTCTCTAAATTACATGAAGATAAGGTTTTACAAAAAAGAAAGTACTTGTAGTAACTGCTAAAAGAAGACTTGGAAAGGGGAGAGGAAGACTCTTTTAAAGCTTGTTTCTCCTTCAGTTTTTGGAAGGGAGAAAGGATGAAAGATGGGGAGATCTTGTACTTTTGCTCCAAGAATCCTTCAAAATGAAGTTTATTTTTTCAGTAAATTTGTTGACCAGATACAATGTTATATTAGAAGTTATATAGAAGTTTTATAGAAGTTTTCCTTCTTTTGGCGAAAATAAAGTTGTTTTCTCTTAAAGTGACTAATGTGTGAAGCTGTGATTGTCTTGTGGTTTAAATATTTCATCTATCCTATTTATAGAAGATGTTTTGCCACGTTTGTAGTTATTTTAATAAAATTTTAATAGTTTCAAGAAATACTTTCTCAATTCCCATTATAGAAATGCCATCAGAAATTAAGCCTGAAAAATCCATTGAAGGATCTTTAATAGGAGGGTTGGGGTAAGGCAGCAGTGGTGCTTCTGGTAAGGGGCTCCTTTTATAGTGTGTGAGAGTGGAAGAACTGTGAGGGAGGGACTTCTAATCTTCCTTGTAATTGTTTATGTAACCTGTAATATCCAGGAGGGAAGCAAAATCAGATGAGTGTAAGCTGTACATTAAAATAAAAGCTTAAACTAAATCCCACCTGCAGCTTGGAAAGGCAGACATATTTTCTACTCCAAGTCGTCACTATGTTTTATAGCCTAAGACTCTGTTGTGCCAACAAAGAGCACTGACTGCTGTGAGTCAGAATGAGGAATAAGCAAACGTAGGAGATCAGCAGAAAACGCTGAGAGCTCAGAGGAGCTGAAAAGTAGACTTGGCTTTCCGTGATCATTTTGTAACTCAGCAGCAGATTTGGTGTATGAGCTTTGTAAATAAACAAGATGGCAACAAGTAGATGCCTTTCTCTGTAGAACAAAACTTCCAGTGCTGTGGATGACAGCATGGTAAGGTGATTAGTACCAAGAACAGGCTACTCAGGAGCTATGGAATGTGCATGTGAGCTCCCTGCAGCTGCATTCATGAATAAGAGTATCCTTAGTGTGGCAACTGGCAATAGAAGCCAAATTGTGAAACAAGTTCATTGCCAGCTGACCAACTGTAAAATAATTTCCTTCTTTTCTTGCATCATGCAACCCTGCCAAAATAAAGTGTATTTTAAAGATGTGAAAATGCAAATCTGCAACCTTCCTAATGAATATTTTCATTTTGTGTGAGAATGTGCAATGCTTTGCCAAGAGCAAAACCACCACTGATGTACAGCTCTCCAAAAATGCTCCATTAATTGATCACAGAGAGGGTGGCTGTGGTTTCTTAGCAGCTTGGGCAAAGGAATAGGCCACATAACCACATCTTCCTTGACATCACACTCATCTTCAGAAGCAATCTATTTGTTTCTTACTCAATGCATCCTCAGTGATAGAAGGATATTTTGAATTAAGGGAATGAATAATCCATATCCCCCCTTGTTAAAAAAACAGGATTCATGGTAACAGACTAGACCACGCATGGCAGGCCTCACCCATGTGCCCTGTGCCAGTGGAAAAGTCTAAACTTCTCCATCCAATGTGTCCCAAAGTATCTTCTGAGTGAGGGTCTGTGTTCCTATGTGCACTATGGCCACTGGACAAAGCTGAACTTTAGCAACACATGAAATCATAATGCAGCATACACAGTCCACAGCTTAAGGCATTTAAAGGGTATATGAATTAGATTACTGTCACATTGGATCTCATCTTCCTGGAGCTAACCAACCCTGAATATGCTAAGTTGGCCACAAAGAAAAATTTTAACTCAAAGTACATAAAAGTTTAAGCTTGTTTCAGTAGGTTAATCTTGTTGCAATGAGCATCTACTGTAAATGTAAGAATTTGCCTTAAAAAAATGAGATGCTTGTGAGAGCTTTTTGGAAAGGTGCTGGCCATGCTGCTCAGCTCCAGCTGCCTTGGCTGAAGTGGCCACAGGCTGGAAACTGCACTGTGTGAGTTTGTTGGAGTTGGGAACATGCGGATGATGCTTCTCTAATAATGACCCTGGGCAGGGCAGGGGGAAGCAATTGTTTAAGACAATTATCTGTTTATACCCGTGTTGAGAAGAGTGAATTGTGTTCCTGCAGAGACCAGAAGTGGTGGTATTTAAGGAAATACTGTGCTGTGCCAAAGAGCCATTGACTCAATGTGCAGAAATATTCATCTTGTGACGAGGCAATGAGGCTGTCTGTAGAAGGATCAAGATTCTACACATGGCTTGAACAGAGATTGCTTGTTTAATCTCATGGCAAAGAAATGTGTGCTTTATGTCCCCTCTTAAAGAATTAGAAGGCAAAGTACCTCTGGAGTTTTGGGATGTTAATTATTTCTATATGTTTTCATATTTTACAGTAGGGACCACAGAAATGCATTGTGTTATTTGATAATAATTGTCTGCATAATGCATAACTTAGGCATTTTTTCTTTGTTTCTACTGCTTTAAGGTGCATTTTTCCTCCCATGATGCCAGGTTGGTGTACTTTTGAGGAGACAAAAGGTGATGGCATTTAGATAGTAATAGTTTATCCTACATCTGCAGTTCCTCCTTCTCACTTACACAAACCTTGTGCTGTGGTATTTCCTTGTTGTAAAAACCCTTCTCCTAATGAATTTAAACAAAGAAATTTTGTTTGCAATACAGGAAAATTTGAAGTTTGACACAGAGAGCAACCTGTTTGTTTCTTTTCCATGGGTTTATTTTTGACCTAACTAATACTTTTTGTTCAGTGCTCTGCCTTCTTTACTGCGTATGCAGAGAGAGGCTTATTCAACTTCTTTTCTTCTCTGTTCCACACTTCATATTGCCTTACAAATCTCCCTTATGGATCTGAAACTCACTCAGGGCAGAGACCTTCCAAAGCTTTGAAAACACATACTGGAAATTATTAGTAAAAAATATAATCCAATATTTTGTATGATTTGAATATAAAGCAAATGTTACCCAGAATTGGAAATGTCAGATAATTTCTGTGAGTCTCCAGGAGGTTCAAATTAGGTTAAAAGTAACAAGAACACTCATCTATTTTGGCTTTCAACAAGGTTAGATATTAGTTTCCTGGACAATTTCAATGAGTGTTTTCAACAAATATAGAGTTGAAGCTATAATTACACATCTTAAAGGTACTAATAATTTGCAGTGTCCCTGCCAAATAAACAGAATTTATAAGAGGTCAAACATTTGTGATTATTGAGTTGTTAATGGTATAGCCAACTATAGATTAAGGAATTTAATTTAGACAGCCACATCATTTCAAATTTTGGCTACAGTTAGTGGAGTGCTGCAAGAGCCTTTTGGATCAAAGGTGCCTTGTGTCAATAGTACAGTGAAGGAATATCCCTGATGTGAAATGAGCTTTCCATTTTGACTTCACTCAATCCTCATCCTCCCAAAAACCATCCGACTGCATCTTGTGTATATAATTTATCTGTCAATTCTCTCAAAAAGGAGAGCTTATGTTACTTGGAGGGCCTTCATGCCAATTCCAAAATGAAAAGCAATACACAGTGCCAATGCAGCAATTGCCTGCAGGCTTATTGAATTTCTTTATTCACTCCTACTCACCACCAAAGCCAGCTCAAGGAAAAAAAAAATCCCCCTAAAAAGAAGTCAACAGAACTGAAAGCTGATAAAATACCAAGTGTTTTCCTGGGCGGGGGGAAGGGAAAAATTAGATATTAAACCTTATTAATGAGCTATTGTGTATGTGCTTTGCTCCTGAATAGAGCCAGACTCAGTAAGACTATTGAATGTGAGGGTAGAGGGAGCCACAAAGAGATATATGTGGTATTAGTTTAAGGCCATATATTCCAGTACCCCACCATGTTCTCTTTATCTTCACTTCCCCTACAGCTTCTGAGTTGGTCCCATGGAGAGAGACAACACAACTCTTCCCTCTGTCTGTTAGTGCTACACTTGTGAGAAAAGTAAATGGGGTATAAGGGGATATCCATCATCTGGCAGGTAAAAAGTGGCATCAATCTATTTGTTAAATACCTGTGATGCAGGAACCATCCACTCAGCATCACCACTTCTGGAGCGGCAGGGAATTTGAGATGCAGTATTTTCCCCCTGTGGGTTTTTCCATCTGTATTGTTATCAAACTGAGCAATTATTATGGGCTCATATAAGGGAGTGAAGATAAAGGATGTGAAGGGAAGTCATGGGAGTCACTCTACTCCAGAAGAGTGTTTGAAAGGGATGTCTAAAGAAAGAGAAAAAGGCAAAGGGAGGAGGAGCCTGGGGAAAGTGCAAGGCCAGTATGAAACAGCATGGAGCACGTTATCAAAAAAGAGAGAAGAAGCTGTCAGATAAGAAGAAACAAAAAGTACTAGGCAAAGTTAGGAAGAAATTAGAACAGAGATACAGATAAGATAAAAACTCCAGATAGCAACAAATAGCAGGGAGAAGTGTTAAATTTGCATCAGTGCATGGGGCACATCAGCCAACGACATTGGTTGAAATGTAATTTCTAAATATTTGTTAGTGGTAATATCTGGGACATAAAACCTGGACAAAAACATGACAGGAAAAGAAAGAGGATGAAACATGCTCTGCTGTTTGTCTTTTAATTTTATCTATTTTCTGTGTATTGGCTCAGTAGGTATCCTGCCTGCCTGCCAAGAGAGAAACCATTTTGGGTTTGCTTAGTTGTAGCCATATGGGGAAAAGATACAGTGTTCTCCCTGAAAAAAATTGTTTTCTTTCTAATGTAAGATAAGATATTTGGACACACCATGCTGTTTGCATGGAAATATTACAGTTGAGGAGTTACATGGCAGAAACAGAAATGGAATAATAAACTTGAGGGAAGTAGTCTGGTTGGCAGCTTATTGGAGGTTTTGGTTAGTATTTATGACAATCCAAAGGCTTCTAGTACCACAAGCATCTTTCTTTTCTTTTCAGTTTATTTGTGATGAGAGAAGAATGACAGAAAAGATCCAATTTAAAATTTCCAATGTATTTATATCTTTTCTCTTGCGTTTGGAATGGTGATTTATTAAGTGACAGGGAGGAAGACTTGTCACTGGGGGAATGGCACACTGCAGCTCTTGCTATCCATTGGACAGGATATCTAATTTGCACAGGAGCTCTTATACAAAATGCCACAAATAAATAACATAATGTGGGGATGGCTGAGAGCAAGAAGTCGCTGCAGCCCAAACCTCCCTGAGCTAGAAGAGAAGTCTGGCTGAACAATCCTTTGTTTCAACAAAGGATAAAAGGCTTCTCATGTTGAGGCAGCCTGCCAGGAACCTTAAGAATCAATTTATTATTGCTAGACTGATCTAAAATGAGGATAAAAATTTCCAGAGCACAGTTGTTCCAAGCACTATAGGTGGCTTGTGTGTCTTAAAGCTGTCAAATGTCCTGGAATATGGAACTAGAAATGTAGCTGTTGTGTTAGTCAGGAGCTTCCAACTCCAGACCTGCTTTCAAGATCCTTCCACATGGGGCTTCCAGATGTATCTATCAAACTTATGAATGGAAAAGGTATAAAGTTCACTGAAAAATTGGGGCCTTAAGCCTATTCTTCACATTCTTCTGATGTGCCCCTAAAAGTTTTAGCAAATAGCCTCAGACTATCTCATAAGGATATTATAGCAATGAGGATGCTGTGTTGCAGGACTTGGTGAAGAACCCCAGGAAGACCTGGGTGTTCTCAGCAGGTGTGCACAGCCTGTGGTGAATCCCAAAACACTGGTGCTCTGCTAGCACCTGTCTGCTGGTTTACCCTTGGAGTTTCACTTGCAGGACAGGCTTAATCTGTGTGTTAAAAATCCTCTAAACTACAGCAATCTTGAGATTGTCCTGTAAATATCGGAAAGTGAGGATGTGCTGTGTTCCTGCAGCAGTATTGTCCTAGGCACACTGTGTGCTCCCAAAATTGTCTTGCTTTCAGATGAACAGCATAGCTATCTGTGCTTTTATGCCTGGCATCAAGTCTGTGACAGGTTTCTTGCAGTCTTTACTCAAATCTTCTAAAACTGAGAGAATGGCATTCTATAACCTTTTGTTTCAACAATAGTTACTGATAAAGAAACCAGAAGGTGTTAGTTTGCAGAAAAGGTTATATTAGTTTAATGGGCAGAAATGCATAAGAAAACAGTATTCAACCACGTTTCTTCAGCCAGGTAGTGGGAATACAATTAGGAGGGAATGTCTTTGAAAACCATTACCCCATCTGTCATCATACCAGAGGCTGAATTAGTGATTTAAAATAGTCTCATTTTCAGATGCCTACATCCAAAATTTTGACCTGTTATGCCTTCTACAGCTGCAGACTAACCCTTGAGACTTCTGAATTCCCCCTATGGCTAAACGCCCGATTTCATACATGGAGGCTGAACTTTGCAGGAGCTGAAGTTGTGTTCCTTTTCCTGGAGTCCATTCTATTTGGTTGGCATTCTCTGAGATCTGTCCTATCAGGAAGACAAAGAAGATGAAGAGGGATTTGTCAGCTGTATAGCCTGAGTTCATGACCAGGACATTTAGAACCAGGCTTATGTCCCTCTTTTTCCTGATTTTAGGACAAAGATTTGAACCTCAACATCTCACCTTTCACAGGGCACTAAGGGGATCTTCTGGTTTTGCAATTCCTAAATGAATTTTGTATCAGGTTTGTATCAGGTTTGATAATGGCTCCCTTTTAATCAATGTTTAAGTGTTTTTTTTCCAAAGCAAACCAGCTATATCTAAAAAAAGAAACAATCTATTGTTTGGGAATTCAGTAACCCCAACACAAATGCTTTCTATACCTTGTATGATGCAGTTTATGGAGAGGTTTTGGTGTAACAAAAACTCTCCAGCAGTGTAAACAAAGTGACAAAATGGATTTATTTTACCTGAAGGTATCAGCTAGTAATATCTGAGAGATAAGAGATATCTGCAACAGCAATCGTTCCTAGAAAATCTATGCTAATTGCTTACTTCAGGTGGTTGACTCAAAGGGTGGCTTTCTTCTACTGCTTGTCTGAACAAGTTACAAAGTACTGCAGGATTTTTTGTCCTCAATCTCTCACTGGACATGCATGAAATATATTGTTTGGGGTTTTAACTTTTTTTTTTTTTAATTAAAAATACTATATTTTTTTATTACCTACTCTGGTGTGTTTTCTCTATTAATGTACTGCTTACTTTTATGAAAAACTCTCCACTTACAGAGTGTCTTGCTGGAAGATCAAAAAAGCAAATAATGAAGATCATTATGTTGTGTATGTTGCAGAGTCAAATGGAAAAATAGTTGTTGACAATTTGGCATTTAATTAAACATGCTGCAGCTACCTCAGCCAAATCTCTCACCCAGTGTAAACAACACTACCAGGTTAGATGTTAAAATAATATTTGTAATATAATTTTTATGGCCTCTGTTCTGCTGGATCTGCGACTGTAAGGTCATGACAGTTTATCAGCCTCGTTAGGCTGTGCACAACCAGGTCCAGATCCTTTGTCTTCAGGCTTCCTAAGCAGTCTGAGACCTGTCACCTCAAAAAAGTGTCCATTTCACTTAGCTTTTCTGTGCCAGCTCAGAAGACCCACCACTCATTTTCCCATTTCAGGAGAGGCATGGACTTGCTGGAGTGAGCCCAGGAGATGGGGACTGGAGCATCTCACTTGGGAGAAAAGGCTGAGAAAGCTGGGACTTCTAGTCTAGAAAAGAGAAGGCTCAGGGGGAACTTATTCATATGTATACACAAACATCTGGTGGACAGGATGAAAAAGAGCAAACCAATCTTCTCAGTGTTGTATGGTGACAAGTTGAGAGGCAGTGGTCACAAAGCTACAAAACTAAATTCAATCTGAACACATTCCTCTCCCACGGTTTTTTTCTCTGGGTATGATCAAACACTGGCACGGATCAAACTTTTTTTCTCTGAGTACGATCAAAGGAAGGTTGCCTAAAGTGTTCCTTGGACATGTTCTGTGGACATATCTGGGCAACCAGCTGTTGCTACACGAGCAGGAGATTGGAGCAGGTCTCTTTCAGAGGTCTGTTCGAACCTCAGCCATCCTGCCACTCTGTGATATTTTCCTTGTACATGTACCACCAAATGGAAATGTGCCAGTACCAAACACAGCAACTTATCCAGATTTAATACAAAACTATAACATGGCAATGAAGCTGTGCCAGAGCTAATGTCAGGCCCCAAAAATCACCAGGAGTGTACTCTCCAAGGCTGGCATGACATGGGTCAAAGGTCTCCCCTAAGTACAAATCATACACACAAGAACAATAGTTGGAAATGTCCAAAATCAATTTCTCCCAGCAATTTCAATATGATTGTGGCCAGGATCTGGCACAGGACAGGGCAGGGCTGAGTTCTGATGCAGGTCCGAAAGCAAGCTTGGTTTAGTGGTCCTCTGAAGATGAAGTGTCTTGCTTCTGTTGTGAACATCTGAGTCTTACCCTGAGCATAAACATGAATGGAATGAGTCCTGGCAGAATCATCTTCATTTAAAGGTAGTTTGCATTTTGCATTTCACAGGACCAAAGGGTTTTTTCAGAGCAAAGCATTTTTCAGGAGCAAACTTTAATGTGAGAATGATATATGACTAGAGAGAGTGAGAAAAACATCAGTGGAACGGAAAAATTTGCTCTAAGTCTTGCCAGGAGTTTCATGCTTCTATTGCTGCTCCTGCCACTGGTAAGCATGATTTGCTACCTTCCCTCCCCATAAGCTTACATAAACTTTTCAAAACTTCTCCACTCTTTCCATATTCCCTTTTAATAATGGCTGTTTTTACAGTTGTGAGATGTGGTTTCCTTTGTTTCGGCAGCTGCTGTATGCCCTGCTGCTGGCTGGGCAAGAGCTCCTGCTCCTGTCCCCTCCATGGATAATGCCATTTATCCAGACCTCCTCCAAGCAGGCAGTGGTCATTTTGGATAAAAAGTCAGCAGGTAGTTCCCTCACAAAACTATATGCTGTGATCCTATCATTCTGGTCTTGGACATCTTCTGTGCCCACTGCTTTTTGTTCACATCCAAGCACAGAGAGAATTGAGAGTTCAAATGCATGCACCCTAACAGCAGTCATTATTACAAAAAGAAGAGCATGGAAAAACTTACCTGGCTAGATTGGTTTTATATGGTGTTCCCTGCCTTTCTTTTCCACCCTCTTCCTGAAGTTGATAATAATTTAAGCATCAAAATTCTGTAGCATTATCTGTGAATTATACCTGAGGTAGCAAAGTGATATTCACACAACCTTTCACACAACTACAGCCTGCTTGGCTGACCCAGCAAGCAGGTACTTGGCTGCATCAGTCTATCAAATGACATTAGAGAAACAGATACCAATACAAAGCATCTTGGCAGGGGTTGCCTTTGATTTGGTTGAGAAGACACCTCAGTTGGAAGCAGCTGAATGAGGCTTAGCAAACACTGCTAGTGCTGGGCCACTTTTTGGTTGTGCTCTCATCCTTGACTTGTGAAGGGCAGTTTTAAAAGCCACGAAACCATAGGTAGCTGTAAGCCAGTGATGCAGACTCCTCTGCTCCCATCACAAGTGCTCAAAAGCTGACACATGTCCAAGGCATCACATGGAGCTACTAAGGAAACTGTTTGGGGAGCTGGGTTACACCTGCCTGTGAGTGATGTCTTGATCAAAGATATTTGGGAGGCAGAGTGTTCCTGAACCTCTCCAAAGGTGAGCAACCCTAAGGAAGATACTGCTTTAATCAGTGAGGAGGGTTGAAAAATATGGTCACTGTGTGCCCTTACCCACAGCCATTTTGTCAAAGAATAGACCCAAATCCATAATTTTCTTAAAAAAAAAATACCTCGTAAGGTCATGTCTCTCTTTGATACTGTCTCACACAGCTGGATAAACACATCATGTGATGGGTGAACAACTGTCTCACGGCTTGGGCGCCAGGGGTTACAGTGAATGGAGTGACATCAGACTAGAGACCTGTCACTAGTGGGGTTCTGCAGGGCTCCATCCTCAGCCCTGTGCTCTTCAACATCTTCAATAAATTACTTGGGACTGGAAGGGACACTGAGCAAGTTCTCAGACAACGCAACACAGAGATGTTGAGTCCCAAGAAGACAGGGAGTCCCCCCAGAGAGACCTTGACAAATTTTAGAACTGAGAAATCACCAACCACATGCAGTTCAACAAAGGACAGTGCTGGATTCTGCTCCTGGGAAGCAACAACCCAGGATGTAGGTACAGACTGGGGAACGAGATGCTGGAAAGCAGTGCCATGGAATGGGCCCTGGGGGTCCTGGTCCATGGAAAGGTGGATACAAGTCAGCAGTGCCCTGGCAGCCAGGAGGGCCAACACTGTCCTGGGGGACATCAGGCACGGCATCACCAGCCAGGTAAGGGAGGGGATTGTCCTGCTCTGCTCTGCTCTGAGCTGCAGCAGCCTCACCTCGAGGGGCAGCTTTAGGTGCCACAAGAAAAGACAGAAAACTATTAAAGAGTGTCCAAAAGAGAGCAACAAAGATGCTGAAGGGCCTTGAGGAGAAGCTCAGTGAGGAGAGGTTGAGGTCACTTGATCTGTTCAGCCTGGAGAAAAGGACATTGAGGAGAGACATCACTGCATTTACAGCTTCCTCATGAGGGGAAGAGGAGGGACAGGCACTGATCCCTGCTCTGTGGTGAGCAGTGACAGGACCCAAAGGAATGGCCTGAAGCTGTGTCAGGAGAGGTTTAGTTTGGATATTGGCTAAAGGTGTTATCAGAGGTGTTTGGACAATGGAACAGTCTCCCCAAGGAAGTGGTCACAGGACCAAGCCTGACAGAGTTCAAGAAGTGGATTTTCTCAGAATGCATCTGATAAACCACACTGACAGGGTTAGGGGCACAGACTGAAAATAGTGTTACTAATAGTGATGTTTGTTTTGCAATTAAGGTTTGAGAATGTGTTTTCTGGAGAAGGTCTCAGCCTTACACATTTGCCAGTTTGAGGTAGAAGCAAAGCCTCCAGGGTCTTTAAAACTGAGCTAAGTGGTGCTATGGAGTGTAAAACCTCCATCTGAGAAGTAAAACTAAAATAGTTTTGGGTTTTTAAAACTTATTATTAAAATAGTTATTTCCATTTTATATTTAGGTGCAGCAATTTTGTTGCAGACATTCAACTATGTTCTTCAGGGATTTAGCCCCTATACATATAAGGGGTAAGAGACAAGGTACCTTACCTTTCCTTAATATTTAAAAAGCATCTCAAGTTTTGAAGGTGACATTTTGTAAGGGGCCAGCAGTAGCACAACACAAATTCCCTTTAAAAATCTCTTGCCTGAAATTGTCCCAGCCACTTCCCTCTGCATTCCTCACGAGGGGCAAATAAAATGTGGATTTTGATACTTCAACAATTGCTTATAGTAATTTTACCATTATAAGCCGCACGTGATTATAAGCCGCACCTGCGGGTAGCCAGGCAGACCACAGGATTTGTCCATATATAAGCCGCACCCGAATATAAGCCACACTTTTTTTTTTTTTTTTTT
>VRYO01001463.1:16976213-17015765 GCA_009812075.1 Sialia sialis
CTGGATTCTTCAATGAAAAAGGTGTGGCTTATATTCGTGAAATTACTGTAGTTTCTATTCTTCAGACCTGTACTTAGGATAGTTACTATTCATTCTTTAAACATACATTGTTACAGCAGCAGCTGGAAGAGCCTAGTGCTGCCACCATTGGCAAGTTAAAACTTTTAAACCTTTAGCTATTTACACTTATTACTGGGTGCGTCTGAGGAAGTTTCTTTAACTGCTAAAAATCAACATTTCTGTGTGAATGACTGAATAGTGAACTAATGATGCAGTGTTACCGAGGACAAACAATGCTCAAGTGGATTGTGAAGATTTGCAGGAGAATGCTCAAAACACCAAGAGCAGAATTCACTGTCCAAACAGACACCTAAGTTTAGGTGATTGAGTCAGCTTCCTGAAGTTTGTTCTTAGTGCTGCTTATAATATTTAAAAGATATACTTCTGGGCTTGCTATGTACATGACTCTCTTCAGCAATGCTGGGCAGGATACCCTGGGGCAGGTCCTATGCTCTTGATAGCTTTGGGGGTGTCCCAAGACCTGTAATTGGGGAAGCTAGGAATGGGGAACATGTTCTGGCACAGTGTTGGGGTGTTGGTATGCTTTTCCTTGCCTGTATCCATCTCTTTAGGTTCCATTATGGGCCACATGGAGTTAGGATGCTGGGCTAGATGGGTGTGTCTGATCAGACTTTGAAGTCTGTGTACATGATTTTGTGTTAAAACCTGCAGTAAGATTTACACTACAATGAAGAGCTTAGATTTGTATGCTTGATAAACTTGTCTTAACTGTATGTTTTCATCTTTTGAGGGATGGAGGGGATAGACATTCTCTAAAGCTTGGTTGAAGCCTCTCACTAAAGCAGCTCAAAATGCATGACAGATAGTGAAAGTAAGTTTTTTCACTAATTTAGGGACATTATGGTGATAACAGCAAGAATGCAGCTTCTCAATTCAATGTGTCATTTACAATATACAGGCCAGCATTATTACTGTTAAAGTATGTTAGCATGGTGTTGTTTACATAAGCTGCCTTGGAAAATATGAAATCATTTAAAAGGTAGAAAGTAGAAGAGGTGCTTGCTATCAAAATTCAAAGAATAAAGAAATAAAAAATAGGCTGTTTCTTTGTTGGGTTTTTTCCTTTCTCTTGCTCTTTCTGCCAAGACTCTCACTATCCCATAGAGATCTGCATTTCATTTCTGATCATCTAGCTATTTTTAATACAAAGAACTTTAGCTAACTATAGGGACTGTCTTGTCAAACCTGCAGATCATCACAGGCTGAAAACATTACCCAGCTTACTGTACCTCTAACTAGAAGGCTTATAGCTCACCATACCATCCTTTCCAAAAGTGTATCCTTGGTTTTGAGTTCTGAGGTGGGATTCATGTGACTACAGGTAACTAAATGGAACATGGTCTATATTTTCTTTTATAATTGATGTAGGGATAATTGGTGCAGTCCATCAAGCTGTTGGCACAATTTAACTCATCCAATGGTAGGTGGCTGCCTTTGATCAGATAAAGGATACCTCTAACTAAATAAGATTACTTGATTACCTCTATCTGTAACTGAAGTGTATTTCAGCTGTACATGTCTTCAGTATTAGCCCCTGAACTTAACTGAAATCAGCCCTCAATGAGAAAGGATCTACCACCTATATTAAAATTAAATATTGGTGCAGCTCTCAACTTAAACAGATACAGTCCCTGAAAGTTCTAATCTATCCTGTATTAGAGATTGAGCTTCAGGTATTTTTTAATAAATTCAATTCTTCAAGCCTGCCCTTTCTTTTCACCTCAAAGTTTTGTTCAGGCACAGTTGGAGAACCTTCTGTATTTGTCTAGGCTCCAAGTATTTGCTAATCCTTTGCTTAGTGAAAGCATGACTTCATATGTGTTGGCTGTTGATAATGCACAAATGTAACAGCTTGATCCTTTCATCATGGCCTCCTTTAGACACTGAAATTAGGTGCTGCCATGGTTTGTATACTCATTGTATTTGTAGTATGTGTTTAGCAGATGTAATGCTTTGGTGTCAGTGTGGTGCTGCAAAGTAATTTTGTGCAAGAGGAGTAAATCTATCACTTTTTTGGGACAGTAGTGGTGGGTTTAAACCTGTTCCCAAGTAATTTTTGGTGTAGAGGATGGAATAGGCTTTGTACTGCTTTTTGATACTTGGATTCTAACTAACACTTCTTAAGAAGTGAGGTGTTGAAGTGTCAATTGGATCTTGCTTGTGAGCACCATAAGGCAGATGCAGAGCTCTATTTATGGCTTTGTCCAGGCAGCTCCATCCATGCAGACCACTTACTGATCAGACTTTAGTGTTGCACTTGTTGAGCTTTGCATATCTGTGAGCAGTAAGGTCACTTGGAAGGCTGACTTGAATTCTGTGTCACTTTATTCTCTCTGTATTTGGCTCATGGTCCATTTTTGCTAATACTTTTCAAAACTCTGAGGAGAAATGAGGTTGAAAGGGATCAGGGTGGTGGTCTCTGCCCTAAAAAGGCAGATGGTGATGCAACACAGTGTCGAGCACAGGAGAGGCAAGAGTGAAAGCCTAAGTTTGCCAATGCTCTAATGACACCTTTCCCATAAAGTTTCTGCAGTGGAGGGGGTGGATGGGATGGAGGAATTACAAGAAATTGGTATTTACAGTAATTTCATGACTATAAGGCGCACTCTTTTGACTAAAATTTTGATCGAAACTCGGAAGTGTGCCTTATAATCCGGTGCGCCTTATATATGGACAAAGTTCAGAAATTTGCCAGCCCAGAAGTGTGAGCCGCGGAGCTGAGCCCCTGAGCTGTGAGAGCCGCGCCAGCCGGGGGCAGGCGGGAGTGCTGGCACCCACGGCACAGGGAGGGTGCCTGGGGCTGCCTTTGAAGGCTACGCCGATCCATGAAAAATGTTTGCAAATTGAGCACCTGACAATGAACCCTGCGATCACGCGATTCCATTACTAATTCGTTACTTTGTTGCATGTGGATCCTCGCTGCAAAAAAAAAGTGTGCCTTATAGTCCAGTGCACCTTATAGTTGTGAAATTACTGTCTACATAATACTATTTCAAAATACTTAATTGGTGTGTAACCCGTGTTCTGAACATGGAATGGAGATGGCAAGTGTAACTCCTTTGAAGTGATGGAATATAATGATAATTTAGTCTGTAGATCTTCTTCTGAGTCTAAAAGGATTTGAGACTTTAGAAGAATGTCCTTACTTTGGGATTTCTATGTCTTAGCTCTCTTATTTCAAACAGCTACATACATTTCTGACCTTTGTCTGTCAAACTGTCATCCATGGAGCAGCTGCTGGCATCTTCTGAATGTATAGAGATCAGTTAATCCTTTTGTTTCTACCTAAATACCCTTGAATGAAACACTCCAGTGTTCACTTATAGCTCTGCTTTAATTTTATCTTATTTTGATGTAAGTGCTTGGTACTTAATTTCAAATTTTTGCTTGAAATTTCTTTTTAGGAGACAGCTTATGAAAGATTGGAAGTGAAATTTTCAGAAATTTCCCCTTGTTTGTGGACTCGAATGTGTAAACTGTGAAATGCAAAAGGCTACAAAAAAGGAATAGAACTATAGTGTGGGGAATTAATTTTTATGGGAAAGCAGAGAAGCAGTTAGTATTTTAGCTACCTTGATTGTGTGATCAGTGGGTGGTTTTTAAGATCCCCTCCATTAAGATCTGGTGAGAAGTACAAAAACCTTCATGTTCTTTGTTTCAGTAATTACTCTGTTATGTATTCTTGAAATACAAATTTTAATAGAGCCAAGTACTTGATGCATCTCTAAGATTTTGTCCTTTTATGAGGAAATGTCTCCTTTCCTTCCTCTTTTGTTGATTTTATGGGATGGTCATAAGACTGTAACTTGGGAAATGTAAGCAATTACAGGTTACACACAAATAATTTAGGAGAGGTGTGCAGTTTTGTAATTTTATTTCAAACAACACCCCCCCCACACACAATTTCAGTGGAATTATGTGTGTTATTTGATGAGGATATTGCAAATCTCATGTGTAGTTAACACATCCAAAATATCATTAAAGTAATTCTACTGTGATTCTGTTTGTAAAAATACTTTTTTCTCTCTAGGATTTAAATGTAAAAATAATCAAAAGCATTTGGTTTAGGGACTGAGTCTCAAATTTACCTTGCAGAAACTTTTGTCTATATTTTTTGTGAGACTTGTCAAGATTTTCTCCATCTTGAGGAAAAGTAGACCCAAACATAGATGCAGTGAGATGGAGGAAGGGACGTGGAAGATAAGTAGTGTTTGTGACGCTGGCTTTTAGGTTGATGTTTATTTAATCACTGGATAGTTGCACGAGTGCTAACTCTGTGTATGAGACTGTGTGCAGCAATGAAGACACTGTTTGTGCCTTTTTATGTTGGAAGATACTTGTACTGCTTTTACACTGCAAAGTGTATTAGTGTTACAGAATTGCAGTGCTGCCATGAAGTATAAACTTCGTGATCCAAGCACATTATTTTCTTTTTTGAGTTGAAATGCTGGCTGAAATATGTTGCACATGACATACACTCTGCAGTAATGTATGGTCTTCTCAGCCGTATGGTTGCCACCTTTGGAATACCAAAAAAACCCCAAACTAGCCACATCAGACAAATGGCTGTTGTGCATGCACAGATTAATCTGCACGTGTATAGCAGCCCTGACAACACCCATCATGTCCATGCTAAAACTTTTTGGGCAAGATGGAAACAACTGAAACAGCAATTGTGCTTGGTAAAGATAGATGTCACTGATTCACCCTTTTTTCTTTCTGGAATTGCTCAAAAATTTTGGTAGGTACCATGAGTTTTTATTATAAACCTTCCAGCTTACACAGTGTTTCCACTGCCAAGCATGTGGCTGACCCTCTTTTGAATGGGCACTAAGGTTCCATTATCTTTTGCTTTATCTATATTGAGATGAATGAGCTCAGCTGAGAACCTGTAGTGTTGGCCCTGCTTAGATGATGGCCCCAACTCAGTCACCAGAGCAGAAATCAGAAATCTGTCCAGGATTCCCTTCCTCCAGCAGACATGTTCTTTGGCCCTCCATGTGAGCTAGTTCTGACCTGGTTTACATCTCAGTTTATATGGTGTACACTCATAATGGGATGGGCATGGATTCAGCTTTGACTCAGCAAGGATAACTGTAACTTGGCACAATCACTGTGATGCACAGAGGTGCTTCAGGTTGTGTTCACAACATAGCAGCTTCTGGTTTTAATTTGCTTAAAGCTTTTAGCAATTATTGTGAAATATAATTAGCCTCCAATCTGAGATTCTTCACTCTTGGAAGAAACCTAAACCTAAAGAGCATTTCACTGAGAGTTTGCTTATTTATCTGTTGGCATCAGGTTACATGGTTCACTTGCACCAGGAACATTCTCAGAAAGCGGTTTTGCCTCTAATTTTGATTTCCTATCTTCTCCAAAATGGTCAATATTTTCTCCCTTACTTTGTTGAGTGCAAGCAAAACTGACACTGAGGGACATCTGAGGCAAGGCAGCTTTTGGAGTAGGGTAGCTGCGTGTGTGGCAGCAGGACAGTTCTTCAACTTATGTTCCTTGCCTGGGCCATGCAAAATATGCCTGGCCTGCATCTGTCTTGTTCTTTTTAAAGTTGTTCAGCAAATATTGATTGTACATGGGTACAATCACTATTATACATTATATGTTTGGTTTTTCTGACATGGTTCAGTGTTGGGAATTCTGCCTCCCTGGTACGAGGGTACCTTCAGGATGTCAGAGGGATTGCTTTCATTGTTAGTCTTCCTACCTGTAAAGCCTATGATTCATGTATGTTTACATCAATGAAAATGACAACAGAAAATAAATCCTTCTTTTCTGTAAATGCCACGTAGCTTTCCAGTGTGAAATGTTAATATTATGGCAGGGATGTAAATAATGTCATCATCTAATTGAAGTGGTGCTTCTAGATGAGTGCTTTGGCTTCCAACTCTATTTCTTACAGCACTATTGCAATATGCTGGAGTGCAGCATCTTTGCTGAGATGACACTAGGTCATGGCTTCTCTTTTCATCTCTAATGAAATTGCATAATTACAAATGCTTATCCTAATTCCTTTGTTAGTCTCAGAGTTTGCTGAATTTCATCTGTGGCCTTCCGAGTTGTTTTGGAATTCAGTTTTAGGAAATGCTTATGGCTGTGATTAGGAATTAAAATGAAAGGAATCACCAATTTTTTTTGCAGTGTTTAAAGTAACTTTTTTTTGCTATAAAGCTTACTTTGATTCCAATTTACTATGTTTTTTGGGGTGGGGGGTGGATTTTTTAATATGGACTATTATAGAAGTGGAAGATTGACTGGCTTTGATGTAAAATGTGCGGTGTGAAACTGAGGAGCAAATCTGTGAAATCTTATATTTAAGTGAACAGAATCTGTAGTTCTACACAGCATCTATCTCTAGTGCTCTACAGATGTGGAGTAGTTAATATGTATTCCTTTTGAAGGGTTCAGTAAAGAAAACTGACACATGGTGAGGAAGAAGAGGCATAAAATATCCTTTTTATTAGTGGTTTAGGACAAAGTTTGGTATCTGATCTCTAGTTTTGATTCTCCATATTCACTGGATTATGTAGCCCCTCTGTGTCAAGTGCATGTACTTGCAGGAGAAAATTATTTCCTCCATTTCAAATTAGTGTTCAGCCTCATCTGTATCTCTTTGAGGAATAAAGATAATTTTTCTGTAATTGTTCTGCATTCATGCTGTAAGTGCTCTATCCATCTCTTTTGCATGGTCTCTGCAACCCAATACAGAGACTTGTGTATTGCATTAAAGGGAATCTAAGTTTGCTCAACTTTGTGTACAAAAAGAGGATAACACTGATTTTTTTTTTTTTCTAAAAAATACTTGTTATTTGCATCTTGTGGTAGCAGTATTCTGGAAAATACCCCCAGTCCAGGTGATCTCAACAAGCTGGAGACATTAAAAGAAACCCCATAAAGTTCAACAAGAAGCACAAAGCCCTGCATCTGGGAAAGAACAACCCCACACATGAGTTGGGGGGCAGTCAGCAGAGAGCAGCTTGACAGAAAGGGCCCTGGGGACAGGGTGGATGCTATGCTGAGCATGAGCCAGCAGTGTTCCCATGCTGCAAGGAAGGCTCACGGTGGTCTGGATTACCAGCAAGTGATCATTTCCCTTTAGTCAGCAATGGTGAAGCACAGCTGGCTGCTGTGTCCTTCTCTGGGCTCCTCTAGTACTGGAGTGTTCAACAAAGGACCACAAAGTGATCAAGGAGCTCTCCTGCGAGGGATGGTTGAGAGAGCTGGGACTGTTCAGCCCAGAGAAGACACAAAGGGGTTCTCATCAGTGTAGCTGAAAGCGAGGGTGCAATTAGGTCAGGACCAGGCTCTTGCCTGAGCACAAACTGAAACATGGGAAGTACCCTCTGAACATCAGGAAAGACTTCTTTGTAGTGCAGGTGACTGAGGACTGGCATGTATTGCCCAGAGAGGTTGTGGAGTTTCTGTTCTTGGAGATACTCAAAAATCATCCACATATGTTCCTGGTCAGCTGCATTTGTCTGGCCCTGCTTGAACAGGATTGTTGGACCAAACGGTTCCTTTCACCTCCAGAAACTTCTGTCCAACTTCAGCCATTCTGTGAGATTTTTTGGAAATGTATTGGGTACCTGGCTTGAGCCTGCTATTTTCTTTTTAGTAATAGCCAGCTGTGGAGAGGAAACAGACACTCCATTCCTTTTAGGAATCCTTACCATAAGTGACAGAATCATCCACAGCTGCAATCCCCTTAATGTTGTTGGAGTACTAAAATCAACCCAGAAAATTTTCTTGGTATTTAGCAGTAGCACAGGTTGTCGTAAAAAGAAGATTCTCTGACAGGCTAATTCTGCATCCCACAAGTTCCTTGCTCCCCCATTTTTTTTCTCTCAAATATTTACAGATGCCAAAGAGTGCCCTGTGGATGTAATAATTAAGATACTAGACCTAAGTCTGGTCTCCTGTATTTTGTTGTAGATCTGGGGGTGATGTCAGTCTGTCTCAGGCATAGTGGATATTCCTGACATGGTGCTTCCTCTGGGATATTGCTGTCAATTTCCTGATGTATTTGAGAACGCTTTGATTACTTTAACTCTTTCATCAGACTCCTGGAAAAAGTCTTGCTGCTTTCAACTTTTCTTTCAGTTACTGTAATTATCAGTGGCATCAATATGTAGGGGTTTATTTCAGCTTTGGAAGACAGCTTTTCTCTAATAGCTTTCCAAGCAGGCACTTATGAGCCTGGTGTAGCATGAGGCTCATTGGGTAAAATAACATTAGTCTGTGCTACTTAAACACACTGGAAGGCTTAAGGAGGAGAGGAAAGAAAATATTTGAAGAGATCAACTTGATGTGGTTGAATACGTGTAAAGTCACCTGAGAAGGATTAGAATTTGCCAAAGCTTGACCTGAACGAAGACCTCCATTTAGGGCTTGTGTTCCTACCAGATCAACTCACTACAGTAGTTTTTCTGTGCACGGTTCTCTAACAGCAGCCATAGAGTGAAAGAGTCCAGTGATTTACTTGGCTTCTGTGTCTCAGCTGTAGTAAGTTTAAAAAAAAACCAAAAGTCTCAGTTTAGCATTCCTTCTCCTTATTAGCTGCAGCTGGCTTTTTCTAATTACTAAAGTCAACATTTTTTTCATCTGCATTCTGTTGCTTTTATCTTTGCTGGGAGCTCAGTGTATACACTCTAGCTGATAAGCAGCTACACGTGTAGTTCATATCCAAAGAAATGGGCAGCTTAAAAACAAATGCATGCACTGGCACTCCAAATTCCTAGAGAAGACTCAGTGGAGTAGTTAGTAGCAATGGCACTTCATCCACCGTGGTATTTGCTTTCTGCTTATGTGGTGTTAGCAAACCCAGTGATCTTATTCTTAATAACATGATTACTGTGATTGTGTCTGAAAATCATGTTTCATGATAGTGTTTTAGAATGCTCAGGATACTTTCCTATGCACTTCTCAGAAGTGATGAGTGTCTCTTTTAGGTGTGGAAATGGACTCCTGGGGTTACAAAATGAAGTAAAAGAGAATGACAGCTGGGGATGCTTAGTACCTCTGAAAAATCAAGTCACAAATGATGTTCTCTTTTTGCTCAAGTCTGTTACAGAATTGTGATAGGGTTTGAAGAAAATTAAATGACTGATTGTGCCAACATCATGCAACTAGAACAGATGTTCACCACAGCAGGCCCCTATAGCCATTCCTGATAAATCTGAGGCTTGACTGTTGAATGTAAAGTAGGTAATGCTTTTACATAACAAAAATACACGAATTTTCTTATTAAGTTTGTAAGGTTTTTTAGAGGAATTACTTAGTCTTGTTCTTCAAGATATAGACTTGAGTATCACAGACTAGGAATACTCTTAATTGGGATATGAATTTGCCATTACCAACCAGAGGTTTCTGATACCTTCCTCTAAAGCACTGGGTGCTGCTGGAGTGAGCCATGCTTCTGCTCAGCATAAAATTTCCATGTAAAATTTTTGTTGTGAAGTTTCCTTTTCTACACAAAATGGTAATTAAGTCTATATTTTTGGGGTTCAGCCTAGCATGTGGCATTCTGGGCTCGATCTTAAAAATACCTTAAGTCACAGTTAAGTTTGGTGGATATGTAATGAGAAAAACCACGCAATGAAATGCAGTGCTGTGGAGGAATAGCATGTCTCTCAAGAGACTTAGATTGCAATGATTTAACACCAGAACTATTTAGAGTTAACCTTCTTTTGCATTTACATCTCATACCACTAAATTATGAAACTCTGACTAAGATTTAACCTTTTTGTTTAGCCACAAACATAGCTATCACTGCTTGTTATTGTGTTTGTTTCTTGTTTTTGTCATTCATTCCTGATCTGTAACAGAAACTATCTTTGTAGTAACCATGGGGAGACCCCCATGATATTCTACTGTTTTCTCTTGTTTGTTTAGCTAAAAAGAAGTCTGATTAGTTGAATGCTCTTGATAATGTTCAAGTACATCCTAGAGCTTTGCATTTGCTGTTTGATGTTCCATTTTACAGCTTTACTTAAATGCTCTGCAGGGATTGTGGTTTATTGGTGAGAGCATGAAATTTGAATCCAAGGTGCCTGGTTCTCTTACCAACAGAGCTGGTCAGTATGTTTAAATCCAGATTCTTCTGCCCCGTCACCCCATAACGGATTTTGGCATGTGTGTCTATAAATTTATTTTTTTCTCTCTGTTTTTCTGAAATAAATACTGAGCAGCTTAAGCAAGCACTGCAATTCTCTTTCCCTTCTGTGCCCCAGTACCTCTGCCATAGAGGGTAGTGTTTTATCACAGTGCAGTTTAAATTATATCAGTGATATGCATGGCTAACAGGTCCTAGAGTGTTAATCTCTAGGCATTTATATGGTTATTATGAAGGATAATAAGCACATAAATATGTTTCCTGCCTCCAAGTTTATTGACTGAGCACACACCAGCATGAGAACATTACATTCATGTCAATGATTTAGGAGCTTTAGAAAGTGCTGACTCTATCTGATGTGAAGTCTTCTGTGCTGTCATGTCTATCAGAGCTGAGAGCAAAATCTGTATGATTCTACATCAGTGCTCTGTGGGGTGCAGAAACTACTACTGCTTGTTTACATTACCAGGTAAGTCTCTGAAAGTATTTAAATGGGGTTTTATCCTGACATTTAAACTTTCAGATACAGAGGATGGAGCTCTTCAATTGCAGGTAGATATTTCCATATATTTCCATATATTTCCATATATTTCCAGGTATTTCCATATAACTTAATTGTTATATGAAGAACTTAAGTATTTGCAAAAAAACCCCCCAAAAAAACCCCAAAAAAACCAACCCCAAAAAAACCAAAACAAACCCAAATTATGTTTTATTTCCTTCCAAACTGAGCTGGGCTGTGAAATTAAGATGTCTTAAAGAGGCCCACAGTTAGAGTTGTAAAGCTGAACACCCTACTAAGTTTACCTTATCTGAAAGTGGAAACATAGCTTTAAAAATTTAAGGTAGTCTCAAAATTAAGAAACGTATATTTCTTGTACTAAGAATATAAGAGATATTATTTTTGTCTTTGCCTCTTCAGAGCTTCCATTATCTTTTCTTTAATTCTCCAGTCTCTCATTATTCACATTGTAAACATAACCTGTGTAATGTCAGCCAAGTAGCTTTTAGTTTTTTTGGAACATATGACCTGTCTGTTTTTAAGACTCTATTTGCATTTCCATGGAACTATGAAAAAAATTCAATAGGCCCTTTCCAAATACTAATTCTAATTTTTACTTTAAATGTACTGAATTGTCAGCACTCAGAATACACAGATAAATACATTTAATACATTTTATCTTCTTTATGAGGGAATTCTCATTTGAATTTAATAAAAGCCCTGTAGTCATTAAGTGTCATTTTTCAGGATGATACCCAGCCTACTGTGATTTAAGTGGATCTAAAATACAGCAGCTTGTACATCTGATTTCAGTTTTAATAGTATTCCTGCAAAATGTGGAGATAGCTATATGTATCTGAAAAGCAAATATGATCCATCTGTTCGAGTTCAAGATTTCTAAGTCTGGTCCATCATCTTTGAAGTCTCAGACTCTGATGCCTGGGGTTGACAACAAGGGAGGATGACAGAATATTTGGTGGATGTTTTGAATGTGGCAAGTACAAGCAGGATGTAAAGCTCAGTGATTTTGGATTGAATTAGAGTGATGTCTTGCAGCTAAGTGTAGGTTTATGTAGTGTGGAGGCATTCAGTTTGAGTTGTCTTTTTAATAGATCTTTTCCTAAATTGGATACTTTCGTATTTTCAAAGTGTTAATTTTTCAGTCCAGTGTTTCTCCACTATGTCTAAAGACACCTATTCTGCTCTTTTGACTTCCCCTTTCTAGTTAAATTGTTTTGCTGCTCCTCTTCTTAGACATGTGGGGCTATGGCAGCATAAATAACATTTATTCTTCCTTCACTGTTCAAGTGTCTATAAACTCTTCTGTTTGCCTGCAAATACAGTATTTTCTCAAAGTATATTGCTGAAAATTCCATATTTATTTGAAATACAACCTTCTTGTCTCCCAACATAAAAAAAAATGTCCTTATTGAAAGTGGTTTCATTAGTTCATTTTTGTCTTGGAAAATAACTTTGTAGGGATTCTTGAAGTTTTTTTAAATCTAGTAATTTCAGGTTTTTTAAGAGTTCTATGAATTACAGTTTTGCAATGAGAGTGTTCAATTTTGCTAAATATTTAGAGCAGAATAACTGTAGTGATAAGGAATTCTCTCATGTGCACAGAAAGTATGTTTTCGTTTCCTGATTCTCAACGTATGTGACCTTGGTGAAGTTGTTCAGAAAATGTCCTGTATCCATCTTTCTTTTTCTGGAAAATGGGATATATGCTCCTTATATTAGCTTGTAGCTCTACGATGGCGAAGATGCTGCACATCTGAGAAATAAATTCAATTCTGTTGTCTAGTATTTTGGTTTTGCTTGCATTCTGCTACGTGCTTTTTTTTTTGGTCACATATTTGTAACTTGGAAGATCTGTTCCTTAGCAAACCATATATTTTTCTTTTAGTGCCTTTATCTGGCATGTTTTTTGGAAGCTTTCTTTCTAGGAGCAACACAATGATCAGAATCTCATGCTTGGATTTTAAAGCATAGCATTTCAATTTGCTTAAACTGCTCTGTAAGTTCCGTAGGGCAAAGATATGGGGAGAATTCTGGCCCTGGAGATGCATAATTCATCTAAATGGAAAGAGAATATCACCATTGGTTAACAAGTGTCAGACAAAATGTTGTAACAGTTGGATGTATTTGTGAAGAAGCTTTGCTTATCCAGTGCTTTTCCTGGATTCTGATAGGACTGTTCTCCTTTGCTTATTTGCCCAATAGTTTTTATGCCTTATGTGAAGATTATAATGAAGCCTTGGGTGCCTTAGATGCAGCTGAAGTGAGCTGGAAAACAGGCTGTTTCCAGTACAGAGCCAAGCTTGTTACTAATGCTCAATAAAAAATAAGAGAATGGGATTTCCTTCAAGTTTCTGAATTTTATTTACTCAGCTTAATCTTAGCATGTAAAATCTTATGGGCATGAATGAGATTAAGTAACACACACTCTAGTTAGCATTGTTTCAGGCTTGGCAATAAACAAATTGTGCTCTTTTCAGCCTCTCAGTAGATAAATGCTTCATATTTTATTAGAACAATTTGGGTCCTGACATGAACTGTAAGCCTGTTAAGCCTGTAATATAGTGATTAAAATTGGAAAAATACAGGATGCAAATATGTTCTTCATTATGCACTTTAATGCCAACCAGATATGTAGTGTGCAGTCTAGAACATGATAGTTGGAGTGTACTGAGCAACTAGCAAATTGTTGACAAGGCTCATCTGCTATTAGTTTGTGTTGGGGTTAAGAGCAAAAGACCTGAAGAAATTTCAACTGTTTGGCATTATATGCTGATGCCTGTTGCATCTGGCTGGACACAGCTTAAACAGACATTAAGTATTCTTCATTGAAGCAAGAAACAGGGCAAACTAAAGAATATGTGAAGAATTCAGCAGTAAATCTTATTGAAGAAGAAGACTTATCAGTTATGAGAGTGGCTACTTTTCTACATGGGGAATAATAATAAAAAGTAGTTCTAGTCTATGAAACAGTAAATCCAAGCTGTTCTATTCTACCATGATCTTTTAGTATGGGACTGGTTTTTCTTCCCAAATTTAATCTGAGTGTTGCACAGATCACTTAAAAGGTGAGAAAGAATTAATTTCTAATGATACCATAGAATCTGCTACGAGGAGTTTGGAAGTGATGGTAATGGTCTCAATTGCCAATAAGTGAGTTGCTCAGTGAAGAAAATCAGCTTCCAAACACTGGTCTCCACATTGGAATGTGTGTATCCCATCTGTGGGGAGCATGCACATGGAAAGGAAGCTCGAAAGCCTTTTGAATGCAGTTTTAATTTTCCCATGCACTGTTTTTCTCTTGGATTGTCAAGATACTAGACTTCTGTTTGAAAAATGTGGAAGACTATTGATCAAGTGTCCTCATTATATAATTGAATCATGAAGTCATTCACCTTGGAAAAGACCTCTAAAGATCAGTGAGACAAGCTGTTAACCCAGCATTGCTATGTCCACTATTAAACTATGCCCCTAAACACCTCATCCACATGTTTTCTAAATAGCAGCAGGATGGAGACTCAAATGCTTCACTGAGCAGCCTGTACCAATTCTTCTTTATCATGGCTACAAGAAATATGCAAGTTATCATTGGAATTAGTGGTTCTTCCATTTGTGTTGCTAAACTCAGACATTTCTGCACTTGCTCAGATCTCCCTGTATAAACCATTGTCCAGCAGCTCCCCAGCCTTTTTTCTTCTCCTCTGGCATGGCCTCACCAGGAGAGCTTGGAAACATGGCCAACATGGCCCAACCTTAACAAACTTTTCACTTGGTGCCAAGGACAGCTTGGGCCAATTTTTAGATCCTCTTTGCCAGATTAAATCAATTCAAGCTCCCACATGGCGCACAAAATGTGTGGGCTGGACTCACACCTCACAGCTGCTTTCAGGAGATGTTCACTCCTCCAGAAATCCCACTCTATTAAGCTTGGCCCAGGAGACAAGCTGTCCCTCAGCACTTGCTCTGCTGTGCACCTGGGCAGGCGCTTCCTGTGGCACAGGACAGGATGCAGAAAGGGCTCAGCTCAGCCACTGCCTCCCCTCCAACGCTGAGAAGCCTTGAGCTCCTTGCTGGGCCTTTGCATCTCTCCCCTGGGTGCCCCAGGACCAGACTGCCTGCTCACACAACTGCTTACAGTGGTGGTTTGTGATGTTTCAAAAGTTTTTGAAGTCCATAAATGGACCTGTTGTCCTGAAATAGGTTCTTCCACCCAGAGTATATCAAACCCACTATGCACTGTAGAGATCTGTATTGTTTGTACTGAAAGCCATAATGATTTTTTTGGAAAAGTTTCCCTTAATGCTCCATGGAGTTTGTCCTGAAGATACTTCTGTGTTTTGGCTTCCAAGCCAGACAGACTTTTAGTACATTTGCATAAGTGAAAGAACAGTCCTTTTATAAATGGAGGAGACATTATTTTGAAATCACCAAATTAATGATAAGTTAATTACTTACTGATTTAATAATGCAGCAAAATTAGTGTATTGCATTAGTGTGCTGCTATATAATTTCCTTTCATTTGCAAGACAGCATAGCAGAAAGTTCAGGTTTTCATTTATGGATTTTGTAAGAATCAGACAAGTTCCATGACATTTGCAATTGAGCAATAAAAGATACAGTGAATCCATAGCCTTACTTTGTCACTCTCTTAATCCTCAGACCTCTCCTTTAGGACCAGGAATACTTTGCTTCCACAGCACAGAATGCGGAAAAACAGTGGTTGGTGGAGAAAAACAAAATGGTTCTTTCTATTGGCGGTCAAGGTTTGGCAGAGAAATAGGAAAAAACCCCTTTTTTCATGAAAAGCAGACAACTCTCATAGAAAGTATCATTCAGTGAAAAGAAAAATGATGTCAGTCTAGAAGCTCACGAGCAGCCCCAGAAAACAGTACCAAATTCACTGGTGTGGGATTTTGGGGTGCAGTTTTTATTGGATCTGGAGTGTGCTGTGATCTGTTTGGAATGAGACTTCACAGAACTATATTAACAGCCTGTACACAGATTCAGAAAACATTCCTGTATTTGAAGTGGTTTAGCAAAATTCGTTTATCCATTAAATCAAGAATTGTGTTTAGGCTGCAGGATCCGATGGTCCACAAAATGTGCGCTGGGCTCCCACCAGTCATGTGTAAACTGTCTAATTGCTCTCAGCTGTGTTGTAACAAATAATTGGAAACTTAATATCCACCAGCAGCCCTACCTGTAGCTGTAACAGTAGCAGATATTCCTCTTACAGTTCCTTAAAAAAAAGATGAGAACCCCCAGAAAAAGTTTTTTTTTTTCTTTTTCCCTGCTACTTTTAAAAGCTGCTGTTGCTGCTGATTTGCCTGCCTGTTGTCCATGCTGCATTGTTTTCCTTGAACAAAAGCCAGTTGCCTTTTTGGCAAGTACTCTTGCCAAATTCACCATTTGAACAACTGTCAGTGGGGAGAGATACATTTCTGTGTTGATACAGTAATGATTCTAACAGCTTGCTGATGCAGTGGAGGACACTCCAGACACTTTCCTGGATGGAGAGATCTTTGTAAAAATGCCACGGTGCTGTATGGTGGTCAGCTCTGTGCTGTCCATCAGGAGGACTTTCATGTCTAAAAGTCCAGTAAACAGCCATGGCAGCACTTGATGTTATTCCTCGCTCGCTTTATGTTTGTGGGATGCAAAAGCAATGAAAAAAGTCATGCCCAATGTTCTATAGAAGGATTGTTTCTGGTTTTGTAATGTTACCTGATCTATTGGAATTTTCCAGATACTGAACTGAGGAACCCAAATTGCTCAAATTCCAAAACCTGGGAGAGTACCCTGAAGGTAGGGTTATGGCATTAGTTAATGGAGCTGTGCAGTCCTCTCAAAAACATAAAAGGACATACTTGTGTCAAAAATTGGGAATAGCTGAAGCAAAGTTGTAATGAGATCTCTTGAAAACTTGTCATTATGTACACTTTCATTTTAACTCAAGTATGAAATGAGAAATCTTTTCTTTCCTTCGTGGCTGTGTCTGAGCAGATGTAACTATTTTGGTGTTCTATAGTTAGCCCAGTAATTAGCTGATGATTGCTCAGCAAAGAAACCAACAAATCAAAAATGTAGAGAGTCCAGTGACTCATCTGAGAATATTTGCTGTGTGTTATATTTGATTGTTAATTCTTGGTTATATGATTGCTGTATGAAGTATCCACAGTTTCATAACTGGAGAAAGGAGATAAAGTGTAAGAGCTGGTTTTCAAAGGAAAGTATTTTCTTGGGTTCATGTGGAGAGGATCTTTCTCTTTCCCATTCAGGATAAGCCAGTGAGGCCAAAACAGGAACAAAAAAGCTGCAAAAGTGTTGCTGTGAAGTTGCAGGTGATAGTATGGTTTAAACATTTAATTGGAAATCTTACATTCATTCAAGTCCAGCTGTGTTGGCAGTGTTTAACAGGAGCTGATGTGTATTAAGCACCAGCATCTTCTAGGATGTGATCACTCTTGGTCTCCTCCTGATCTGAACCGAGCAGATGATGTATAGGCTCAGTGGGATGTGGCCAGTAAAGAGTTTTGCACATTCTCGTCTTTGTGGCCTTGTAGCTTCACAGGCTGCAGGATGGCATGTGAGGAGAACAGTCTTAAATCATAGAATCATGGAATGGCTTGGGTTGGAAGGGGCCTCAAAGATCATCTATTTTACCCCCCTGCCATGGTCAGGGACACCTTTCAGCAGATCGAGTTGCTCAGAGCTCCATCCACCCTGGCTTGAATGCTTCCAGTGATGGGCCATCCATAACTTCTCTGGGCAACCTGTTCCAGTGCCAGGAATGTGTGGTCTTCTCTTCCCTCTCATATTCTTCAATGTATCTTGTTCTAATGGCCAACATCTCTGTGATATTTTTGTTTGTGGGCTTTCAGATTCTCTTAGAACTTGTAGTAAAAGCTCAAACTTCTTGGTATTCAGCATATGTTAAGTTGAATTTGGTGGTTATATGGACTTGACAATTTTCAGTTGTCAGTAACAGAGAGGAGTTAGTTCCTTTGCTTCCATTTATGACTATGAAAACATTCCTTCTTAAGTACTTGAGCAATTTACTAAATATTAGCATTTTAACTGCATTTCCCAGCAATAAAGGGGTGAATAAAGATAAGGAAGTTTTCCTGTAATGATATTTTTTAGTTACTCTCTGCTGTGATTTTGACTGACATTTTGATTGATAGTACATATAAATATATATATATATGCATAAAACTGCAGTGCAGCTATATTGCCATATTTTTCTAAATATTTCTTAAACTTTATTTGCATTCTGTTCATTATTTGGGTAGGATGCATTACAGGAACATGGTCCCTTGAATCTTGATGTGCGCTTCGTTTCTTGGCTCTTGGGTTTTTTTATTGTAGCCCATACGTTGAACTAAGATATATTGCATGGTATTTTATAGGTCTGTGATGAACTCCACTGAATTCAGGATCCACATGCAAGATCAAGGCCTAAATACTTTAATCAGGAAGTCCTAAAGAGTATAAATAAGGAAACGAAAATGGTAAAAGATAATGCTAATTTAAGGGAGCAGAATGTGGCACAAGTGGAAGGAATGGTGAAGCAGGGAGTTTTTATTGTGGAAGGGAAATCAGTTGATTTGTTTCATATGTGAGATTCTTTTAAAAAAATATTTGTTTAAGAGCAAAATGGAAGTTCCTTACTTGGGAATATTGTGGTGGAGAATGATTATGCATGTGTGACAGAGGATAACAATGTATACATTAAAACAAAGAAACAAACAAACTCCAAACTACTCAAAATATCAGGGGATTTACAGGAGAAACACCTATTTATTGACTTTAACAGCAACTAAATTGTGTGTCCCTGACTTAATTAGTGTCAGTTACTTGGATCTCATCATATTAATCTTCTGTTTCTAACAGTTAACTGAAATACAGTTCTCCAGAATGTTTAAGTTTTAGGTGCTGATGGACAAAGTTTGTGCATCTTATAAATTGCATGCACTGTGTAGAACTCTTATTAATTGGTGGTGGAAGTTACAATCCATATTTTAAATAAGTAGTATAATACAGCCATTCAGAATTACACCACAAAAAAGAGAGGGGTTTAATGGACTCCATATGTCTGCTTTTAGAACTGGTTAAGTAAAACTTTGTTATACCACATAATGGTAAACCATCAGTGCTATAATGTCCTTGGGGTCTTTTAAGAACCTCCTTTATAGACACTCTTCTGACAAAGATTAATTCATTAATGGATTCAAACTACCAGGAATATAGTTTTTATATGACTACAATGAACAGGCATCAGTGTTGGTTGCCTTGTCCCTTTAAATTCCTGGAAACTGAAATGCAATATCCTTGCTCATGAGGAAGAACTGATTTTGAACAAGCAGCAGCACTTCAAGCAAGTCACTTGCATTTTAAAACAATTGTTTCAATGCATACTTTAGTTTATGCTCTTTCAGAATAAAGACTAGAAAGTAGAGGTATCTAGGAACACAGAATCCAATCTTCCTGTTCTGGTGATAATTTGTGATATGGAAATGTTAATAACTATTTCTTAAAAGGTGTTTCATGGTTAAGCATTTTAATAAAACAGCTCTGTTTATTACTTAGAAGTTATAAATAGCTAAGGTACTAATGGGTAGCTAGCCTAGGGCTACATTAGGCCTGAAATGCTTGGGAGTATTTCCAAACCCAGTGACTGTACATGTGTGCTGCCTGACCTAGCCACTTCCTTCATATTCAAAGTCAGATCACTGGTTTCTTGATCAGTATTCTCATGGGGAGCATGTTAAAAACGGTAACAACTTGCCCTCCTTCATTTGCACCTCTGGTGAGAAATGTGCCCACCCACATCACATCAGGATGTTCTGCTTCTCCATTCACACCTATCTGGGTCTGCTGCTCTGCGGATCAAAACTGCCCAGTGGCACCAACACATCTTCTAGGGGCTGGCAGGAACTATCCATGGGAGCTGGTTGCAGGAATTCTGGACATTCATATAGGTGTGCTAATGAGACAAGCATGCTTTTCTAGAAAACAAAGGCCATGGCTCTATTAAAAGGGCTAATAAACTACTTTCAAATTAAAATCTGTGCTTTTCAGAATACTCTATGTAAATGTGTATGTTGGTAAGTATTTGAGCACATACAACAGAGTTATTGCGTACTGTTGAAGTTCTTACTATGTTTGGCTGAGGAGTCAAAATTTTACAAAAAAAGCGTGTAAAAATTGTCTTTTAAAGATCCTTTTGAAAAACTAGTAAATATCAACATAATTTCATTCACAATCTCTTGCATATTGAACTATTAATGCAATGAAATGCAAGCTTAAAAAAAAAAAAGTAGACAGACTTTGAAAGGAACTGTTTTACTACATGTATTTGACCCCCTCAAAGTCATATTCAGAGCATTTCATTCTTCTTCTCAAAGTAACTCCCTCATGTTCAGATGCATCTCCCACTTCCATAGTCCACATGGATATTCACACTTCATGTCAGGATGGCTGCATGTGTCGAGGCATGGTGGGCTGGCCTTGGCTGGAGGGCAGATGTGTGCCCAGCCACTCTCTCACTCTTCTTCAGCAAAACAGCGTGGGGGAAATAAGATGATAAAGCTCACTCACAAAACTAAATTTTCCTTTGCTACATGAGAGTAACAGCAGTTGGGGTCCATTTTTAACTCCTGGACTGACAGAAAAGGCATATGAGCCACTTCCTGAGAGATATCACGATATCACCTTGTGTTTATTAAGTAAAACATTTTCCTCAAAACTTACTGGAATTGCTGATATTTCTATAAAGGAAAATAAAGCAAAAAAAATGGAACAGTTCTTGATCTGTGAAGTAGCCCCTATGCATTTCTGTTATATAAACTGGCTGCAAGCTTAGGCATCACTTAATCTGTTTTTCCATTTATTTATTTATTTAAGAAGAAAGAAATGCCATTGTTTGCTCTTTTATTTATCGCAGGAATCCAAACCCTGTATGTTTAGGATCCCATTCTCCCATACCTTAAGTGTTGGCAATACCTTTGGAAGATCTGCATTTCACCAAAAAAATGGTTTGCTGCTGGAAGGCAATGGTATAGCTATCAGAGAAGGATGGGAGAAGTCTCCTCTCATGGAAGCTTATAAGTCGTTATTTCTCCTTTCAAAAATGGCTGATTATTAATTAATGTAGTTACTTATAAGTTCACTTTTTTCATCAGGCAGTAGTTACTGCAGTAACAAACATAATACATTAGTTATTTCAGATGTTGGGATTGAATACATACTCACAATTACCTTCTGCACATATGTAATACATTCTAGCTTTTTATAAGGCTGTTGGTTACAAATGGCTTTGAAATAACTACCATGCCTTCCAGCTATAAAATCCCATAATAATTATTCATTATATCATCATCATTTTTATTATGTTAAAAGGGATTCTTCCACACCCCCTCCCACAGCAGAATGTTGTTGGAGAGATTTCTTTTCCCCACATTAATTCAGGATTGTTCAGCATTGCAATAGAGCCGTATCATCTTTGTTTTAGGGAAAACTGAATGGAGTGAGACAGCTGCTCCATGAAACTTCAGTAATTGGATTCATGTTTAAATAACTTGGGCAAAAAACCCCTTCAGCTTCCTAGCTTAATTCTTTTTATTATCTGCATGTAATCTGAGTAGGTTCTAACTAGAAGTTCTCTAACAACTAGGCTAGCTGGCTTTATAGCTATAATTTAGGCATAGTTGAACATACCTCTGACAATTCCTACTTCCTGTTATATATTCTGAACATAAAAGACAAGGATGTTGAGATGGTAATTTGTTTCTGAAAATGAATTCTGATTATTTTAACCCTTTTTCCTTAAATTTTAAAACTATTTCTTGAGCTTAAGGCCATTTATTTGTGTTTAGTTTTGTTTTCTTCTCTTTTGTACTTAAGACTACAGAAAGAATCTGATTTAAACTTAATTTTAATATGATATATGCTGTTATAACATGCAACTGCTTAAGCAGTTATATTTTAGGCTATAAAATACACTCATTTAAACTGCTTTGGTTCCAGAGCATCTGATTTAGATACTTGTGCATTCACTTCGTAAATAAAGTGAAAGCATATTATGTCATACAAGATTATTTTTTTCTTCATTATCTGATCCTTATGCATTTGAACTTGGGCTTCTGCGACAAAGGCACGGTTGTTTGTCTGCTGATTGAATTTAACAAGAAGCTGGTGTTCTGTAAGCACAAGTCCCTCATTTCCTATAGCGTAGCAGTACAGTAATGCTAAGGGCACATATGTACAAAAAAGCATTAAACTCCAGAAAATCCCCTTAAATCTCAAAGCTGGAAATTCAACCACTGAAAGGTAATTGTACTGAAATTTAAGCCCAAAGTAATTTTCTTACATGGTTAAGGAATTTTAAATGTGATTAATAAGCTGCAATAAAAGAGGTCTTTAGGGGCAACTTCAGGGAGATGTTATGAACTCGTGTGCTGATCTGTGATCATTGTTCCCAGCCAAATGTGCAGCAAAAAGATATTTCAAAAACCTCTTGGGAAATAATAATAGTAGCAATACTAGTAATAATAATAATAATAGTAATTCACTGCAGCTTCTCAGTTTCTTCTGTTAGATATTCATGTAAATAGGTATTTTTGGAGCTGCTGCCTTTTAAACAGGGACTATTGGCATGTGTCTCCACCTACCCCTGAAATGTAGCACCCTTGCATTACAGCAAAGTACAACCCTGGGTTTGATTAAAGTCTAGAGAGGGACACATTTAATTTAACTGTAGCCATCTGAAGGTTGGGCTCTATCTGACTTAGCCATTAGTCAGTGAGATGAAATGGGCAGCTCAGCAGGGATGCTCATCCCCCTCAGGTTTTAGGTTCCCCTCTGGTCAGTGGAACATGATGAGCGTCTCCAAGGATAGTTTGTCTTATCCCAAAGGGCTAACCTAAGAATGAATCCTTAAGGTCTTAGCTGCTAAAGTTATATGGGGTGATTCCATCCCCAGATCACTTAATATTGTTACTAGAGCCTACTTGTTTATGACATGAGGATGATCTGAGATCTCTGTGCTGGAAATTAAATCACTTTACAAACTTTAGTAAAGCAGAACATTTGTTTTAATATGGTAGAGCGACACAAAATTTTGAACTGTGAATTTCTGAAGATAAATACCTTTGTCAAGGCTTGGGATCCCCATGGGTGGGCTCTTGTCTGGAAAGTTTTGATGGAATCTAAAGACTGAAATTTCAGTGATTTCTTGGAGGTATCATTCCATTATGATAAAGGATTATGGTAGAAAAGCACTTTTAAGATTAAACCTAATCATGTATTTTACTGTGCAACATGCACAGATCCTGTCCTGTTCTTCATTCCAGTATTTCCTAATCCTTACCTTTACAAAAGTTGGAATCAATGTATCCTGCAAGCCTGCACAAAGCTTCTGAGACACACTTCTATGAGTGACACCCTTTTTCTTACAACTATCTAATCTGCTCAGCTAATGAGCAGATGAAAATACCTGAACAAATAAAGAAAACCGCTTGTCTCCAATTGCTAAAGCAACTTAAAAGTTTCAAATTATTCAGCAGTATTGTTTGTAGAGCATCTTGCCGTAGTACCTTAAATTTCTGGATTGCCTAGAAAGATGTTCTGCTAAGCTTCTAATCTTAGTATGTTCACTTGCACATCAGTATTAACTTCTCCATAATGTTCCATAATATGTGTAAATAGGTTATTTCTTTTTTTCTCTGGTTCCTGTCTGGCTCTACACAGTTACCACCCTGGACGTTTTTTGGTAGATGGCTGGGGTAGTGGATTGGCTCTTAAATTGTTTTGCTTTTGGCACTTGTGCCTGATTGACTCCTGCCTTCTGTTTAACTCCTATTTTTTTTTAATTTTGATTGTAGTTACTGTTCTTTATCTCTAATACTTACATTGTGGTGTGTTTGTTTTAGAGTTTCCCCAGTGTGTGATAGTTTGTTCTCTGCGTAGTGCCATATGTTCACCTACTGACATGGACAGCAGAGAGGAAAAAGGAAAAAAAAAAAGGAAAGAGCATATGTATTTTTTTCCAACATTTGCAGTCAACACAAAATACACCATGGAAAACACAGTTATTTCAACAGACTCAAAGCTGAGACCTGGGTAAAGTTTATAGTTTCAATGAGACTCAAGGGAACATGTATTTTTCTGCCAACTCTAAGAGGAGTTGAAAATGTGTTGAAATCTTATATGTGTTGTATTTGTTTTGTCTGTGTAGGAAAGTGCTTCTGTGTGGCCCCTGTATTTCTTGATGTTCTCTACAGCTGACCTTGTAGGTGGGTTTTATGTCTCCAGTGTTGATCAAAGGGAGTTTGTAAACTGCTTTTTAAAAGTTCTTTGCGAGTTGGTGTGACTCGTGTTTCATGGGTTTGAAACATTTATTGAAAATATGTTCAGCAAATTAACTTTTATATCTATGAGGAATTTTAATTTAGTTTCTCGAGTGGCAGGATTTTTTTCCCCTTTCTACTACAAAAAAATAGGAATTTCCAATGGTATTTGAGTGGGAAACTGAACCATCCCCATTTTATGATCTGATTCCATATAACTGTGCACATGGTAAAGTTACTGGACACATGCAGGTGAACATATTAGACTTGTGTGCACCTGTACATTAAGGTAAGATTTTTAGAGCAGCATGTATTGCCACTTCTTACACATCATTAGATTAATTAGTTCTTCTTCAAACAACTATTACTCCTGTTAGCAATTGTTAGTGAATATTACTTAGTGCAGGCAGGGAAGGGGTAGGGTATTTAGCTGTGCCACTTCAGTTGTTGAGGAGGGAACAGGTACTTGCTTGATGTGAAGTGAAAGAACAGATCTCTAGGATGTGGCTTAATTGATTGATTTATTTATTGCCTAAACTCTGCTGTAACTTTTTATATAGGTACTTTCCTTTACTTTATAAAGTTACTTTCCATACTCGTGTTTCCAAACATATTCAAATGTGGACAGACATAACTGATTTTATATATCCAGTCAAGCTAGACTGGTTTCAAGACCACTGGAAGTAAGGAGTGTCAGTACACATCCCATTTTGACCATGTTGGAACAGTTTTCATGAAATTGCTTAAGCTGGTACTGAATTCCTCCAACTACCAGTGGAACTCAGCAGAATTTAACCATCTCTCCATCATAGTGCTTTCTTCAGAAATTTGCTGTTCTTAATCTGTGCAATAGCTCTGCAAAGTAATTATGTAAAGATGGGAGCTCTCACAGGAACATACTTAAAACTGCACCACATATGTAAGCAGATGTTATTTTGTGGTTTAGAAACATTGACTTCTTTTTTTTTCCCTCCAGCTGTATACCAGGATCTTCCATTTGTGCACTTTCTGAATATAGTCAGAAGTTTATGTATCAGTTTATCAAAAACTAGTCTGTTCTCTCTTGTATTTGTGCCTGATATTGCCAAAGACATTTAGATACATTTGGGTGAGCTTTTTCACTTTTGGATGCATTTTTATTTGTTTATTTTGATACATGATATTTTGAGATTGCTGCTCTGGAAGAGCAGCAGCCAAAAGGAGATGTGACTAATCCTTTGTTCAAAGACTAAACTGATATAGTAACTGCTTTTAGACTCTCCAAACTGCTTTGTAACAAAAATAATGTATTTAACTATCTCCCTGTTTTACTAGATGCAGTTTCATTTAATTATCTTCTCTATCTGAGAATGAAGTGATTTGGGGTACTGCAGTGTCAGTCTGGGTTGTATTCTGCCCATTTTTTTCCTCTTTAGTCACACTGAATCATGGTCTCCCCCTTTCCTAGAAGAGCATGTCTCTGCTACCAGTGGTGGACCTGTTCAGCCACAGAGATTGTGTGTGTTTATGTATAGCTTTCCCTTCTGGGCAGTGTTTTCTGAAATTTGTATTAATTCTGATTCTAAGGTCAGGTACTTTTCCTTGCATTCTCTTGTATTGTCAAAATATAATGACATTACCAGCAGGTGGAGATCAGTTAAAAAAAGAAATCAATTGGTCAAGCAATATTCTTTATCAAAAGTGATATTTTCAGATCTGTTCAGGATATTAACTTCTTTTTCCTGTTCTAAATCGCACTTCATGGTAACCTTTTAATTTCTGCTGGTGGAAGTTTATGCCAAAAGGGCATTTGGGGAGAGATCTCCTGAGCTCAGAAGCCTTTGAGAAAAATCTGATGAATGGGCAGAAATATTGCAGATGCCCAGGAGGACTCCAGTAATATTTTCTGTGCCTCAGAGAGCCTGGCCTTTCCAGCTGAGTGCCACTGTGAGACTCATCTCCAAAGGGAGGAAAAACATTCAAGATATCTCTGAGCTGTGTGAAGTGTCATCTATCCTTTTGCTACTGCAAAGCAAGAGGGAAGGTTTGAGGATTTGCATTAGCAGTTAATAATTTCAGCCTTTTTGATCTGATTCCAATGAGCTTTTCCCTTGAATTTCTGTTTTGAGGACTTTACAGGTAACATAGTATCATGGGAGATCTCACAGTCAAGTTTTTATATAGTCTAAGGTGGTCTGGTCTTAACCACTGGAACATGAACTAGGTTTGGACAGCAGCATCAGGGCAACCTTGAGCTGTGTTGGAGGCCAAGCTCTGCTGCTTCTCTGCTCATTTCTCATCTGATAAACAGCAACCTGTAGTTCTGCTGACTCCCTCCTTCCACTTGAGAAAACTGCAGTGCTCAGGTTTCTCCAAGGCTGTGATGTTGGGGGGTGGCAGATGCTCCCAGCCCAGCTGTGTGAGGCAGCTGGCTGCTTTGCCTCCTCCAGGGAAAAGGCAATGAGCCAGATTCAGCTGGTTAACTTCCAGATGGATCTTACTAGTGAGTCTGTCCCAACATCATGCAGAAATGGCAACTGACATTTAGGAGGTAAGCATAAGAGAACATAGTTGACAAAATTTGAAGCACCTCTGAAAGCATTGAGAGGGCTTTCATAGTACAAAGTATTCATCCAATAATCCATCATCAATTGTGCATCTGAACTGGGATAGGCTGGACCTGAAGTCAACCAGCACTGTGAAACAAACACAAAGTTTGTTTTTGTTAACAAACTCCTTTACTGGCTTTACCTTAGCATTTATTTTATCTTCCTTTTTACGTGAGAATTTTGATCTACATCCACTCCTCTGCACACCACTTTCTTCAAGAACCTTTCCTTGAAGCCTGAGGAAGTGGTTTAACATTGGATACAGACGCAGGCACACAGACACACACAAGCATAAAATCCCACTGATAGAAAAGGAGTGTGACTTCCTGTACACAGCGGGGTTGATGGGGGTGGGAATGGCACAGTTTCTAAAATGCAAACAGCGGAAAGGCAATCCCCAAAGTATATAAAATTCCTATGATTTAAATGACTAAATCAGCTGAATTCTGGTAAATGTTCTACTGGTTCAGTACAGAGTTTAAATGCATAACCCACAGCCTCTCCATCAACCAAAGCTGGACTGTGGAGCTAAGCGTGAACAACATGGGGGTGGATTATAAAACAAGGCAGTAGGAATGATTTTAAGCATCTTACTACACAAACTTAATTGCCATTTGATTGTCAGGTAGAACTAAAGATAAGGAACCTATCTGCAGCACACAAAATTTCTTTGTTGAACTGTAATCTGGGCTTCCATGTTACTGAATTTCTGTTTCTCCTTTGTTAATATGCATCTCATGCAGTAAAGATTAATTAAAGATCTCAAGTCAAATGCATCCTGGCCTGGAGTAAGGTTGCTTCCAATATATTCAAGGAGGAATAGCAGGAAAATGGTGTGAATGTGGAGTAATTTTCATCTTTGAAATTTTTTTGTCTATACTTCACATGTGTTCTCCTCCTGTAAAATTGTTGCACTTCCATCTCCCTAAAAACTTGTTGAAACTCCTTCTGAATGCCCTCTGTTTTCCCATGTGCCCTCAGACCAGCCAAGCTTACGGCCCTGTGGGGTAAAAAGCTGATGTGACTTGTTTCTCTGCCACAGAACCCATGTAGCTGGGTACTTGGACATGTAAATGCCTGAGTGTCTTGCTTCCTGAGATATTCCTAATTCTCTGTGCACTGAATTAGACAATGCAGATTGTTTCACAGAGACCCATGCTTTGCTAGGTGGTTGTACCGGGGCTGCAGAAGGACCTGGTCAAGACAGCATTTGTCTGGAACTTTAATTTTAAGGAGAAGAAAAGCATAAGCGAATGCTTTACAACAAAGAGATTTCTGATGGGCTAGTTGAAAGCTTTAGAGGTGTTTGTCTCTGCAGCAGACTCTAGCAATACCTGTGCCATCAGCAGGAACAAAGCTGTGAGAAAGATCATGCTCATTTTTAAGTAGAAATGAAAAGCAATCAGCTGAAAAAACCCAGAAAAAACTCTTCAGCTTGCTCATTACCAGCCAAGGCATTTCTTGGTTCTCAACCAGCTATTTATGGGGAAGAAATCTATTCTTGAAAACAAGTGGTGTTGAAAAGATCATCTCTTTATCTGAAACTCCTTCTAAACCTCATGGTGGACTGAGAGAGTTATGACAAACTTTGCTTTCTCTCCTAATCACCAGATTCTCCAAAAAGACTGTTGCAGTACACTTACTGTTCTGTTTCTTTTCTCTCCTGTTTTTGAAAACGATAAGCTAAGTTTCACCCTTAGATAACCTTGTGTTCCTGCAAAATTTTATTTAGATGTCTACATTCCTAAAAATAATACATGAATGAAGCGTTCCAAGCAGCAAACCGCAGCTTCCTGAGGTATCAGTGGCTGCAATGCAATTTCTAGTTCAAGGATTTTGTTTTATAAGTGATATACCATTGCAGTCTTCATCCAGTATTGCTTTGCTGTGCACTGTTCATGTTTTTTTAAAGCATTTTTGGATGCAAAGCATATGTCATTTAGTTGACTAACATCAACAGAAGATTGGATTGTTTTCTGTGATATGTGTGCCCACTCCTCTACTTAACAAGTTTTTTTAACTATATAGTGCTTCTAGCCTGCAATCAAAAACCTGCCCACGAGTTTTAGTCATATATTTTATCAGTTAATTAAAGTGCATTTACTTTTGCACAAGATTTTGGTATATTACTCTGATTCTTGGTATAAATTGTTTTCCTGGTGTCTAAAGCCATGTTTGCTCAAATAAACTCTTGTGAAAAGAAATATGACTGGGATTCAGTAGCCAAATATTTTTTGAAAAGGCGTCATAAATGCGAAATTATGATTTCAAGTTCATTTGTCTGGGACAAAGCCAAGCACGATAGGTGTTATGTTCCAAAATTAGTTCAGCAAGATAGAGTGGGGGGAGTGAAGGGGAGAGTGAAATGGTAATTTGGCAATACCAAAGCACTTTTTTTTCTTGACAAAGTTCTTATATTTTATCGCAATTTCATGGACAGCAACCATACACTTTTTAATTACTGGCAGTAAAACTAAGGATTTAAGAGCTGAGAGCGTTACAGTTGGAGGAAGCTATAATTAAGGCTCTGTTTTCTTAAGGAAAACAGTTCAGGCAGCTTTTCAAAGGAGATGGTAGTTATGTGTGAACTTCTACGTAGACCATGTATTGATAAATGCATATTCTCTAGTCTTACTCCAGTAAGTTCAGCAGCAAAGTTTATCCTAAGTAACTTAATTTGTGTCTCTCAATATGCTGTTTTAGGTCTAAGGTGATTTATCTAGTGACAGTTAGTTCTTCTGAGTGTAATTCAGAATTCCTTAATTCTAGATCTTTTATTATTGACTAAGAAGGAGAGGTGTAAAACAAACTAAAATTTAATGGATATGGTTGAGAAGTAACCTGGTTCTAAAATGTGCACTGTGTGTGTGTTTGCGCTCTTGTAGCCTGTCTGCTTCCAGAGATTCAGGGAGACACTGCTACTACTGAACACAAAAGCTGGGGGACTGTTAGTCGACAAATAAATGTGGGTGTACTTAAGTATTGTCAGTCAGCAGGTCATTACATGCAACTCAGTCTAGACCATCTTGGAACCACTGCAGAAACCACTGGCATATAAATCCCAGGGCTTCCCTGGGGCAATATTTTTTGGTCGGGAAAGATGCTGTGGAGGCTGGAGCTTGGAGTGGTGATTGCGGCAGCTCCTGAGTGCTGGAGCTCTCACTTTACCACCACGTTCCAGGGCTGTCAGGATTTTGGCTGCTTTCTTCACTGTCGGGAGAGCAGACTACTGTGTCCTGGTGGTGGGATGTGTGGGCTTCCCCTTAGCCTTAAATATGTTGGAAGGGCATGAGTGGCCTGGGAATTCCTTTGATGCCACCTCCTAAGCTCCTGCTCTTGTCAGATGGGCAGCACCAAACCTGGCTTATCTTTGAATTATTTATTTCTCTCTTATCCTACACTGGAATGAAGACTGATTTTGAAACAGAAAGATCTGTAAAGTGGAATTGTGTTTTCTCAACATCTCTGCAAATGAGAATGACTGCTTTTGTATCACAGGGTTTTGAAGTATTAGGTAGATTCAGCTAAAGAGTTATGCAGTTAGGAACAGAATACCTTAGAGAACTTTGTACAGAAAGTCATCACACTGGTGGTATAGGATAGTGTGACATATAAAATTCTCTTCTATTTTATATTATTTTTCTATTCAATTATCTGCTTATTAATTGTTGAATTGGCAGATTAATTTTTGTTTGTAGAAACAAGCATTTTTGGTGATTTTATTTGAATTTTAATGGGGCAGAGTTCATGTCTCTAGCATTAGAGTTTATTTTATGAATTAGAGTAACTAGAACATTCTGTGTGTTGGTGTAAACAGATAATTTTGCATGTGAGATAGTTTGGTTTTGAGGCAACTTCTTCAGAATCTGTCCACAGATAGACTGTTGTAGTGCTGTGAGGAGGATGTGTGGTCCCCAACTTAATGTCCTGATGGAGAGTGGTGGCAAGTGGTGTCCCCCAGGAGCTGTTCAATATTTTCCATATTGACACAGTGGGATCAAGTGCACTTTCAGCAAGTTTGTGGAAGGCACCAAAGTGAGCAGTGTGGATGGGGAAGGGGTGCCATCTATGTGCACCTGGACAAGCTTGAGACATGGACCCATGGAGCCTCATGAGGTTCAGCAAGGCCAAGTGCTGGCATTGCACCTGGATGGAGGCAACCCCCAGTATCAATCCAGGCTGAGGATGGGATCATACTCGGGATCAAGAGCAGCCCTGCTTAGAAGGTCTTAGGGATGTTGGTGAATGAGAGGCTGGTCATGACCCAGCAGTGTGCACTTTCAGCCCAGAAAGTAAATTGTGTCCTGGGCTCCATCAAAAGCAGTGTGGCCAGCAAGGAAGGGGTTTCTGCCCCTCTACTCTGCTATGCTAAGATCCCACATAGAGTGCTGCATGCCCCTACATAAAAATGGTGTTTGTGATAGGACAAGGGATAATGGTTTTAAACTAAAAGAGGGTAGATTCAGACTATATACAAGAAGTTTTTTACAGTGAGCGTGAAATATTGGAACAGGTTGCCCAGAGAAGCTGTGGAAGCCCCATCCCTGGAAACATTCAGGTTGAACAGGGCTCTGAGAAACCTGCTGTAGTTGAAGATGTCCCTGCTTATTGCAGGGGTTTGGAATTACATGACCTTTGCATGTCTCTTCAAACACAAATGGTTCTGTGAAACTGTTCATGCATCCTTCTGTCTTTTTCATAAATGAATAATTTTTAAAAGCTAAAATAAAATGAATATGTTTTACAGTGCTTGTGCCAAAGCAGCATTAAGCATAGCACTATGTTTTGGTACAGATATATGCTGCAATTCTGTTTTTCTCTCCAGCTTTGGAGATGAAAGAGGCAGCAGTTCAATGAGGACCATAGTGGAGAGTTAGGGAAAACTGTTCTTTTGACACCTGGGATTATTTTTCAGTTTCTAATTTTTACTTTTAACCAACCCTGAAAAAGCACACAAAATGTTGAAACACAAAGTGTTAAGAATGATTTTCGAGGTCACAGGTTATGTTTTAAAGCAGACTCATGTTGTTATGGTTCCTGCTAGTATTTTTGGAATTAGAAACCTGTCAGTGTTTCCATTTGGAGATAGGGAGCTATAACTGGCTATAAAAATATGTTCCCAGCCAAGGCATACCATATGAGGTTGTTGCTGAAAAGCAATTAAAGTCTGGCAGCTTTTGAAATAAGAGGCACATCAACAAGATTGGGAAATCTGCTGTTTTCTGTTGGTGCTGCATCTCTAGCAGTCAGGAAATGTGTGATGATAGGTGCATGGTGGCTGTTCAGGGTCTGCTTTTATGGGTCACTGTGCATGTCTGGGGGAATGATTTTGGTTTGTGTTAGTGTTAGGTTTTCTTGTGCTCTGGATGTCATTTCACAAATAAAGTTCTTGATAGATATTTTAACACCTTCTATCCATTTCCTAAATCTTTTGTGCAATTGGTCCTTTTCCTTTGGTTCACCACAACTTTAAGTAGCTCCAGCACATTCTTCCAATTTATGTCTCCCTGACTCGCCAGCTGGACTCCACACATAGTCTTGGTGCTCCAGGAAGGAAGACTTGGCATCAAGTGAATCTGGGGTTAATGAAAGCCTGGAGTGGGAAGTTATAAAATTCAGATGGTTACAGTAATTTTAAGGGGCTGTACACTGAACTTAATAGCTCCATGGGGAATGGTGATGTGTATATATGAGGAGTGGAGAAGGAGAGAATGGACATAGTAAGGTGCCATTATTTATATATATTAATGTGTGTATGTATATATATATATATATATATCTCCCTCTCCCCTTTCATTCCCTCTTTTCAGGAGATTTGATATGTTTTGGCCAGAATCCTAGTCTGACCTGACTGCTCTGCATCATCAAACAATCCCTACAGAAAGCTTGCAGAGAGGGGAAGCTGTTTTCAAGATCCAGTTTTCTCCTCTGGCTGCAATGAAATATTTGACTCTGATAATCACACATGATTATCTCTCCTGCATTTGCCATGGTAATTCTAAATAGTCTACTTTATCTTTTATCGTGATCAGATACTTATGTTTCAATTTTTGTTCAGGCAAATGTAAGGTAATTTTTTTTAAAAAGAAAACAGCTCCAAAGTTAACTTGGAGTTTGTTTTGCCCCAAATTCAGGGTCAGAACCACATGGGCCAATGCTCCTGCTCAGGTGGAAGGAGGTAGTAGCTGGAGGCAGGTGAAGGGTTGGTTGTAATCACAAACTTCTCATAAGTGACTGCCTGTAATGCAGTGGACTGGGGAGCTCACAGCTCCATGTGGAGGCACTGGCAGCTGCTGTTTGTACAGGGCTGGATGCTCCCATCCTTGTCCTTTTGGCAAGCAGGTGCCAGACACTTGATCTCAGTGAGCTGGACCATCCAGTCTTGTCCCATGACCCTGACTACAAGGAGATAGTGATGTTACTTATTAGGCATAAGAACATATGAAAATTAGGGGTTGCCTCACATTTAGGGTTATGCTGTGTCTGTCTTAATGATTGTTATCTGCAGAAAATGAGTATTCAGATAACTGTGAGTAGTGCTATGTTGAGGCATGATGATTTCAAAATACAAAAGTAGATAATATAACCTCGTAAATATTAAAAAAATCTTTTATAAAGGAAGATCTTCTATGGGACTGTATTGCATTCATTCTCTGTCCTTCTAGCTCCACAGCATTAAAAGGTGGTTATTCGTCTCATTGGCTTTGCAAAGTCAACATTGTGACAAAAAATTCCTGTATGAAATAAAAATGCAGCCTATATTCTGCTTTTACTTACATCTTTTAATTATGAAGGCCACGTTTTTAAAGTAGTTTAAAAGAAAGCATAGGGAGTACAAAACCTTTGAGGGAAATACAAACCCTTTTTATGACATTGTTTAATTAGTTGTTTTGTAGGGCTGGTTTTGGCAGGGAGTATAAATGAATGTGTATATGTGTGCATGTACAGAGATGCACCCATATGCTCATAACTTTGAGCAAACTATTCTGGCAAGTCCTTGAGACTCAGCTGTGGAACACCACGCTGTTGGTTTAGCAGTCATGTTTTGGAGAGGTGCTGTTCTTTGAAGAATATTCAAACTGCATAATTTATTCAATTTTTAAAAAATATACTTGAGGTTAGGATAGTTTGTTTTCTGTATGCTTCACAATGTCAGAAAAATAATAAAAGCAAACAAACAAAACTCCAATACTATAGATTATGTATCTTGAGGTTTCATTTTAAATAAAGTGTTCAAAAAGACATTTGAATATACAGTAACTTCACAACTATAAGATGCATCAGATTATAAGGCGCACATCTGGGTTGTCGGCAAATTCCTGAACTTTTTCCATATATAAGGCATACCAGACTATAAGGCACACTTTTTTTTGCAGTGAGGATCTGCACGCAATAAAGTAACAAATTAGTAATGGAATTGCGCAATTGTGGGGTTTGCTGACAGGTGCTCAATTTGCAAACATTTTTCACTGATCGACGTAGCCTTTAAACGCAGCCCCAGGCGCCCTTCCCATGCTGCAGGCCCTGGCACTCCTGCCTGCCCACTGCGCTGGCTGGCCTGGCTGCCACGGCACGTGGCTCGCACTTCCGGGTTGGCAAATTTCCGAACTTTGTCCATATATAAAGCTCACCGGATTATAAGGCGCACTTCCGGGTTCTGATCAAAATTTTAGTCAAAAGGGTGCTCCTTATAGTTGTGAAATTACTGTAAATGTGTTTATTCCTGTTTTTGCAGAGGCAAAAATTGTGTTATGACTTCCTAAATTTATGCCTCTAGTGGTAGAGATTAAAATGTCCTTATGATTCTCAGCTGCAGCTTTATGTATTAAAAATACCCCCTAAAAATCTTAGAAACTAAAAACTCAACTAAATCTGAGCTATAAAGCAAGAAATTAATTTAAATATATTACTTTCTTCCTATGAAATAACTGTAAAGAAAGCAGGTTTATTAAGGGTTCTTTGAGAGCACTGTCCTTCCCAGGACATGAGCTTTCATTTCACATGCAATGAGTAAATTTTTTCTCAGTCATTTAGACTTTTTAAACACCAGACATACCCACACAAAGGCGTTTTTTATTACATATAGTTTTGTGAATCAAGATAATTAATTTTTTTTTAGATCTTAATATGGGACTTTGGACAAATAAATAGAAGAGCATGTTCAGTACTATAATTCTCTTGTTGAATAACAGTGTGGCTAGGATTTTCTTTACTCAGGTGTTGTTATTTGGGTTTTCCACAGACTGTCTTGAGAAAGAGTTTTTCCTTTCTTTACAGAAACTGCATATCATCTTCTTTCACTGGGAAGAGAATTTTTCTTTCTTCCAATTAATTACAGTAATTTCACGACTATAAGCCGCACCTTTTTCATTGAAGAATCCAGCCTACACCAGTAGTGCGGCTTATATTCAGGTGCGGCTTATCTGTGGACAAATCCCAGTGAAATGACAACCCAGAAGTGAGATCCGGCCGGGAGGGCACCTGGGGTTGCCTTTAAAGGCTTTGATGGTCTATGAAAACTGTTTGCAACTTGAGCACCTGACACCAAACCCCGCACTGACGCACAGTTAAAAAAAAAAAGAAAAAAAAAGTGCGGCTTATAATCAGGTGTGGCTTATAATTGTGAAATTACTGTACTTTGAGTCAAAATTTCTTGTAATGGGAGTTGTAATCATGAGCAGGTTGAGTTAAAGACCATTGTTGCCCCAAGGCTGTACTACACCATCCTTTCTTTCTGGAAAACTACCAATAAACATTTATCATTCAGAAAATGGTCCCAGAAGACTTACAACTGGAGCATTCTTGGCTGCTACTATCTTAGTTGAAATGATTGGAGTCTGTTCATGTACAGCAATCTTGAAAAAAAAACCTGCTTGAATATCTATTTACCTGGCAGGTTTTCAGTGCCTCATTGGAAAAAAATTCTGCATTTTTCAATAGCTGTTTTTTTTCAGTGGCTTCTGTAATTTTTACGTCTGGTGGTGTCTAGAATGAAGTGTTTTGAGAACTGATAGGAGAATTTAGAGGATTAATTTCTCTTTTATGAAGTGCTCCAAAAATGAAATAATTTCATTTTTAATAGATTGAACTCTTCTCTCTCTCTTTTTAAAATTAAATATAAGCACATGTAACTTCTTACTTTAAGCCACTGACCCTCTTTCCATTCAGAGATAGTGAAGTTCTATTATCTCACTTTTAAGAAAGAGAACAGAGTAAGAAAGGCCAAGGTTATTCACTCAAGTAATAAAAACAGCTATGCCCAAATTATTGATTGAACATAGGTGTGTCTTATACTAAACTGAGGGCTCACTGAGCTAGTTCATTCCTCCTTTCAGAGGTACAGCCTTTATAATAAAAGGGAAAAAAATTGATTTATTTAGCATATTGTAATCTGTTTTGTTATGACCAAGAACGACTTGTTACTAAAATACATTGACAAGTATTGTTACCTTTTACCCAGATGTATGCAGACTAAAGATTCAAACTAGCACAAACTCAGATTCAAAGGTTGCTAAACTGTGTGTCACAGACTTCAGCAGTGACCAAGCAGCCACAAATCACTTCTGGTCCTTGGAAAAGTGAGAAATAACTACATGAAAAGATAGACCCCGATAATTCTACCTAGCAAACCATGCCACATGCTGCAACTCTGAGCTGATTTGATGGAAGAAAATTCCTTTCTGTGTGTAATCTGATAACTAGCTTGACTTTGAGTATGTTGGAGACATATATGAATTAGGCATGAGTTTGGATCTAGCATTATTTCCCCCTCTATGGTCAGTCTCTGATCTTTCAGAGGAAGAAAAATAATTTTCCTTTGTTCTTGGGGAGCTGTATCTGCTGGTTGCATGTTAGAGTTGGTGACCTTTCAAGTTTATTGGTTGGGCCCTGAAATGAAAGCTATGTGTAAATTAATGTGCCTCTTTTCAAGGGGTATCTCTGTGGAGAATTGTCATCAGGTTATTGGCCAGTGATGGATAGTGTCTTGTTCTTTCCTGCATTTCATGCCATTTGAGCTGAGCTACATTGGTACCTATAGGTCTTTTCTTCTGGTAAGCAATTTTTGTCTCTTAAGATGACTCATTTTGTGTGGGAAAGGGTACTTTTAGCTGTGAAGATAACCTTTTTCTTACCTTATTTGCGGTTACAACACATTTCTAAAATGCTTTATTTCTATTTCATTCACTGATACTTGTCTCTTTCCATGGGAACTCCTGTGTAAAGGAAGACACCTGGCTATCCAGAAAATTTTGCATATCCTTATTTGCTTTGTTATCTATTCCTTCTCCATCAGAGTGTGTTTCCCACCATGTACCTCAAGCTGCCTCCTTCTTCAGGCAAGATTTGGAATCTGGTACTTCACATGCAGGTTGCATGTAGCTTTGAATTTCTTTCCTGGACAAGGATAAAACAGTATTTCCTCCCTGCCTAGTGCTTCAGGAAAAATTTGACAAAAAATCGACTCGAGTTGTAATGGATTCAGCCCAAGAAGACAACATGGAACAGTAAGAGCTATTGGTTTTCTAGTGCAAACATAATCATTATCTACTCTCTGAAACTGCTTTACTGGGGAAATGCAGTGCTGCATCCACACAGTACCCAACTCAGTTTCTCTTCAGACAAGTCTTATTTACAAATCATATTTACCAGAAACTGCTGGCTTAGTCCTCCACTCTGAAGAGTAATTTTCTGCTGTGTGGTCGAAACATCATTCTCAACCTATGATGCCTGACCTGAAACCCTGGTTCCCTCCATCAGGCTTGGACATCTGGCAAATCTTCTTGCACACAGCCTCACTGAAGCTTGGGTCAGAGCTAGCTTTGCTCAGTATAAAGAGCTATGCAACATTCCTTCTGCAAAACTTTTGGCACTGTGGATATAACTTTACATGCATTTTAAATTTCCCTACTTAGCTACTCATACCTGAGGACATTAAATCTCCCAGACTATTCACAGCTATCTAAACCTTGAATTTTTTCATACCTAGAGGCTACCACTTTCTGTACCTTTCCATTAATAGTGTTCCTAAAAATAAAAAAAAAGCAAACCGTCCATTTACATGCTTCTCACTATTTCACATTCTTTGGTATTCATGAAACATTAAGTGGTATGTTCACTGCTGAATATTCTGGAGAACTAAGGCATGTTCATCACTGTTACAGATTTACAATTCCAATCAAGCATTTTTAAAATTTCCTTTGCCATTTCCTTTATGTGCCAGTTTTGTTGAACAATAAAATGTGGCTGTATCAATAGTTAAGGTGTGGTCATTAGTTTACTGGTAAAATATAACAATGCAAATAACTACTTAGTCTTTGCTTCTGTTTATTTCTGCTGGAATTTCTGTATGAGTCCATATTTGGTTTCTATGACTTTAAAAATATGTTTCATTTCATCTTCTGGGAAATGAAAAGAAAGACTTTGCTTAAACTCCTTCTCTACATTTTTTTCCTGTTCCTCAGTCTTTTCTACCTTTTTTTGAATTTTTTCAGTAAAGGTATGAAAAAATAAAGTGAAATATCACTTATCATGCATGAAGTTTCTTGTATATAATTGTACTTTGTGTCTTAATCAGGGTGTTCTGGATCTTCACATCTATAGCTTCAGTGCTGCCAATAATGTTTTGTCTTCTGTGGTTTGGGTGGATCTGGGTTTGGAGCTGTGTTTTTGTTGGAATGCCTCTACATTGGATCCCTGCAGTTTTCAGTGCTTGGAAAAGTTATAACTTACAATGGAAGACAAAGTAAACCCACCATCAAAGGGGAAAAATTAAATCTCTGTTTATTCACCTGTGTGCTAAGATGAATCTTATTCACAGCAGCTAGCTGAAATATTCTAGATATTAAAAGACTTGGAAAAAAGTGAATTTTTTAAAATGCCTGGGACTTTGTTCCAATAGGATTTGTGTTGCAGATGTTGATTTACACCAGCAATATGCTGGATAAAATCTGTGTTGAATGTGCTATCAGACAGTGGCACAGAATACATACATGGGGAAAATGTATTTCAGTGCAGTTTTGTAATTAAGGAATAGGCTGTGACAGCCTCTGCATTTCTGAATGAGTATAGCATGGGAATCTGAAATGGAAAAGTCTTGAGAATGGTCCAAGTGACTTGTAACCATCTAAGAGGTGAAAAACTCTGCCTTGTGGACTCCACTGGCCTGGCCTCCCCACTGGCATGGTGTTATGAGGAAAGAGTAAAGGAGTTGTTGTTTTGTTTTCCTTTGCAGCTTGCACTCTAGCACTATATATGAGGAGTTGTTCTGAGATATAGTAGGTCTACCTTCTAGACTTCTTCTAGCTTCCAGAAGAGGCATGACTATTTTTCTGTATTAGAAATACAGCTACTAGCCTCCGATTGAGCATGTGTTCATGCTTCCCAGTGAAATTTGTTTTCAAAGGAAGGCAAATAAAACACCCATTTGAAATAAGCTGAGGAACATGGTGGTTTTCATGTAGTGTCTTCCCTGCATATCTCTTCCCACATACAAGGCTCCTGTGCCTCAGATATGGGTAAGACATAGTAGTTGTAAATGAAAAAGAGATAAAGCCTCAGCTGAGGGATGTGATTTTTCAAAAACCTGTTTGGGAGGTTGTAGGAACTCTTTGAAAACCCACAATTTTGCTGCAGATGGTTTAAGGTCAGCTCCAAGCAGGCTCCCTCTGATCAGCCAGGATCTTCAGTGGACACGCTCCTGGTGAGACACACACTGTCTGCAGCAGAGCTGAGACTGGTGAGTTACTGCGTGGTGGCCTGATGGAAGGGAGCTGTACTGTCCCTTCATTGAAACCAGCCTGCTGGCCACTGTCCTGTGAAAAGAGGAGATTTCCTAGACCCTTAATATCGAATTTGTCTGTCAGTGTCCCAGGAAAGCTGAGACCCTCG
>VRYO01001463.1:17021796-17101990 GCA_009812075.1 Sialia sialis
TTTTTTTCTTCTAATTGAAGTTTTCTGCCTAAAACTTTTGCTTTTACAAAGCTCTAATGAAAAATAGGTATTTTTCTTGGCGAGCTTCTGTTGATAGCCAGAACAGATGTTTTTCAACTGTAGTGAACTTGCAGTGTTAGAGTTGTAGTGCCTTGGTATACTATGTTGTATTGGTTTATCTGTAAAGCTGTATTTTTTGTTCAATTCCTTGGTGCCCCTGAAAACATGCACTAGTGTATTTTATTGCGATATGTATAGGATGTCTTCAAAGCATTCATTTCACTCATGAAATGTACTATTTTGCAATAAGTGTAGCATGTAGTGGTCTTTTAGTTCCTCACCTCCTCTGAGTCCCATCTGCACATCTCATGTTTACAGTGGTAAGTGTCTTGGAGACATTTCTGCTAGATCTGTACTAAAATCCAGTTACCAGCATTCCTGTGGCTGCAATCCCAGTTAGGGTGAGTGTCATTAAGCTGGTCATTGTATCAGCAAGCTCAGTTTCTGACTTCAGAGAGCTCCAAAGACCAAAGACTGCCAAAGAGAGACACAGCAACCAGATAGCAAGTGATATTAGAGACATAGTGAGCACGTTAGTCTGGATCTCTAAAGAAATATTGTCTAGGGAATGACTTTACTGCTTGTTTCTCTGCCAGGATCTTCTCTTTCTCCAACTGGTTTTGGATTCATTTGTCTATTTCAGCCTGGTTTTAACAGAAGTGTAAAAATACCAGGTTCTTGTGGTGAGCTGAAGCACCAGGTCCAAAAGAGCTTTGTGACACCCAACAAATGGGCAACAAGAAAGTCACAAATGAGAAGCAATTGTAGTATGGGCTGCAGGACAGTAAGATCACAGAAAATCAAATGCTCTAAGTTCTCTGGCTTACAGAACAACTTGTATTCTTGTGGGGAACAGGCTAGACTCATTTTGATTCTCTTGTGATTTCAAATAGTCATAACAACTCAAAACTGCTTCAGCAATGTGGCTTAAATACATTTGATCTAGACAAGAGTTAAAGTAATTAGCTGACATTTGATTTTACTTGATATGGATCCAAACCATGAAACTTTGAACACCCTTAGGGTTCAGAAGTGTTTCATTCAGTGTTTGGGTACTAATCCATGTTCTCAAGTAACCTTTTGAAACTTGGCAAATTTAATATTACATTTAAAATAAAGGCACTACATGGGGAATCAAGTCTCTAAATGCTTTTTCTTTAACTACAGAGGTGCTCTGGACTATAGTTGTCAAAGCAGAAGGAATAGAAAATGCATTACCTCTGTTAAGGTGTGTGCTTGTGTTTATATGCAGTGCTCACACCTGTGTGCATTCATATGTGGCTGTACAAAATGTTACTCCTGCTGCAAGGACCTTACAGTCTTAACAGAGATCCAGGGCAATCATGTGCTTTGGGAGCCAGAGGATGGTGCTAACTTACAGCATGTGTGCATTTTCAGTTTTGTGATGTGATGACAGCAGTGCTCTGACACTGGTTAACATTTGTGGGCCTTGTGGAAGGAGCAAGTCTCCATGAGGGATTTGGCTGGAGGAGACCTGCCTGCCTGGCACACAGGGATGAGGAGGGTGTCCAGGCAGGGCTGAAATAAGGATGAGTACCATGATGTTTTACATGTGATGCAGTCAGTAATCTGGAATGTGATAGACCATGTTTTATAAGCTTGTTATTTTTTCTTGCAAACAAATATGGAAGGGAAAAAATAAGTCATGAAGAAATTAAAAAGGAAGTGTACAGATGTTTCTGTTGAAGGTAGAGGCATTTGCTTCCTCTCCAAAGATTAATTATATACAAGCTGGAAAAGCTGTATGTGACAACATAAATCCAATATGCTGTCTTAAGAAACTGAGATGGGAAGGGAAGAATTTGAGGCAGGGAGGATTTTGTAGGATTTAATTATGGCCTATGTATATAGGGCCAAAAGAGGCACAGTTAAGTGGGTATCTCCAAGATAGCATCCTTACATGATCCCAAAACCAATCTTATGGTATTTGATTTGTTAATGTGTATGTTCATTGTCCAAGTAATTTGTTAGTAGATCATATCACAATTTTCCCTGGCTCTGGGAGAGATTGAAATAATGGAAAGGTTGCAGAATTCAGAGCTTCCCATGAAGCTCTGAAAAGAAAACAAGCAACAACAATGTGGAAGAAGATTTGTGGTCCGCACTTTACAGTACCTTACTATATGCAAATTACCTGGCAATTATTCAGTTTAATGACTAAGCAGCATGGTGGGAAGTTTTCAGATTTTTCACGAGGTTTGCTATTTGTAATGCAACATAGAAATCATGTTATCGTCCCCATACCATTATAATTCTTCAGTGATTTTTAATTTCTTAGAAGAAAGCAAAAAGCTAGGAGACCAACAGGGAAATTCATCAATATGTGACCATTAATTAAGTGATGATTTTGAACACTGTCCAAATTCAATGTGTGAGTTAAGTAATTGTTCATTTAAGTAACAATAAATACAATATATCTGGGGATTTCAGAGCAGTGTACAAGTTTTGAATCTCACAGCATTCTTGTAAGAAGGTAAAAAACTACAACTATAGCAATAAAATAAAAAAATAAAAAATTAAGATTGCTCAACTGATTAAGAAGGAGGAGTGTCCAGATGTCATTGTTTGGGAAACCTATACTATTTACAGAATTAATATATTACTGAACTCTTTACTATATCTCAAGTTGGCCTTAAGTTGTGAAAGATGGGCCTGAAAAAATAATAGCATAGGATAATGGAAGATCATTTTATGCTGTTAGTTCCCTTTCCGTGGAGCTGAAGCCCAGGGGAGTTGGCATAATTAAATTTTCCTGCAGAAAGAAAGGGTTATCAATGAAGACATCTTACCAAAAATAGACAGAAAAGGTGCTTGTGAAGAGGGACATGTGGCAGTAATAAAGGAAAGTTGGACAGTAGAGTCAAACTCAGACACATTTTGTGGCCAAGAAGTCATAGTTTTCATGGAAATCCATAGGAGAAGATGGCAAAGAGACCTACATGGAGGCCTGATATGTAACTGCTCCAGAGCCTAATTCTTGCTCCACGAGATCATAGAATAGTTTAAGTTGGAAAAGAGCTTTAGGATCTTTGAATACAGCCATTAACCCAGCACTGCCAAGTGCACTACTAAACCATGTTCCTAATCACCACATCTACACATTTTTTTAATAACTCTAGGGATGGTGATTCAACCACTTCCCTGAGGAGCCCTTTCCAAGTCTTTGCAACCCTTTCCACGGAAAAAGATTTCCTAATATCCAATCTAAACCTCCCTGTCACAACTGGAAGCAGTTTTCTCTCATTGTATGGCTTGTTACTTGGGAGAGAAGACTGAACTACACCTTGCTAGAACTTTCTTTTGGGTATTTGTAAAGAATGATGTGCTCTCTGACCCTCCTTTTCTCCACTATAAACAACCCCAGCTCCCTCAGCAGTTTCTCATAGGACTTGTGCTCCAGACCTTTCACCAGCAATGCGGCCCTTCTCTGGACACATCCCAGAACCTCGGTGTCTTTCTTGTAATAAGGAACCAACAGAATCAACACAGGTTCTGAGGTATGACCTCACCAGTGCCCAGCACAGAGGGACAGTCCCTGCCCTGGTCCTGCTGGCCACCCTATTGCTGACCCAGGCCAGGATGCCATTGGCCTTCTTGGCCACCTGGGCACACGCTGGCTCATGTTCAGTCACTGGGCAACTTCCCAGCCACTCTTTCCCCAGCCTTTAGCCTTGCATGGAGTCGCACCTGTGACCCAGGTGCAGGACCCAGCACTTGACCTTACTGAAACTTATGCTCTCAGCCTTGGTCTACAGATCCAGCCTGTTCAGATCCCTCTGCAGAGCCTTCCTACTCTCCAGCAGATCAACACTCCTGCGCAACTCATGTCATCTGTGAAGTGACAGAGGGTACCCTTGATCCCCATGTCTGGATCACTGATAAAGACATTAAAGAGGACTGGAGAGCACCACTGGTGACCAGCTCTCAGCTCTGTTTGTCACCATTCTCTAAGCCCACTCATCCAGCCTGGTGTTTTACTGCATGAAGAGTACACCCATGCAAACCATGAGCAGCCAATTTCTCCAGGACAATACTGTGGGCGATGGTGTTACTGAAGTCCATGTAGAAACATCCACAGCCTTTTCTTCATCTATTTTGTGGATCATCTTGTCATGGAGGAGGATGAAGTCAGGTGGGCAGGACCTGCTTTCATATCATGCTGGCTGGGCCTGATAGCATGCTTGTCCTGTGTGTGCTGCATGGTGGCACTTTAGGTGATTTGCTCCATGATCTTCCCCTGCACTGAGACTGATGGGCCTATGGATCCCTTATCCTCTTTCTGACTCATCTTCCTGATGGGGTGTCACATTGGCCAACCTCCAGTCAGCTGGAGCCTCCCTGTGACCAGTGAATGACCCTACACCAGCTCCCCCAGTATCCTTGTATGGATTTCATCCACAAAAAATTAGATGGGTCTAATGGTTGCTGGCCATTTCCCCATGGCTCATAAAGGCTTCTTTCTGCTCTGTCTTTCAGCTCAGGGGGCTGGGTACCAGAAAAAGACTGGACTGATTACTGATATAGACTGAAGAAAAAAGACATTATGTACCTCGGCCTTTTCCTTATCCTTTGTCACTGTGTTTTCCCCCACATTCAATAAGGAATGGAGATTCTCCTTAGCTCTACCACTATTGCTAATGTATTTATAGAAATATTATTGCTGTTACTCATGGAAGTAGCAGATTAAATTCTTATTGAGCTTTGGCCCTTTGTAATTTTTTCCCTGCATAATCTCATGATATCCTTGAACTCCTCCTGAATTGTCTGCCGCTTCTTCCAAAGGTTATAAACTCTGCTTTTTTCCTGTGCTCTAGAGAGCCAAACATCCCTACCTTCACTAAGACAGCAGACTGACAGACCTTGCTAGTACCCTGTTCCTCAGGCATTGACATACTGCTCTCAGACTTTATTGAACCCGGTTCTTTGCTTTTCTCCCTTCGAATCTCTTTAAGCCTGTTTCAGTGAGCCCTGTGGAAAGAACTTTTTTGTTCCTTTGAGTCTGTTGCCAGCAGACCTGCTGTTTTGTTCTCTTTAGCTATATCCATATGTACAGCATTTATCTGTATCCAAATATATAGGTCCATGCTTATGTATATGTATATAGTAGCCTATAGCAATATTGATGCTATTCAGCAATTGGCCTGACCCTAAGTCAAAGTCATATACATGATTTCAGCTGTTTTGAACTTCAAATACACTCTGAGTAGTGAAGAAGTTCAGGCATTTTGCATCCTTGCTTTTGCTTTGTTCCTTTTAACTCCTTTATTATAATACAGGTCTCTCTGAGGAACCTTGAATAAGCTGGAGGTAAAGATTTACTGAGAGTGACAACCAAAGAGACTAAAAGAGAAGTCACAAGTCTACAGGGTTGCCCACCATGTGTTAAGCAAGAATTGTTTTGGCATACATGGTCACATATTATTTCATGTGGTTACAGTAAAGCAATCCCTGCCAACAGTGAGAGGAGGGATGCATCCATGCCTAGTTCATAATTTGTTTGTTTGTCTTCTTGTACGTCTTTGAAGAAGTGGGTTGAGAATGAAAATGGTCACAAGATGAAGTGTAGCAAAAGTTATATCTCAAGTCTTCTAGGCAACAGGGGATGGGAGCTGTTCTAGGAATGTAAGGTCTGTTAGGGTGTATCATTACAAAAGGGTTAACAAAATGCTGAAGAATCATTCATATACCATGAAGGGTAAGGGTTCTTTTTCCATCAAGAGCATCTCACCTACTGAGACAGGTACCAGAGGACTCCAACACTCAGAAAGTGTCCCACTGACTGAGCTGTTTCACACCAGATTGCTTTGCTTGTTGTCCTGCCTGCCACCCACTGGGATTATTTGTGCAAGTTCAGAGTTAAATCCTGTCATGCTGAACTTACTGAGTCCTGTGTGGGGGATGGGAGCAGAGGGAGAATTGGAATGTGGTGTGCAGATGTGTGAAGGTGAGAGTAAAGCTTATCAGCTACTGGTTCCAGAGGGTGGTGGGCTTTCCCTTGTTTTTGTTGCTGACTCTGCTGGTGAAGTCATCAGTTGAACAACTCAGTTATCCAGCCATACAAGGTAAAAGTACCAGATCACTACAAAAGGGTATGAATAATTTTAAATATTTAAAAATATAGCAATTAAACATAGGCCCTTTTGGTGAGCTGCTCCCTGGGTGGCCTCTATTAAAAACCTCTTGAGATCCCAAAGACGTTTTCCTTTGTTATGTAATATTTTTCTTTTGTGTTCAGTAAACCAGGTTTGAACTGGCAAATTTCTGTAAGTCATGTAGCCAATTTAATATTTAAAACAGACCTGCAAAGTTATGCTGCTTTCAGGAATGTCTTGAGTCATCCTCTCTCTGCTAACCTACTGTGCTGACCCAGCACCTGAGAAGGACTGGACAACCATGGGGTCAAATGGGTCTTTTGCAACTTCGCAGAAAGGAAGAATAACAAAAACTCGTAAGAACAAAGAGTGATGTGGCTGAAGTTTGTGTTGCAGTTATCAGCCAAGTAATTTAAAAAAAAAAAAAAAGAAAAGAATCTAGCAAAATCAGCACATAGACTTGAGTGCATAGCAGCTCGTGACCTAAAATGGTAACCTGCACTAAATGTGCTCCTTTGGTAGTGGCATATGGTTTCAGCTCATTTGGGGTAAAAATTTGTGGAAGAAGGCTCTTAAAACTGCTTCTCTTTTATTGAAAAATTTGTCTTGATACTCAGATCAAGAAGAGTCTTCAAGAAGACAGCTGTTCTAGGACCCTGAGAGAGAGGGGACAGCATACATTGCTGGTGCTGTACCTGCTCTGCAGAGGCTTCTGTATACTCAATATACCTGCTTCACAAATCAGAAATTGTATTAGTGGTTCTGCTCAATTTCCACGGGCATATGATTCCATGTGCATATATCAGGATGCTGTTGTTACTGTTGTGTGCTTACATCCTCAGCTTCAAACTAGAATCCAGCACTGCATTTTTATTTAACTTTGTATTGTGGGCTTGCCTGTGCCTGTATTTTAAATGTGTATAAAATCATTAAACTGCCCTACATACAATTAAAAATGTAGACAATGTGTTTCTTTTTATTCAGTGCCAGCACAGATGTCTGAAAGTGAGTGCACTTTCAGAACCCTCCTTTCAAAACTTTTCGTAGTCATGCAAATGATGAGTAACGAACGCTTTAGAGGACAGAGGACTTCTAGCCAAAATACTTCTCAAGTGATCTTAAAGTGTAATTTATCTCCTTATTTTGCAGCTAACTATGGACCAAATCCAATTTGCAAAGGTTGCTTATCTTGTTCAAAGGATAATGGGTGCATCAGATGCCAGCACAAGTTGTTCTTCTTCCTGCGGAGAGAAGGGATGCGGCAGTACGGGGAGTGCTTGCACTCCTGCCCGTCGGGGTATTACGGGCTGCGGACGCCAGACATGAACAGATGCTCAAGTGAGTTATTGTTTCAACCCTACACTCATTTTTCTTGGAAGGCCATCATTCATGCTCAGTTTTTAAGATGATATGTTGTGCAACAGAGTTATATTTTCACAGATGTCTCAAGATCATTTTTAAACTTTGCTAAAGAAGGTCCCAGCTCATTCTGAGATATACAACATTCAATTGATGAATTGACCTATTTTTTATCGTTATTATTTTTAGTTTTATTAGAAGGGTAATTTAGGGAAAAATATATGATTCATGCAGATACTTCTGGTTTTAAGAAAAAAATTCCCACACTATAACAATAAATAGGATTCAGAATGAATTTAATATATAGGTACCAGTCAGTAGAAACATTAATATATGGGTGGGCTTCTTGTCATATTTTTTGTTCCCACACAAATTTCAGGTGACCAGACACCTCACACCAGACATGCTTTAATATGTAAGTGTTGCTAATTTAATAAAACAGATGTACTTTTAAAAACAAACAAACAACCTTTCACTTTTAGTGAAACATTTTATTTGGAAATTTACAACCTGCTAATGTGCAACAAGATTTCGTGTTTGCATGTTTGTGCCTAGAAGCACAACTGTTAAAATCCACGAGTGCTCTGGTATCTCACATTATTTCACCTCTGTCTGGCAGTTGTGCTGATTCGTATCGATTTTTCCATATGCTCATACGTGGTGTATTACCCATACGGATTATTAATCACTGCTGTTACTTCTAATTCCTATTTATGGGGAGAATGTTTTTGTCATAGTGTAACCAGAATCAGGTCACCTGACATAAGAACCTGAGGTGAGAAATAGCTTTTCTTAGTTTCCTGCAATAATCAAGTGTCTGTTAAATGTGTGGCACCTTTCCCCTACTGCTGTGCCATGTCATTGGGAGCAGCGAGCTGTGAGAAAGCTGTGCTGGTTTTCACATCACACATAATCTCCAGACTCACATGAGGTCACCCAGTGGCAGTCTGGGCTGGATGAGGAGCACTTATGGCCATAAGCTTGGACCTGTCTCAAGCTACCCCACCTCTTTCTCCCCATTCCCTGCGTGGGCTCCATGCATATAATATTCCCAACTGCTGTGTAATTTTGCAGAGTGCTGCCTAGTCTGTACCAGGTGGTTAAGTTTTGATAAAAAATTAAATGAGACGGTATATGGTTTATGCATCCATTCTGTAAAGTAATTTAGAATCTTGGCCTTAATTTTTATAACATATTTGTGAATTCAACAACTTACCTACTTGAAACCTTTCAAAACTGAGCTGTAAATACTTCCCCATGTAAAAATATTTTTGAATATATTTGTAGGTTTAGGAAATAGATTAATGCATTTGTATTAGCCTGTACTGTGCTTTTGAGAAAGGCAAAGTTGTCTGTATTGGCAGTATTCTTTACTTTCTTGAAGTGAAAAAAATATTAATTGCAGAAGGTGGAGGGTGAAGTTAATGTTTTCGTTTGTTTGTTTTGTTTCACCACATGTGAAAGTGGCCTTTTCCCCTGAATTACAGGTTTGATTTTGAAAAGCATAAATGCAAGTTGTGTCTAACCCATGGTGTATGTGTTGTGCACTTGATGTTTATTTCAGCCTCATGCCTTTAGTCTCTCCCTGTGAGAATAATGATACACTTGCATTTATGTGTCCTGGTTCCCCTCTCATGATTTTTGTATTGTATATTTTTATGTTAGCTTAACTTCTAACTGGTGCATTTATACATCACTTCTCCTTTTTTTTTCTTGGTTTGTGATTTTAGTTTGCACATATGAAGTGTTGTGGACACACAGATATTTTGTTGATTGAAGTTGAGTTGAAATAAACATCCTTAAAAATTGAATAGATTTCTTCCTACTTGTTTTTCTTAGGTATGCTTAGAGATTCCATTGCTCAGATACTATTATCTTGGCTAAAAATAATACAAATTTTGGCAATATTAAAATCCTTATGGGAGTTACAGGGCTTGAATTACATAAACTGAAATAATTTCTGTCCTAATAATGTCTTCATAGGCAAAAAAGCTTTTAAAAATTTTACTGGAACACTTTCCCCTTTTTCTTAGAGAAGCTATATAACATATTTTTATGGAAAATATCTTGATTTTAAAATCCAAACATGGTCAGTGCCAAATGTAACACAATAAATACCACAGCCAAGTGCAGCAGCTCTAAAATGATGGAAATTTTGGATTTCAGGACAAATTTTCTTTTCTACACGCTAAGCAGTATGTGTGCCTTGAATTTGCCAAATGGTTCTAGACTGTTTTTCTAGTAACAATGAATCATGAAATTTTAGACTGTTTGTCTCTAGAAATCATTGTAAAGTTTCCTGCTGGATTTGATTTCCACCTTGAACACTGCATTATGAGAATGCTGTCCTTTTGGACATGAACTTGGAAGGTGTTGAATCTCTTCTCTAGAAGAATGCCCAAGTGACACGCTATGCTTTGTTAATTTTCCAATAAATTTTTAATAATTAATGACTTTGGACTGAACTGTTCCAACAGGAGATAATCTTGTGAGATAAAAACAGAACTGAATTTAAAGAGTAAAATGAAACCTGTCAGTTTGGTGGTTGGACTGATTAATGGTTCAAACCTATCTTGAACCTTTCAACTTAGTCCATGGCCAAAGTAACTTTTATAATTTTAGGAGGAAAGACCACTCTGAGATTAGAAATTATGGCTCCCTTCAGTTTTGGTTAACTACTTATTTGTTTAGGTTCTCTCTCTTTCTCCTAGGTGGGCCCAACATTGCAATTTTCACTCACCTATAGTAAAAACAAGATAAACTTTTAAACAAATTGAGCATTTATTAAACACATGCAGTTAATTCAGTGCATTAAAAAAGGTAATGAATTTTTTTCGCAGTGTTACAAAATAGCAAGACTTCATTAACATGCTGTTGCTTGAACTATACTTACATAATATAGTATAGCGTATGACCCTTGGAGACTGTTGTAATTGCAGTTGTAGCAGTCAGTGGGTTCAATTACCAAACAATTCTGGAGAGAATTAGCACAGGAGGTGTTGCTGGTCAATGGCAGATCAGTGCAGAGCCAGTGGACACTTTGGGATGGCAGTGTGAAGTTACATCTGTAGCACCAATCTAGTGAGCAGCAGAGAGATGGGAGCAGGACTTAGAAGGAGTGAGTCTCATGGTCATGGGGACAGTCGGGATTGGAGAAATTATAGAAGAGTCAGATTGTTAGTCCTAGTTTATCTTCAGCTGCAGTTAAATTATCATTATGAAAAGTACTCAGTAACCCTAAGCATTATGATGAATATCACTCTGATGAATTACTATTTTAATTTCAGAATTCTTATAGTATTCCTAATACTCTTCCAGTATTTTCCCCTAAATTGCATCTGATACAGATGAAATAATAGATCTTTTTGGAGTAGTTTATTTTCATAGGAAAAATTGAAAATAAACTCTCTTGGTGGAAATCTTCATCCAACCTTCATTCAACCTTCACTCCACCCAACCTTTACCTACTAAAGCTTCTAAAAGTTATCTCAAGGACTCTGCTGTGACACAAAAGGAAACTAGCATTGCAGGTAAAGCAGAAAATATGAACTAGATGGCAATTTTGAAGTATGATCAAAACTGAAATAGGATTTATTAGTTCATTTAATGTTTAAATATGGGTCATTCACATAGGTACTTAAATTAGAGATAGTTTTATGGAGGGAATCCCCAGTGTAAAGTGAGGCTGGCTTCCACCTGCCAAGAGAGTCTGTATAATATCATAGGGGAACTTCTGTTGATAGTTTTTCCTTTAGTCCCTCTTCCACACAAACAGAAAAGCTTTTAGCATGTTACTCCCAACATATTTTTTGAAAGCAATAGTTAAAATGTTGTTTTAAAAATGTGTGCCGCTTGGATGTGAGGGAGGGTTGCAAGATGCTGATTTTTCTTTTAATGTTCTCTTTTGCATCTTGTCATTGGGACTACATGATTTGTAAAAACCTTGATGTCTTTTCCAGTGTCTCAGGTGGGTGGGCAAGAGGCAAATATTTTTTCTACAAATTTTAACACACTGTTTGACTGTTTGACTCAAGCATTGCATTTAATAAAATACTTGCAGTACTCCTTGAGTGTTAAAAACCAGATTAGCAATTAAGTATATCCAGTGCAGCTCACCTGGTTGGTTTTGCCCTGCAATTCATTAATCTAGGAAAGTGACTTTGCAGGGTCACTGTGTAGACATTGACCAGGATCCTGTTGTTTAGGGACTGGTTCAACCCTTGTGGAAAAGAAATTATTATTCCAAGGAATAAAGTGTGAACAAGAAGCCTAACTTGTGCTGCTTTTATGAACTCAGGTTTTAAAAGCCCCTTTGAAGAATGCTAGATACAGGATTTGATAGCATTCAGGTTATGTGTGGTTGTGTCTAAGCAGAGCCAGCAGAGGTTCTCTTTGTCAGGGCAAGGCTTCAAACTGATGCTCATATTCCTTTTAACCAAGCAAAGGTCACCACCACATGAAATACGTATTTCTCTTTTCATTTAAATTGCCTTATTTGTTGTTCATTGCCACGAGAAATTTGGTCTAAAAAGCCCCATATTTTCCTAATTGCTAACAAAGAATTTTACACACTCACACTGTTTAAGTATTATGGGATGCCCTGTTTTGGCCTGCTGAAGTTCAAGAATTAATATTAAAATCTATTCCATAAAGATTGCCTAAATTTGAATTGTTGATTTGAGATATTTAATAATTGCTATTTCAGAATAGTGACCTTATGGTTTGTGCTTTTTTTTCTCCATTATAAAAGAATGAAGAATGACCGAAATTATTGTTATATTGTTGCATGAAATGAATGAAAAATGCTTCTTGCTGTGGCTTCAGATGACTGAAGAGAGGGTGCAGTTAATGTAGTTTATTTAATTTTGTTAGTTGAAGGATTAGACGTTTAAAAAATAAGTTATAAAATGATCATTGCTCTTCCAAATAAAATGGCTTATCCTTTTTTATCTTTGGTATATTTTTTCTTGGTATTTTTTGTAGGTATATATGGTACACATATGATCATTGACAACTGGTTAATTTCCAAGTTGACATGTTTTAATATAGAATCGGATATTTCTGATAAGCCTACAACTGAGTTGTCTATTGAAGGTCCTATTCCTCTTAAATTTTCAGAAAAATACGGTATTTCAGAAAGGCAATAGTTGTTTGGTTTGGTTTTTTTGGGGTTTTGGATTTTTTTCTTTTTTATCTCTTGGATGTCTATTGGATGTCTCCTAGTCATTTAAGAATGGTTATTGTTTGTGAGAGGAGTTATTGTATTGTTAGAGAGGAGTTAAATTTGGAAAAATTGAGGCTTTTTTCACAGGCATATATGTAGACATGGACATCAGGTAAACTGATGAAGGAATCCATTCAACTATTTATACGGTCAACTCATAGAAAAAAGTGTATCCTGTTTTCATTCATAAATTATAAACTGAAGACAATACATATAATACATGCATGCATCCTAAAATAATTTGTTGCATCTTGGTTTCATCAAAATTACTTATGCATGAAAATAATTTATACTGATTTTTCCTCCAAAAAGATGTTGTTAACCCAAATATAATTAAACTATTTTATCTACAGTTAGATTTTAAAAAATAGGATTAGAAGGACATAGAGGAAAATGTGGTAAACACAGTTTCCTCTAATTTCATCTATATACCAGATGGATTTCAGGATAACAGTATTATAGCATTTCTGGCCTTGCTGTTTTATTGCTTTATAAGTCCCTTCATTTTTAATCTTACCCTAACTTTGCTGTCTTGTTGTTCCTTATGATCCTTTTGATTTAGGATGCAGAATAGAAAACTGCGACTCCTGCTTTAGCAGAGACTTTTGTACCAAGTGCAAAACTGGCTTTTACTCGCATCGAGGCCGCTGCTTCCGAGGATGTCCCGCTGGATTTGCAGCCTTGGAAGAGCTCATGGAATGTGTGGGTGAGTCTTCTAGCACAGCAGTGCTGCTGAAGTGGCTCTTTTGCCAGGTGGCCATATTCAAATATGGCACTACTTTACGAAGGTGCTTAGTATTTCTTATCAGAAAATAATCAGCAACGAAATGTTATTGATTTGTTTAGTGATAATGCCACTAAATTTTTCAAACTTTAAAATACTGCTTTATTGGGAATGCCACTCTGATGTGCATCAAAAAGTTCTGTCCTCTTAACGGTAAAATCACCTCGTATGAAGATTTGCAACTCAGAGTTGTTTGAAGATTTACAACTCAGAATTCGTACGATTTCAGGACTTGTGTCAGAACAAGCTTTTTCTTTCAAGAGTATTGCTTGCCTTTCATGATGGAGAGAACTTGGAAATGTCACCTTCTGTCACCTGAAGTTTTCAAACCCAGGTGACAACCAAATAGGATCTATATATTAGATAGTTAAAATGGAAGTCAATTATTTTAGGAAAAGTCAATTATTTAAGAAGTACAGTAATTTCATGATTATATGCTGCACCTTTTTCATTGAATAATCCAGCCTACCCCAGTAGTGTGGCTAATCATCAGGTGCGGCTTATTTATGGACAAATCCCAGTGAAATGCCAACCCAGAAGTGAGAGCCGACCAGGGAGGGTGCTTGGGGCTGCCTTTAAAGGCGTCTCTGGTCTATGAAAACTGTTGCAACTTGAGCACCTGACACCAAACCCCGCCTGGTGCAATTCTGTTACTAATTTGTTACTTTGTTGCACATGGATCCTCACTTAAAAAAATATATAAATAAAAAAAAAATACGGCTTATATTAGGGTGCGGCTTATATATGGACAAATCCCATGGTCTACCTGGCTACCCAGAGGTCCGGCTTATAATCAGGTGTAGCTTATAATTATGAAATTACTGTAACTATTTTAGGAGAGTTTTTCAATATTTGGGGCTGTCATAACGTATCAAACATACCTTTTTATATTCTGATTTCTTTTTGGTTGGGTTGATGCTGGCTAAAAAGATTCAGGTTCTGTAAGAGGCTTTAATTTTTTTCCTAGCTTTTACCTGCTAATAGTAAAACTGTCAAATGTTACTTTTTAACAGTGTACAGTGTATTCCAATAAAAAAAATAGAAAAATCCCCAGAAATCTGGAAGAATTGCTCACTTGTATTTTCTTTTGCTTTATCAGAAGGCTGTGAAGTGGGTCAATGGAGTGAGTGGGGAACTTGCAGCAGAAATAACAAAACATGTGGATTTAAGTGGGGCCTGGAAACAAGAACAAGACAAATAGTGAAGAAGCCAGCAAAAGATACAATACCATGTCCAACCATTGCAGAATCCAGACGGTGTAAAATGGCCCTGAGGCATTGTCCAGGAGGTAAGTGTAGCCCATGCCTGAATAACCTTTATGAGCTGAAGGCCAAATTCTGTCTCTGTTCTGTCAGCCAAGACTGCAAAGCAGCAATACTATGAGTCCTAGTCTGTATAGTGAGACTGCAGGGCAACACTCAGCATGGCAGTAATGAGTCTGTGAAACTGGGTTTTTCCTGCTGTGGTACTGAGGGCTTTTCCCAGAGGAGCCTCATGGCTGTAACAGGTTGCAGTTTGAGCTTCAGAATGGAATTGATTCTGATGGTGGAAAAACAGCTTGTTCTGCACATAGCAGGAAAGATTGTGATTCTAGATCTCTCTGCAGGTGGCTCACACAGTGATGGTGCGATGAGTATTTAAATTAAAAGAAGTTAATTACACACTGTTAGCTGGAACTATTAGCTGGAACATGTCATTTCTTTTGAATATTGTAGAGTGAGACCAAAATGTGATAGATATGATACAAATAAGACAGTGATAGATATCAAGATTTTCAGCATCAAAACACCTATGGCAATTGCCCCAACTTTATCATGGTGTTGCAAGACTTAAGTAGCTATGCTGATTTGAAAAAGGAAATAGAGTTTCAAATTTGGGCTTGGTTTTTAGGCCCCAAACTGACACTTCACTGGCAGAGAGTTTCTGTTATATTTTAAGTTGAAAAGTTTGACCTCTCAGGTATGTATCCCGACCACTTAAACAGGTTTCTAAATTTGTGGGAGAGGTGGCTGATCAGCAGGTGATAAAGAAGCTATTCCTTTTGGAACCACAGGGTTAAATAAAGAATGGAATTCAAGAGATCTCTAGTCCAACTTCCTACTGCTAGCTAGGTCAACTGTGAAATCAGACAAATAAAAAAAGAAATAAAGGTTTGAAGAATCCCGAGAAAACCCTTAACATGATGAATAAGATAAACCTGAAACAACCTTAGTAAAGGTACTTAAATAAGTTGCTTTGTATTCTGGGATTGTCGCAGATATCTGTCTTGGCTTGATCACTCTTCCTACCAGTGTGTATACACAGAGTTTTATCTTATGGATATGAGTTAAATCTCTGTAAGCATAATTTTTGTCTCTAGGGCTGCAAGGTATTCTGGAAGAGTATATAAAGTTGATTCTCTGTTATCCAGGTTGACAGTCCATGATGTATTTTGCTTCCCTGTCCCACTCCCTGTATTCATGCACACACGGATGCACACCTAGGGCATAGTCACAGTGGTACAAGGGTGCACTGTACAGCACAGTCAATCTGCAACCTAAATAAACTTCTCAAAGGCACTCAAGAGTGGAACTTGCAAAATGACTCTCTATAGGAAAAAAGAAGAAAAGGTAAAAATGAAGGCTGATTTGGGCTGCCATGGTATGTCTGTCATGGTATCTTTGAATGTTGGTCAGCTGCCTCTACATCAAGGTAGCTACACTGCTGAGTGATCCAGTTATTTCTAACAGACTCTGAAGCCCAAATGGGGTTAGTAATCAGATCAACTGAGGAAATGTTTTCTGCTAAAGTGAAAGAAAATAAAAAGGGCCTGTGTTAAGTTCTACTAAATCTCCAATCAGTGTTTTTATTCTTTCTTTCTTTTCATTCGCCTTCAAATGCAGGCAGTTTAGCTTCTAGTGGAAAATTTGAGAAAATGGCGGGATTTTTTCAATTCAACTTCATGTGGTACAGACTTAGCAATTTATGTACTTAGTTTTGTATAAACTGAGGTATTTTATCCAGCTTCTATTAAAACTCCTAGCAAGGAGAAACATGGGTTTAATCTTGATAATTTAGTTAGGATACAAATTATTCAAATTGTTGTAAATAATTTGAGAAGTGTGCCTAAGTGAGTCATATTATTCAATAATGCTGTATCATGCTCATGTAATTGTGTTAGTTTGGAGCTATCAAACATTCATACCTTTTTATGTCATATTCGCTTAGCTTGTTTCAAAGTTTCTTGTCCAGCAATTCCGGTCACTGCTTCAAGATTTGCATCTCAAATTTATCTTTTCAAAGGCACAGTGGCTTTTCTGAGAGTGAGCATATTTATTGCCTAGTGTCCATATTGTCTCTATTAAGATCCCCGATCAAATCTTTGCTCTTTTTCTTCACCACATATCAGGAAAGTTGTTGCTGCAAATATGAATTTAGTGTAGTACTTTAGTGCAGTGTTCTTTCATGGGCTCTAGTAAATCCAAAAGACTACAGTCCTCTCCTCCCATGGTGTGGAGTTCCCTGCATCTCTTTTCAGAGAGAAAAATAAATGTGTACAGAACTGCAGGTTTGAACTCTCCACACTGAATATAGTGTTTAATACTGCTTCTGGGCCATCATAGAAAACACCTCCCAGAGTAGAAACTCCTTTCTCTCTCCTAAGAAGCTCCTGAGAGAGTGTTAGTGACATTTTATGTGCCTAGGGTAAGTCTTCCCCAGACCTGGTTATCTCTGCAGGTGAGGAAGCCACAGAGCCCTGTACACAGCTGCTGCTTTGTAATGTGTTTTAATTTATACCACATACAGGGCTGGTCTAAGACCCTGTTCCTTTATCATCTTTTAGTTAGCAGGTTGCCCCCTTAGACACTCAAAATGTTTTATTGCTATTTGATCACTGTGACAGTGGGAGGCACAGACACAGGTTACAGGTTCTGGCTGCAAAGGAAGAGATTCTCTGTCTTTGAAAATATGATGTTTTCCTAATGTTAGGAATTTTGTAACTGAACTTTTAAACTGAGGAAATAAGAGAAAAAAATTGTAAGGTTAGCACTTCTGGGACACTGAAGAACCATAATCCCCTGTAAATGTCAGTTGAGAGGCTGTTAAAAAATCCTTTCATCCTAATATTCTCAGTACATAAACTCACACAAATGTGGAGAATAAGTATTGGATTATACAGCTAAGATGATTGAAGATTGTGATGGATTAAGCTGAGCACAGGAAGTAAGGATATTTTTGGTAGAATAAGGTCAAATAAAGTGCTTTTGTCATGTGCTTTCTACTTCTGTATATTTTAAAGTTGCTATTTATGGTCCATACTACAGAGAAACTTCCAAAACAGATTTGCAGTAGAAGGAGAATTAATTTCTGTTTTCCTATTAACTATTTCAGTTTCTTATTTTTAAGGTGTTACCCAGCTCCAGTTTTTGATTAATTATTTATCACTTTCTCAGTATCTGCAGAGTTGTAGAGATATAAGCTGGAATATTAGTGAAAGATGATTTAACTTCTTTCCTATTGAAGCAAGAAACAAAAGAATAACAGTGATTTCATATTTGTTACTTAGAGATATTTTCTTAGTTTCAGCAGTTATTGGTTTAACTGTTATTACTGTATGGAAATGTCACATTAGTGTATCTGTTAATGTTATGTAAGTTACCCTGTGGCTTGACAGTAATGTGAATTCTACTTTGAGAGGTTATATTAGACTTAGGAGGCTTGGAGTGGAGAGAAAAGAGGTTTGGATTGTTCAGGCCACCTTCTACCCATGCTGGTCTCTTCCAGATAAGGAGTTTAATCTTTAGTTCAAAAAGAGAGAAAACCAGAATTTAAAAAAACAGTGGGGAAATCAGCAGTCAGAAAAGTACAATAGACTGATAAATCTTGTTCTCTTCATGTTTTTCCATATATTTACTATAAATAAAGTGTTACATAAGCAAGCAAAGCAGCCCTCTGCTATTTCAGTGTTCCTCAGACTGCCGTTCTTCAAGCTGTCTGAAACTTGAGTATTACTCTATGCGAAACTAATACTTCTGCAAATGTACATTGCTGGTCCATGTCCAGCCTCTCATCCACCAGCACCCCCAAGTCCTTCTAGGTCACCAAAGCCTTCTGCTTTCCAGGCTCAACAAATCCAGTTCCTCCACTCTCTCTTCACAGGATAAACACTTCAGCTCCTGACCATGCTGGTGATGTTGTGCCAAACTCTGTCAGTATTTTTCTTTTCTTCAACTGGGGAACCCAAAGCTGCATGTGGTATTCTAGATCTGATGGATGTCACATAAAGGGAGATGATCACTTCCCTTAATCTGCTGTTTTAACAGGTCAGCAGATTGAAGGAATCTGTGCTGGGGCACAGAGCTGGCACACATTTAGCTCAAGTTTCATCAGGACCTTCCCAGGAGAGTTGTTCCCCAGACAGTCCATATCCAGCCCATATTTTTTAATGGAGTACTTCCTTCCCAGATGGAGGACTTTGCACGTTGTTGAATTTCATGAGGTTCCTTCCAGCTACAATGAATCTTTTCCTCTTAAATGTGAAGTAAAAACCAGTCAAAATAACTATAACACCAGAAATCAGTAAATGATCTTTGTGATCATTCTTTTGAGCATTTTGACCTGTTTCAGCATGAGTTTACAAAAAGTAAACTCCACCAAAACACTTAATTGCAGAGTGCAGTGTGGGAAAACAATGGTAATGAGAAATTTTTTGTGAGTATTTTAGTTATGGCCATTCTGCATATTTTGTGAAGGACCTAATAAGTGGAAGCAAGAAAGCACAAAATAGTAGTTTGATGTATTTTGGAGGCTTTCCAGGAAACAAGAAGTGTTTTACAGTGTGGCTGAACCATCAGAGCCTGGCATGCTTGTTAGTGCATTTGTTCAGGAAACAGGCCTTTGTCAGCTGCAGATTCTGCTTGTCTGGATTGTCAACATCTACTTTGTACAGAGAATGTTGTGCTGCAAGTATTAAAATATGGGTCTTGTTCTACCCTTCAGCTGATCACATTCAGAAGAGACTCCAGAGAGTGAAAACTAATTTTAAAGGAAATCTAGACCCTGAAGAAAATTAAACTCATAATGGTGCTCATTTCTCATTTCAGTGGGAGTGCCTGCAACCAGACTATGTACTAGACTATGTAATTTCACACTTATTAGCCGCACCTTTTTGACAAGTTTTGAGGCGACCCCGGAAGTGCAGCTTTTCACCTGGTGCGGCTTATTTACGGACAAATTCCAGCCAAATGCCAACCCAGAAGTGCTAGCCTGCAGCAGCCCTGAGGCAAGCTGGGGTCGGGGCTGCCCCCTGAGGCAGTCCCAGGTGGGTCTGGGGGCTGCTGTGAGCTGCTGGGAGCTGGCGGGCCAGGGGACCGCTGGGAGCCGTCAGGAGCAGGGGGGCTGTCAGGAACGGGGTCTGCGCAAGGACGGCCCAGCCTGTGCCACCGGGAAGCGGGGCTGTGCGGGGTTGGGCTGGGCAGAGCGAGCAGGTAGGACGGGGAGTGTCCCCTCTGCTGCGTGGGAAGAAGAAAAAAAAAAAAAAAGAAAGAAAAAAGGGTGGGGAAAAAGGCATCTTCTCACCCAGCGCAGCTTATTTATGGACAAATTCCATGGAATTTCCAACAACCCAGAAGTGTGGCTTATAACCAGGTGCAGTTTATAAGTGTGAAATTACTGTGTTTTAATTAAGGCTCATAGGCAGGAGCTATTGTTATGTCATCAATAGTCAATTAAGTTTGTACCAGCTTCTAAGAAGAGGAGAAATGTTTTCATCTCTGTTCGGTAACAATAAAAAAGTGAAAATCAAATCATAAGTATTTTCTGGTTGGAAAGGAACACAGAAGGTAATTTGCTTAAATCAGGTCAATTGTGAGAAAAACAGGATTAGCCATCACTCTCACAATCCTCAGATATAAAATAGTCTCCCTTTTCTAGTCCTAGTTCTGTTCCTCTTTATATGCTTATTTCACAGATGATGATTTACAAATTGTTGTCTATATTTGTTTCAAAGTGGAAAGTATGGGAATAAATTTGTCGTTATGTTTTCATGACATTTGTATTCCTTGACAGTTAGATGTACATGCATGCATATGCCTGTATTGGAGCACTTCTATACCTGATGCTTCTTAGATTTGCAGGTAAAAGTTAGGCAGTGTACCTCTCAGGTGATAGCACACTATAAAGTAACTCTAATTAGGCAAGAAACTCTGATTTTTCTTTTCTGCATTAATGTATCATGTTTTCTATAATCCTCCTTCTTAGAAATAAAAAAATTACATGGATATTTCTTGTGATTTTTTTTTTTTGGGTTAAGAGAGCAAATAGCTGTATTATATATGCATTTGATTAATATTCATTAAAATGAGTTCAAGTATAAACTTACTCTGACTTTTAAACAATTGTTATTTTTCCTTTTATATTGTTGGTAGCAATCCATTCCTTAGTTATTTTCCAAAGAGAAAATGCAATCCAATTAGACCCATATTTGAAAATTAGTGAGAAATAGTTTCTATAAGCCACGTAAACTTGAAGATCAATTTGAGTAGCAGTCAGGTTCAATTCTGAAACCAAGTAATATCCATTCCTGCAGATTTTGCAGGAATGCCTCTTTGCTGCTGCTAGATTACATCACATTGCTTGGAGGTTGAGGTGGCTCTTAAAGCTCTGTGAACAAGATATAGCTGCTGACTGATTTTCTTCCTGTGTCTACATGTTTGGAATCAGATCAGTTAACGAAAGCAGTTAAAAAATTAAGTGCTCTGAAAAAATATCAACACTTATTGAAAATAACCCTTCTGAGATTCAGGCAATTTAGGTAATTTTTCGGTGTTTGGGTTTGTGTTTTCCTTGAAAATAGGATGGTGGTTCTTTGATGTATTTAAGGCAGCTTGTTTTGCTCCTGCAAAACTTTTTTGCCATTTTTGTCTGAATAAATATTACTATGGGTTACAATTGCAATTATTAAAATTTGTGGGTTTGTGTGAATGCATTACTTATATTGAAACTTGTAACTTAGCTTAGGTAGACATAACTAACCTAAACTTCTTCTGAGAGCTGTTGTAGTGAAGTGTGGTTTTGGTTTGCTTTTTTAACGGATGGATTACATTTTAAAGCTTTTAAGGGACTTCAGTCTCTTTGAATAGAGCAGAATTTAAAAACGCATAAACTAGAAATTAAATCTGTCTAAAGTGACCTGTAGAGGGTAGCTTTCATGACATTAGCAAAACACTCTTGTAGAAAAACATTGTTGTAATTTGATTTCTGTTTTAGTTTTCTTCTTCAGTACCACTGCCCAAAGTGTATCTTGTAATGGACTATATATATACTGAGCACAAGGTTTTAATTCTACCTATTTTATCAGGATGATTCAGCCTGTGAAAATTTATGTATTGTTTTATCATATTGACAGGATACATTTTCAACTTATTTTCAAAGGCTTTCGAGGGAATTACTAGCAGTGCAGAAAAGCCAACTCAAGTGAATTTTCCCCTTCCTTATGAAAATTATCCTTCAATCCTCCTTTTTAATTAAAGTAATAGGAACTATTATTTTTGGACAACATTAACACAGTTTTCCCAACCATTAAAAGGTAATATGCACAATTTATTTATTTATTGTATCTTAGACCAGATAAGTACTTTTAACATGTGTGTTTCTTTAAGTACACCATATTTCAGAAGTAGCATGAGTATTGAGTGATGCAGTGTCTCCTATGGGAGTTATCTGTTTTTAATGAATAACTGAGTGTACCAGAGTGTAAATCCTTGTAAATTACCAGAGTATGAGTTAGAATGGTCCCATGGCAATTATACAATTCAGGGCTGTTTAAAAATACTGAAGGAGAGCCAGCTGCTAATCCACAAGGAAATACAAATACTGAAAAAGCTGTGGCTGATCCAAGTGCACAGATTGAATTTGTCCATGAAAGGTACTTGATGGATTTTATTGTGCATATCCTTGTGAAGTAACTCCTGTTGGCTTTTGTCTCTTGCTCATTCTGAAACCACAATCCACTTGTAGGAGGAAAAGCCATATACATACTCATTTCTAATTCTTGACCAAAGAGCTATTTTTGTACATTATGGTGTCAGTCATTTCAGTCACAGCAGAGAAACCAGAAAAAGCTCACCTGCCTGAGATTATATGTTCCTCCCTTAGGATCTATCAGTTAGGCACAGTTCTATTCATACCCTCTGCCAAACCACAAGCCTGGGTATGGTGGATCTGGAGAGCCATCTGCCTCAGGTATGGCATGACTAGAAAGCAATCAGCCTTTCTCAGTTTTTAAAGGTTCAATAAGGCTTTCTTTGCACGGAAGTATCTTCTTAAGTAATAAACCTGTTAGGCTGTGCTTGTAATATTTGTATACACAGCATTGGTACAAGGGCCACTGACTGTTCCATGGTATCTTGAGGCACAAAGGTAAAGCTGACAGGTCTGTATTTCCCAGGGTTCTGCCTCCTGCACTTTTAAAAAGTAGGTATAGTGAGTCCCTATTTCAGTCAACTTGTATTTCACCTGACTGTCATGATTTTTCAGACATTATGGAGAGGGACTTGGCAACTTCATCAGATACGTCTTTGGGCCGTCATGAACCTGATCTTCTCTCACATTATGATGGATTTCATTCCCCCTTGTCTTCCAGTCCATTTACTCAAGTGGTGTGGGAAGAGAGATTGCTGGTAAAGGCTGAGGCAAAAACGTTGTTGCCTCATCTGTTGTTACCAGTTTCATCAGTTGTGCTCATCAGGGATTACACTTTCTTTGACCTTCCTTTTCTGGCTGACGCACTTGTAGAAGCCCTTCCTGTTATTCTTTGCGTCCCATGCCAAGTTTAAGTCCAGCTGTACCTTGGCCATCCTGACTGCATCTCCACACAACTAGGCAGAGTGCCTAAATTCTTCACAGAACACCTGGCCCTGCTTCCATTGCCTGTGCATTTCCTTCTTGCCCTTCACTTTTACCAGTAGGTCTTGACTCAGCCATGCTGCTCTCTTGCCTTCCATTCCTGATTTCTTACACCTGGGAATTGTGAGCTCTTGTGCTCTATGGAAAGCATCCTTAAAGGTCTACCAGTTCTCTTCTACGCCCTTGTCCCAGAGGGCAGTTTCCTGGGGGAAGATCAGGGGTTTCTATTGGCTAATAGAAATAGGACCAGGGGATCCTGTTGACCAATTCCTTGACCAGCTGGAATTCTGCTTTCCTAAAATTCAGGGTCCCAGCTTTTCTCTTTGCCTGACCCATATTGCTCAGGATGACAAACTCCACCAGTGTGTGATCACAGCAGACCAGATTTCCTCCAGTCTTGGTGTCACTGCTATCAGTGATCATTTGTGTTATTGACCATCAGGTGCAGTACTCCTTGTCCAATACCAATGCACTTGCCAGCAGTGTGCACAAGCTATTGGCAGCTGCTTGACTGTCAAGGTAGAAATTCATTACACTGCTGTAATTGTGATGTCTCATCTCTACCCTTGATAATAGCTTTGTTATTCTGGTGAATAATTTTGAGTGCTCTGTGGCCTGCTTGCTTGACAGCTTGTGGCAACCTAAAGCAGCCTAAGACAGGAGCCTCCCAGCTTCAGGCTAAATTCAGCAGAAGTTGTTAACTTCTTATCCTACAGCCAGAGAACACAAATGTGAAGAGTAAAGAATCCAGGAAAGAGAGAGAGGAAAGCATTGGAGAAATAGAGTGAATGCCTCTTCCTCTTTGGTTCTTTAGGAAGAAAAAATCATGGACATACAGACACATGGTTCCTCATTAATGGCTTTGTTAGCCATTGGGAGAAGGTAAAGCTGATTCACTGAATGGTTTCCCATGCCCTTTAAAATCAGACAAAGAATGTGCAATTCTACAGTGATGTGTAGTTCAGAGATTCCTAAGCCAATACTGCATGAAGTAGCTCAAGAAATGGAGAGTTTAAAAGTGTCAGCATAATGCTGTGCATGAGTTAATGGTCCCTGCTGAGACATAAGATTTATTAGATCTGGCATGGTGCTGTGCAGATATAATGTTTTCAGGTCATGAGGTACTGTGTTTAGGATGGAGAACTCTGATTTGCTCTGCGGGTGCATAGATCAAGAATGCTAACTTGGGAGACTCATTCTCTAGTGGGATTTATTCCTGTCTAATTATTACAGAGAGGCTCACAATAACTCTGGAAGGGCACACTGCTTGATGCATAAATGCAGCAGCTTCCAGTACTCTGCTGCAGGCCAGATTTAATTTAATTAACTTGCAGCAGACAGCTAGAGGAGTGAAGGAGGAGTGCCAAGAGGGAATATGTGAAGGAACAATCTCCCCAGTTGCTCTCACTTGTGTGACCACCAGTGCTAGAATTAGGCTGGGCTCTACTGCAGTGATTTTTAGGGCTGTGCAGTGAAAGTCCTTCACAGAAAGCTTCTAGATATGCCTACATCTTTACCTCTCATGCGCAGCAGAAGAAGAGCAATAGCAGAAGGGGAATGGAAGAACAGACCTGCTATTCTTTTTTTTTTTTAAATTGTTTCTTGCTTTTGTCCTTTTGTTGTTGTTGTTGCTGCTGTCTTTTAGAACTTTTTGAGATAATTTGAGATAATTCTATTTCAGATTAGAAAATTTGGGCATTTTGCTTTACACCTCAGAGGTGAATGCAACACACATCCTCTTGAACACTTTGAATTCCTGGTTCATTCTGAAGTGCTAAAAAAATTCTTCAGATAGTGTTTGGATTCAGATTCTGCAGATAGTATTTGGTAAAGGAGTGGGAGCCTGAGCATAGGAAAAGAGTGAGAGAAAGAAATAATTTCTCATGATGGACAGGGCATCCCCACTCTACATTGATGTTTCATGGTATTATACCCATTAAAAATGAGTAGGTGTAAATAATTTTCTGAGCACAGTCTTAAGAATAAATTAGCCTAAAATGAGTAGTAACATGTAAAGAGCAATGCAATACCAATACTTTCCCTTTTTTAGTATAAACATTCTTCACCAAATGATCAAACAAAGAAGCTGTATTAATTATGATGAACACAATACAGGACCCTTTTGAGCAATAAATGCTCTATCTTAAACATATTTATTTTTTGGTCTAAACTGGCATTGTTTAGTTTTTGAAGGGGCCCCAAAAGTCTGTTTCAAAGTGTCGTCCACTGAGTTAGTATCTTACATCATCTTTGTCATTTATTGGGAGAGTCTATCAGTTTATGGTTCTTTATAAAGTGTGAACCAGGTAGAAGGCTGTTTGGGTTCAAATGAGTCTGAGTTTATACAGTCTTACACAGTACCTTCAAGTCTGACACTTCAATCGTATGTTGTGCGCATCTATGTACTGTGTAGAAATATTGCAGACGCAATAGCAAGCTTTTAGATGATGTTTTAAGACTATTCTACTTACACAACTGTATTAGCTTGGCTGTTCGTATATTTGTCTATTTCAAGCCTTTTATTGGTTTTCTGTGAGCATTCCTTTGCATTCATAGCTGATCATCCACATAAGTGTGATCACTTCTGCAAACCTGGTACCAAGTCAGAGGTATTTAGTTGCAAAGAGCAGCAGCAGTAGGACACCAAAGCAGGTGCTTTACAAACTTTAGGTTGAAACAAGGGGCAGGACTTGCAACTCCAACATGAGCTATCGTTGAACATAAAGAGCACAGGGATTTCCAATGGCATCAATATCCCATGTTGGCACCATGGAAATTGTTAGAGTAACTCCTGATGAAAATGGCAGCCAGCTCTTAAATTATTCTGCTGCTCTGTCAGATACAAATGTAGGCATTTTGAATGGGTTGCCAGCTGTACTTATACAAAAAGTTCAGCATTGTAGAAAGAATACTATAAAAAATGTCAAACTCTTTTAATTAATTGCTTTTAAAGTTACACAATGAAACCTTAGCTGTTGACTAGAGGCAAGTGCCAAGCAGCTTTGATCACAGCTGCCCTGAAGCTAGATTGCATCTATAGTACTATAGTTTCTTCAATACTGACAAAGTTGCTACATTTATCTACTACTTGACATGACAAATGTTTAAAGGGTTTCTAAAACAAAGTTAAACTACCGAGAAGATGATTACATTCCGGCTTTTTATTTTTGCACTGAATTTATGGACCAGATTATTTTGTTACCTCCTCATTTACCATCTGTTCCTTATAACATCTGAACAAGAGGAAAAACTTCTGTTAGGGTTTGCAAAGAAAAACCACAGTTTAGTCAAATATGGAAGATAATGTTAAGCATTGCAAAACCTTGTGCAGGGGATAGGCACTAAAAATCAGTTTGCAACTCTGCCATACTGCACTAAGAGTGATATATGAGGAGGACTCTAAGAGTGTATTTACAACAGGAAAAAAGACTTTGTATTTGATGACTGACGGCTGAAAAATATTCTGGGCCATAAAAACTTGACAGATGAAAAATATCTACTGAGCCAGTCCTATGTCAGGCTTCAGGTCATTGCTCTGGTTAGGCAACTGGAATAACTGGTGGGAGGTTTCTAGCTAAGAAAAAGTACTGTGGCAAAATAAAGGGAGGTGAGTGTGAAGAAAAAGGAAGTTGTTTCAAGATCATTACAGATTGTGTCAGGGTGAAAATACAAATTACTGGCATTTGATGCAAGGTCAGATTCAGTTTTTCATAGTCACTGGAAATGATTCTATAGATGTTCTCTGTGGGATGAATAGATGCCATCAGCTGTAATTCCCAGCACTCAGTACATGATTATTCTGCCACCAGACTCTGTTAATCGTGTCTGCAATCCAGTGCCAGCTTGAACGTGGGCCGCAATAATTCCTCTTTTGAGAACAGGGGATGCCAGTAGATCATGAACCTTAGACATATTAATGGAAAAATCCTGGGAGATAAAGTTAATTTTTTTTTTTTTTTGCAGCTGTGGCAAGGAAAAAAAAGAAGGGGATTTATTATTTCTGCAGAACTCAGAAATAGAGATGACCCAAAAAACAGCATAATGTCTTGAGAGGTCTTATAACATGCTGAACAGTTCTTTCAACTGGAGTTTTTTTTAAATTAAATAAGTAATTGTTCTTCAAATTTCAAGTTGATTCATACATCTTTTCCAGAATAATGTTTTTTTGGGTGAAGTATGTTGTGAAATAACAATATTTTACTTTTCTCTTAGTTTTCTTCCAAATGTCAGGTTTTTTTACTTTTTTTTTCAGAGAGATAAAAGAAATTCAATTTCTTTGGAGGGGAACTTTCTCCCCTTTTTATTACAGTGTCATAGGTTTACAATATCTCAAACTGTGACTTGAGTTTACAAAGCATTCACCTCCTAGTTCTTTGGGTGAGGTCCTTATCTGGAATAGGTTGGTGGTGTTTTATAGATGAGTTGCTATTAATCTCTCATAGCATTGATGAGTGTGAACTTCTTCAGGGTTATTGCCAAAAATCTGAAATTCCATGACAGCCAGAAAAGTTTGATTGCTTGGTTGGTTTAAATGAGAAGCAAATCTATCTGTTTTGTAATTGTCACTTGTTCCATGAAGAAATGGGATCTCAGAACTTAAAAGTGCATAGGAGCCAAAATATAACTTAAGTCCTCACTCCATTGAGCAATTTTAGATCCTCTTTCTAATTCGGCAAAGGTTGTCGTGGAAGAAATAATACAAAACCCACAAAAAGTGATTCACTTTCCTCAACTGAGTATAGAATAAGAGTTTAAATGTGTTCCTGGACTTGGAGTTATAACTGTCTGCATCAGTGAGTGCACTTCAAAGCTGGGAGCAGCATGCTTCAAAACAACCACTTAAAAATTATTATTCTTTTTTAGACAGTTGGTCAAGTCAGCATCTCTGCATCATCTTTCATGGCTATTAAAGAAGGGCATGGATCTATTGATAGGAGTTTTATTTTTCTATGTGAACCAAAATTTCGTCTAGTTGGACAGTTACTGTTTAAATTCTCTAGAATTGGTAGAGGCTTCCAGTCAGCTCAATAGCAATTGAATTGGTGTGTTAGCCTTTTGTACCACTTACAGTAATTTTTAAAATTGTCCTGTTCTAAAACGATAACAGACAAAAGAGTAGCAGAGGTCTTCTGAGAACAGTGTAATGTGCAAACTTCTTTCTTCTCCCTCAACCAAAAATGTCTGATTTTGGAAAAACAGGCTTTTTTGAGGGTGAAACTCCAATGCTGAGACTGTGGCAATACTTCAGCTGCCAAAGAAAAGGTACAAATGCCCTGAAATCTGTAAAAGTTTTTGTTCCTTGTGGACACTGAGGAGGCTCAGGTGCTTCTTTCAGCAGAACTCTTTGAACTGTGAAAGTTACTGTGCATTACTTGCAGGAATTGTTATAAAAAGGTTTTACCTTTTTACTTCCTAAAATGATTTAGAGAATAAAGTAGTAATTAGGACATTAATGATAGTTCCCTGTATTGCTTTCTTGAGTAATTTTTGTCATCAGTTTCCTGATTTCTTAAAGCTCAGCTGCTGGAATCACCACATAATAGCACTTTTAATGTTTTAGCTGTTTTTCCAGTCTTCATAGCTGCAGGCAAAAGTTAGAGAGAACAGACACTTTGAATGTTTCAACATAGAAATTAAATGAAAAGCACTGGAAATTAATTATTCCATTAAAATCCAGTGGTTTTAAATTTTACTTGTGACTGGCTTATGATTTTTGACTCAATGTAGTTGTCAAACTTTTACCTGACATCCAACCCTAAAAGAAACATGCTTAGAAGTGCTGGTTTAGAGTTTCAGTGTTTGCTGAAACACTGTCTCAGGTATTTATGTGAAAACTCTGATGTATTTCTGTGTGAAAACATTTGGTTTTCATGATATTTACGTAAAACCTAGTCAGCAGGAAAAATTCAAGTGCTATTAGTGAAGAAACACTTCAATGCACTATCTGGCATGCTAATTTGAGAAGATTAGAAATTCATATTCTCTATTAAGCTCTAAAAAATGAGCTAATGCAATGCATTGTGACTGAGCAAAATAATAGATGGTAATTCACTTCCTTGGTTCCTGTCAGCAGTTTCATTTGTCTTGAATAGGTATAATTGTGTGTCCAAAAAGAGATTGCACTAAACCCGGCTGTGATACAGTCAGACTTTCCAAATCCTGTATTAAGCACAGCAATTTCCTGCTTCAGATAAAAATACTTCAGTCTTCAGCTATATTTACATTCTGCTAGTAAAACATAGCTTTCTTTTAAAACGTGCTACTTGTGGTCTTCAAAGCTGAGTTGGTTGAAGTTGTCCTGTTACAGCAGTGTTCACATGAATATGGTGTTCAGCTAAGCAGAAGTTAAAATCAGAAATGCTCATTTTAAAGGGCTGTTGCAGGGTACTGATGTCACCCTGCTACCTCAGGTATGAGATTTGGAAAGCAAGCACTTGCTGATTGTTTAACAGTCATGAGTTGTCACAAGGGTCAAGTGGAGGAGGTTTCAAGCCTAAGCCATTTTACAGAAAATGAAATGATAATAGTTACTGCCATCAGCCATATGAGTCAGTAGTAACTCAGAGAAACATTGTTTGTGCTTGGCAGAAATTAATACTAAACCAGCTTCATAATCTCATCTTTGCTAGCAAACATATTTTTCTGTTAAAAAGGGGATGAATTGTACTTATGGAGATCTTACACTCCTGATGATAAATGCAAGAGGTACTTTGCCTAGTTTGAAAGTTTTGTTTTTCTGCCAGATTTATAAAAATAATGATGATAAAAATCAAATATAGGTCTTCCTTGTTTCATACAGTGTTTATTACAGTCTAGCTTTATTTTGATGGGAAAATACCTGGAAATGGAGTATGTAATTGTGTATATAATGTTAAAATACAAAAACATTTTTGTCTGAATGACTGTACATCAAGAGTCAGCATTTGTTATGCTGCTTTTATTTTTCTGCCACTCAACACATTTAGCTAAGATATAGGCACTTAGATTTTGTGTGTGCTTAGATTTTTACTGATTAAGTTTGTTATATATCATGTTTTCATTTATACCTCAAGCTTACTGTGTTATCTCAAAAAGCTAACATCCCCATATTAGAAAGACTGGGACCACATTAATCCATTTAGATATAATATTAATAATAAAACATATATATACATGCACAGAACTAAAAGTGTTTGTGTTCTTCCAGGCTTGCTGGTATTTCCTAACTCCAGAAGATGCTTGCAGCTAGAATAATTTAATCTTTCACTATTGGTGTTTCTTTTGATACACAGCTGCTGTTCAGTCTTTCAAAAGTTTGTTCCATAACAGTTTTGTTATTATCATGCCCTACGGAGTGCTGAGCACTTTTGAACATTTGCTGCTGAGGAGTATTCTTTCAGAGGGATGATTGTGTTCAAAGTTTCCTTCAGCTTTTATGAAAATGCCGTACTGACTTCTTGATGGACTCACTGTTCCAAGTCCCTCAGGGGCTTGGGAAAGTGTTCATCATAAAGTTAGTGTTTTCTGCCCAGAGAAATGGTACTGCAGGGCGTGCTGGGAGTGTTTTGTAGTCAAATACTTCTCCACACTAAACTTCAAGGTTATAAAATGCTAGATTATAAAATGGTCCCATAAAATCATTTTCTCTTGTTTTCCTCAGAAGCAGTGTCCTAATTTATGAAATACTTCTGACTATGTTAGAGTTACACATATCAGCCCCAACGAGACAAATAACTTAGTGGTCAGATGTGCTGAACACTCCACAAGGAGCTCTCCCTGACTGGTTTAGAAATGGGAGTTTGAAAGAGTCTGGCACTAAAATTGTTGTTGCACTATTCTCGGAATTTCTTGATATCAGTGAAAATATAGACAATTTATTTTCAAGTATTTAATATCCTATTTTTTCAAGGCTTAAATCAAGGGATGGAATAGAAAGATAGAGATTTTTGTGTTGTAGCTACCTGTGAATTACATATTAATTTGGAATGGTGATAGTACAGTATGTCTTTGAATGCAGTCGGGGTATTAACCCACAGTCCTAGAGTCCTAACCATGACCTCAAGAATATTTAGCTTTCCATATCGTTGCAAAAAGTCTTGATCATTATTTAATTTATCTTACCATTAAAAAGGAATGTAAAATCTCTCAAAATCATGCCATAAGAACAAACTTTCTTCCAAGATTTTGGAGCTTCCAGTACTGGCTAAAAGTAGGAATTGCAGAAGTATATGAAAATATTCAAATTGTGGTAAATGGATTTTTGTTTTGTGTGATTACGCTGTTATTGTACTGTGTATAATTGTGATACTTGATATACAGCTATTTTTCTAAATGTCAAGATGTGGCTACTAAATAACCCTAGAACTCCAATTCTTGGTTACTAAAATAAATGATTTTCAATGGAATAATGCAGTTGGAGAGGAGACACAACTATTGCTCACACTGTGCATTTTTGTTGGGGCATTTCTACTTCTGGGTATTTTTAAAAAAATTTAGCTCTCTAACATAACCACAAAAAATTTGATATGTTTTCTTAAGATCCTTGAGGAAAAAGAAAATCCATAGTATTTCATAATATTCCATTTAAATCATGTGTATTTTTTCAGTCCTGTACTGACACAAGATTTGATATTCTTGTTTGATGGAGTGACTCTCCACTCAGGATGCTTGTACAAAGATAGATCCACTCTTACACAGGTGCTACCACAGTGCATATTGAAAATCACAATTTCAAGTATTCATGAAGTTGTAGTAGCTTCACCAAAACCTCAATTTTTGAAGTTGCTGAGCTTCGCAGACATGTGTAATGATGTGAGTTTTCTGCCCTCCAAAAATAATTACAATATTTAATCTTAAAAGCATTATATTAAATTATTAATTACTTTATTTGGTGAATTATTGCAAAAAACATCACATATCATAAATTCACCAAAATGTCAACATGTCAGCATTTCTTCTGTCATGGCGTTGCTTGTGTCTAGTGACTACCAGACTTCTAGCACTTTCCAAAACTATTTCTGAACCCCTGCATGCTTTCTTCTTCCTTAATTTTTGATGCATTTCTCCCTGTTTATCTTTATTCCTCCTAACTCCCCTGGTGTATTCTGCTTCCTATGCTTGTACTTTTCTCCAATAAACAGGAGTTTCTACTATGTATGCCTTTTTACTCATTAATGCTATAATTCACTCTTTAAATTTTGCAAGCTCTTTCAATCTGTGTAAAATAAATTAATTGATGTAATTAATCTAGAGCGATAATTTTTATCAGTCTGCCCAATAATTTTGATGTTTGGTGATGATACCTCTTTGTATTTAACAGGTAATCTGAGTGAATGGGATATATTTATCTAACTATATTTATCTAATGTATCTATTTATCTATTTTTCTTTAAATAAGAAATCTCAATATGTTTGTGTTTGAGCCAGCAATGTGCCATTACAGCCTAGAAGGTTAATGATGTCCTTTGCTGTATTAGAAGAAGTGTTGCCAATGGGATGAGGGAGATCCTTCCCCTCTGCTCAGCAGTGGTGAGGCCAAGCTGGAGCAGTGTGTCCACCTCTGGGTCCCCAGCACAAGAGAGACACGGACACAGTGCAGAGAGCTCAGTGAAGGGTTGAGTGAGGATGGATGAAGGGACTGGAGTGTCTCTGCTGTAAGTGAGGGAGAGCTGAGAGAGAAAGGCAAAGCTGTTCAGCATAGAGAGAGGAATCAGGGGGATCTTACTAATGTGTTTAAATACCTGAAGACAGAGTGGAAACAAGGCAATGGGCATGAACTGAAATACAGGATGTTCATTCTGAACATCAGGAAACATTTTTCCCTGTGAGGCAACCAAGTGCTGGCACAGGTTGCTCAAAGAAGTGGAGTGTTCCCCCTTGGAGATGTTCCAAAGCTATCTAAACATAACCTGGGGCAAATGGCTCTGCAAGGTCCTGCTGGAGCAGGAGATGTTGGACCAGGTGACCTCCCTTTCTAAGCTAGAAGTCTTTTTCAACTTCAGCCATTCTCTGTTATGCATAATTTGATTTCAAATTTGAAGTGGTGGTAAATTAATCAATAGCTGTCTTAAAAAGGAAGCATATTGCTAGGGGTAAAAAGTTCATGGCTTTTTTCTAAATTACATGGTTCTCCATTATTAAAAAAAGAAAAAAAAGTAATATAACATGTGCTTTTGTGCTTTGTAATTTAGAGAACCTGACATTTTAGTCCACCTGAGACTTTTAGTCTGTTGCCTTACTGGGGAAGGGCAATTTATATGATTACATGACTGATGGGAAGCTGTACACCTCGCTGGAACGTTGAGGGTGATTGGAGAGAAAATTCGGAAACTTGTGGAGCACTATGGAAAAAAATTAGTGAAACTTATGTGGGATATATCATGTCAGGAAAATATCTGATGTAGCTGAAAGTAGAATGGTAGTTCCTTGCTATATTGTGGATGCTCTTTTCTTACAACTGAGACATTAGCGCCATTTGTGTCTCTTCCTTACTATCCTAAAATAATTCCCCTATTTTATAGTCACTTTGTCTCTCTGCTACCATAATAATTAAAATCAATGTAATAAGTGACTAGAACCTAAAAAGATTCTGTCTGCCTTGAAATGTCAATACAGAATCCTGAAATCCCTGTGCCATTTGGACTTTGATTTTTGAGTCAACCTATGCCTTAACCTCCTCAAAATACCATTTACAACTGAACATTTGCAGTGTTGGTGGCTGAGGCAAGGGGCACTGTTCTTAAAATTCTCTTTTAGAATGGTTATTAAACACACCAACATCTTCTGTGTATGGTTTCTTACTTCAAAAAGCCCAGAGGATTTGGCTGCATTATATTCCACTGCACATCTGCAACAAACTGTTACCATTTGCATTAGCACAATAGTTGGCTAAATAAGCTTGCCTCAGAACAGAATATTAACAGATGCCTTTCTTTCTTCTGACCCCATTTAATCAAAGTGAAAATAATTTTCTGTTTTCTTTCCCAAAGGTGATAGAAGTCTTACTTCAGTGTGTTGTCTGATGTAGTCATAACAGGAGTCTTAACCATTTGTTTTATCAGAAATTAATGTTTCCACATGCTTTCATGCTTTGTAAATACCATCCTGGTCCAGTCTTTCCGAACTCTGGTACTTGAAAGCCATATGCAAAACAATGCAATTATTTTCTATAATAGTAAACTTCAGATAACTGAAATGCAGGCACTATGTTCCTGATTTGTAATGCATTTAAATTAGAGACGGAGTGATGCACACATTTTCATATGAGATGCTGTGGAACTACTAGTTTTAAGTGGCATCATTTTGATGGCTACATGATGCTCTGAGTTGGCACTGCGAAAGAAGTAGATTCATGACCTATCATGTCAGGAATAGACCTGGCATACAGGGCATAGGAAAATAAATATCCTGATTTTAGTGTGAAAACTCTGTTATGATGAGCTGTGCCTTCACTCTTTCTTTTACTCCCTATAGTGTAATCTCATATAGCTGTTAACATTTTCCCTTGTTTAGGATCTCTCATGTCTCAGGCAATACAGGTGAGACTTGCAGATTAAATCCATGTCTCATGCTTTTTAAATAAGTTTGATTTCATACTTTTGAGTTTCACATAAAGTCAGCTGTCCCTTTTGTGCAAAAAAGCTTGTCCTGATCTATTATCAGCCGAAAACTCTTAAGTCAGAATGTCATAGTTACATGGTCCTAGCCTGATTTGCAGGATTAGCTTCATGAAGTGGCAAAGAAGTGGCGGAAGGTCAGGTTGAGGGTTTCACTTTCAAGGGTTTGAGCAGTGCAAAAGTTCTCCAGCAGAAATGTGTTCCCAAGCCCTTCTGCAGTGAGGGCTCCATATGGCCATGGACGTGCCAGGCCTCGTGTGTGTTAGGGAAGCTTCTTGTGAAAGGGAGTACATGTCTTTGTCCCACTTTTATACTAATACTGACATGTTAGTTTTGGGCTACTGCTGCAGTAGTGGTTTTGGTGGATCCTTGGTTGACCCATAGCAGCCACTTCAATGTTTTTGTATTCTGATGACTCTTGCCACCCATAACATTATGCACATAGGCTTTTAAGGATTTGTGAAATTTGAGTTTCAGTGATTGTTCAAGACTTATGGCCAGCATGGAATGAGCAAAATTCTGCTAGCCATAGTAACTTATATCTGGTGTGTTGTTTGAAGGCTCAGTTATGTTTCCAAGTAGTAATTCTTGTGCATAAGAAGAGAATAAATCAGTTCTTCAAAGATGACCAAAATTTCATTGCCAGATGAAATTTCAGAAGAGAATCATTTATCAAAACAATGTTTTTGAGAAATGATGAGATCGGGCTAGTTAAGTTGTTCATTATGTAAATTATGGATGAAATCAATCCCATCTATTATAATTTAAAAAAAGAAAACCCTGTCTTCCCACTTAGTAACATATTGTATTGTTCAGTGTTAGTTTTAGCTTCTGTACTTGGCCTATTCATAGATCTGCAGCCCATTACAGTGGCGCCTGTTAGGGCAAATACTATGAAAGTTTAGCCAATTTTTCTATGATAAACCATGTTTTCCAGGAATTCATACTTAATCATAAAAAATCCCTCGCAGATGAGACTTGGCTTGGAAAGTCTTGATTCACAAAAATTTCACTTGTATGTTTATACAGATATTCAAAAATAAATCAGTCATCTAATTTATAAAATCAGATGTAATTTATAAAATTAGAGGTATTTCAAAATAATGTATTGTTTAAAGATCAGAGAATTGTATTTGTTGGAAAAAAATAATATTATGATCACTTACTCTAAATAGACACATTTACTGACAATGAATAATTGATTTGTTGCTCTTACCTTACTAATCACTCTTAAATGTTTCTGTGTTTTGTCTGTTAGATCTATAGTTTAAAATTGTCACATTTTTTCAGTATTCTAGAAATGTTCAAATGTCTAAAATATTTTCCTCTGAAAAATTCACTGTGTATTAATGAAAATCTAAATATATAAATAACTGTGTAACTTGAGGTATGATGTTTATATTACATCCTAATGTACATTTTACAACTTTTTTCCTAGATGTCATTCTTATATTGCAGGTGGCAGGATTTTTTGGTTTAGTTAATTACATATGAATAATGAATAATGCAATTTGTGAATGTTCATCACAGAGATAAGAGAGTTAATCTGCACTTTTACCTAAGATATTTCCATAGTTCTGATAGAAACAAACTTTAACAATGGCAATTTCTAACTAATAACCCAGATAGTTGTGCAGATTTAAATTACTTGTAATTGACAGACAAACCAGTGAGAAATGCTTACTCTGAAGTACAAAAATTTCTTTTCAACTGTGTATTAGTGCTTTACATTTCCTGTTGAAATTAGGTTCAAGGAAAGAGCTATTACCCAAAGTTTATTTACACAGAAATGAGCAACAACAGAAATCACATGTCCAAAGCCTGTATATGTGGAAAGAAGTTTAAGAAGAACAATTCGTTGGATTTGGGCAGTAATTATTTGGCTACACAAAAGGAAACTAGGAGATATTATGCATAACTGGAAGGAGAATAAATTCAGACAGGATTTTGAAAGGATTTTTGTGAAGTCAGTAAATGAGAAGAAGAAAATGCTTCCAGTCTGAGTTCAAGAGAAGGAAACTGACTGTAATAGTGGTCTAATTGTCTCAGTAGAGAAAATAAACAACTGAGATTTGATAAGTTATGTCACACCCTAAACGATCCAGTTGTCATCCACTATTAATCTTCTAGGACAGTTTAAGTCAACATATGGAATAGATTGTGATGAATGTGCTGGCCAAGAACTGAGTATTTGTTGACATGATGAAATAATTAGCATTTGGTAGAGATCAGTCATACCTCAATGTGAGAAGCTGATAATCACTTAGCTGAGCTTGGTTCAAATTAATAGTTCCTTCCAGCACTTAAAACTACATCAGCCAGTCCAAGTATGTAGCCAAAATCATACATTTATGTTAATTTTCTTCCTAGTAGCTGGTAGAATGCTCAGATTTAGGATGAGAATAATTTTGATAGCACACTTATGTGTTGGTTGTTGCAGAACAGTGCTTACACTAAGGTGAGGAGTTCTCAGCTTCTCCTGCTGCCCTGCCAGCAAGGAGTTGGAGGGGGCACAAAAAACTGGGAGAGGACACAGCCAGGACAGCTGACCTCATCTGAACAAAGAGATATTCCAGACCAAATGGCATCATGCTGAACAACAAAACTGGGAGGAATTGGCTGGAGGCTAGCAGCTTCTTCTCAGGGACTGGCTGGGCAATTGCACTGTGCATCACTTGTTTTCTATATTCCATCATCATCATGAGTGTTGTTGTTGTTACTGTTATTTCCCCTTCTTTTTCCATCCTATGAAATAGTTTTTATCCCAACCCATGAATGTTACCTCTTTCCCAGTTCTCCTCCCCATCCTGCTGAAGAGGAGTGAGCAAATGGCTGTGCAGTGTTTCGCTGCCTGTTGGGTTAAACCACAACTTGCATGTCTGGTTTTTGGGACCGTGTATTTCAGTCCAGGTGTTTATCACTCACACGTCTAATCTGTAAAAAATGTTCCGCTTGAAAAACATCTGTAAATTGGAATTAGTGAAGTCTTGAGGGTTCAGGTAAATGTTTAATCATCTCTTAATCTTTGCAAAGAACAGACAAGCAGGTAGCATTCTTGGAAGACAGTTGGCACAAGAAACATGCCCGGAAACCTGCTTGTTTTTCAGAACAGTGTTCCAACCTGTGCTCTGGCTCTGTTTATTTTCATATAAATGGTTTGGATTGGGAGGGACCTTAATGACCCTTTAGTTCTAACCCTCCTGCAAAGGGCAGGGATGCTACCAACCACACCAGGTTACTGATTTTTTTAAAGGTGTAGCACTTGCAGCTGGCCACCAGTTTAGCAAGGATTGTAGTTTGTGCTGCTGTACTGTATTCCAGTCTCTGACTGCCAGCCCAGTGCCTCTGGTGCACAAAGAATTATTAGCATCAGGCATTTCTAAGGAAAAAAAAAAGATCTTGGACAGTTTCAGTCTTTAAGCTAATACTGTCACAAAATAATAAAGGCAAGATCTTACATACATTAGAAGCTCACCCAAAGTAGCCATAAGAATCTGATGATGTGGAGCTGGAATAGCAAATGCATTTATATTTTTCATATGGTTAATTAAACCCATAGAATCATTCTGTACATACTAGGGTTTTATTGGTATTAGAATAAAGAATTTCTTTTTTAAAAAAACTGAAACTGATAATTACTTCTCTCTGTGCTTCTAATCAACAGTCTTTGATGTACATCTGTTTTTTAAGCACATCTGTACTGTAACTTCCAGTCAGGAAAAGCCTTTTATGGCAAGTAGCCTTTAAGCTACATGCTGTGATTATTTCACGTATTCTTTTTCCTTTTCTTCTTAAGAAAGAGCCACACATTTTCCTTTAGTTGAATTTTCAGTGAATATATACTTTAAAATGTTTTATGCAAGAGAAACTTCAGTTTTTCAATCAGTTTTGATTCAGTTGTTTAAACTGATGGTAGAGGTTATAGTACTGTCTTTCTTGCAGATATATCTCAGATTAAGAGAACCTATTTGTCCAATCCACATGTATTATTGGACACCATGTCATATTGTTTCTTATACCATGTGATGCCAAGAGTCTCCAGCTGCTGTGTATAAGAGAGGAATCTGAGGGGAAAGACAGCCTGCTGTGGTGCTTAAGAGCATCTACAGTGCTAGGCTGCTGTAACAGATGCTGCAGATCATTCATTGATACCCTTAGCAAATCAGTCTGTTATCTCTGGAAGGGGAAAAAATAGCATTGGTTTAGTTATGTTCTTCAGGTCAGTGCTGAATGTAAAAAATAAAAAAAATACATGCATGTGTTCAAACACTGATGCACTTGGGGTTGAAATACATATTCGTTGTTTAGCATATTTAAGCATGTGAATGGCTCCTGTAGAGAAATTTATTGTTATGGGCTTATTTCAGTTTAGTGGTAAAATGTTCAGATAAGCCTTTGTTTCAGCTCTGGGTGGTTGCTGTACATGAGGCCAGCACTGCCCTGCTGTAGGTGTTCCTGCAGCTCCGCTGGGCGAAGGGACATGGGACTGCACATCTGTCTGGAGAAGAGACATGGGAATGCGTATCTGTCCAGAGAAGGGACACACATGTGCACAGCTGTCCAGAGAAGGGACACGTGCACAGCTGTCCAGAGAAGAGACATGGGAGTGCACAGCTGCCAGGAGAAGGGACATGGGAGTGCACAGCTGCCAGGAGCAGGGACACTTACATGCACAGCTGTCCATCCAGCCTCCAGCAGCATGAGTGGAGCTGAGCCTTCCTGCAGGCACTGGACTTTGCTTCCATGGGCTGACAATTTTATTACAGCCTCTTCTGCCTGCAGAGCTGTGAGTAGTAGTTGCTGGGTTGGTGGACGCTGAGGAAGAGCTCAGACAAAAGTATCCCCAGCAGCTGCAGCTGGATTCAGAAAAGGGACATTCCCTGTAACTGTAGTAATATGGTTTCATTCTGAAAATGCACTCCAGTTATGTTTGTAATGGCTTTTCTTAGACACGCATTTCAAAAGTGAAGATAAATAATAGACTTGGGCTTTGTGGCACCACCCTGAGAGATTCCATTTTGCGTATTGCAGCTTCTGATGTGAAAGGTGTTACAGGCAGGTAATTAAGTCCAGGTCAGGTTGTTTCGGTTTTCTTTGGCTTTGTCATACCATCAGAAGAATTTCACCAAACATGACTACTTTAAAAGTAGAATTTCTTTTTGTGAGACAGCCTGTGCAGTGACATATGGAAAGCTTCTGCAAAATTTGTTCCTATTGGATTGATATTTGTGGCTGTGGAAATGAAGCTAACAGAAGCATCACAGGAGTCGTGTTCAGGTCTACCTACCATACCTGAATGTGTTCAGAATTTGGACATTAATAGACCTACTGAATTTTCTTTATCTTTACCGCAAAATAAAATTAAAGCATTTGGGGGCTGGATGTCTAGGAAAAAGTGGTGATGGCCTCTAGATGTATTTGTGAGCATTACTTATTATTTTAGTCAGTTATGTAAACATCTTTTAGAAAAAGAAATAATGGTAAATGAGGATAATGGTAAACTATACTATCGAGTACACCCTATAATACACTGTAGAGTAGACCCAAATTAAAATGTAAGTTATTTTGTAGAGCAATCACAATTACTTTTTGTGTAGTTAAATGTGAAGATATTCTGGAGGATCAAAGAGTTATAGAACTAGGAAAACATACCTGCAGGATGAATAATGGTATCCAAAAAACAGTGTTTCTCAAAAGAAATCATTTGAGTCCACAAAAATATATACAGGAAAGTTTCAAATGCAATTCCTTTCTGTATAACTTTGTTAATACGGAAGAAGCAAAATAAATCAATTTCAGAATTCTGACATCCAGACTGAGACCTGTACTTTACAGAAGATTTTGGAAAACAAAAGAGTTCAGTTGGAAACTGCAGGTACAAGTAAAAAAGAATTATACAAGGACTACAAAATAAATTTTAAAGAAATGTGCACACAATCTGACATATATTTAACTTCTCAGATGATGAAAAAATATTTATTTACAGTCTGATCTAGGACAGAAAGGAATAATGAGAAAAAAATACCTGCATAATAAAATTCAAGTTAGGAATTGGACAGAAATTCTAGTGGTGGAACAATTTACAGTGGAACAATTACCAAAGTATTGCTCCCTCCATCTCCTCTTGTCTTCTGATTTAGATTGGACAAAGTTCATAGTCTCAACAGCATATGAAGCTAATGTTTTATTTCTCATGTTTGTGTAAGAGATCTCACTAAAGATTCTCTTGAACCCAAATCCAGTGAGCAGTGCAGGGGCAGCAGTTCACTGGTGCACTCTTCACTAAGGAGAAGAATGAAGCAATAATTTTACATCTTATTGTAAATGATACATTCATGTTCACTTTCAGTTATTATTTAGAAGGAGTCTTCCTGCTAGACTGTACTTCGGCTTGTTGTCAGGTGTTGAATTTAGCCTCTTTCCTTCCTGAACATCTGTAGGATTCACGATGCAATACTTGAAGAGAGGCATGAAGGATAATAAAAATAATTTTTGAGCTATTTCAGTTATTAAAAAAACGAAAGAAATTGAAATAAAAGAAAAAGATCCTGGAACAAATTTATTCCTCAATTTTTGACCTGAATCCTTGAAGGGATTTAAAAAAGGACCAGCTCTTCATGACTACATAGTGTTCTACAGAAGAAAATATATCAAAAATTTAGCTTCTCAGTGTAATCTTCCTCTCTGTAAAAAACTCTTAATTGAATAAAATGCAATTTCCAGTATGAAATTAAACCTTAGGCATGCCACAAATAAATGTTGTTTCAACAGAATTATTTTCCTCCATTATGATGTCATAAAAATAAAATTAAATTCACTTGGAAACAGGAAAAGGAAAAATAAATTATCAATTTTGAAATACTGAGCAGAGGGTGTTTAAAGTCAGATTAGTATCCTGTCAAACCTAGAGAAGGTGAAGCCAATTACTTTTTAGCTATAACTGTTGCTGGTAGAGTTAGAATACATTTACATATGTTTCCTTACTCTTGACAGTGCATCTTTTAAAAAAAAAGTATTTTCAAATTTGCTTTATATTTCTCTGTAAAATGAAGGAAAACAAACAAGTCCAAACCTTTCATTGTAAATATTGTGCTTGGCTCTGCTTGCAAAGTATCTGATCTGATATGTTGTTGATTGAGATAAGAATAGTGAGTACCCTGCATGCTACTGATATTCATATTGTTTGAATTCTGAGCTAAACTTGCATGAGACAAACATTTTGGCTGCAGTGGAGACTCACTTGTTTTCCCATAACTCTGACTGAGAGGACAGTGGGACCCAACATTTGAACATCTGTATATTCAGTCAAACATGTTCCCATGTTTGTTTCCATGTCCCCTTGAGTGCTTTCCCTTGCTTTCTTCTCTGAGTATGTTTGTGAATTTTCATTCTTTCACCTTCCAAATTCTTTCATGAATATGTACTTCTACAAATAAGAAATAATATTCCTGGAGATGCTGGAAGTGCAAGGCAGTTTTCAGTTCATATCTCACTGCCACCTACTGTGTATTCTGAAAAACTGCACTGTGGGAAATCATTGCATTTCAGCTGTGTAAGATGACTCTTTTTCCCAGTTAATTTGCCCTAAAGTTGAGGGGGAAAACTACTTAACTTTCAATGGGCTGTGACATGTAAATTCCATTCTTTGTGTAGGCATCACTATTTCTTAAACAGATGACAATGTCTGATGACACTATATTGTCCAGAAGGAAAGAACATCAGATTATAGTATTGCTTAGTTAGTTTGTATTCAGGCCAGATGAAAAATAGATGGGCATTTTGGGAGAAAAAGAATACCTCAGTTTTCTTATTTTTGTCCTAAGTACTAATACCTTTAATTTCTTAATGGATGTGTCAAAACAAAAGCCTAGCAGGATTTAGGCGCAGAAACTTGAGATATTTTGATACTTCTTTTACTTGAAGAATTAGTCTTTTAATCTTTTAAATTAGCTTTAATCTCAGTAGATGATGACTGGTGTATGCAAACATCAAGTGTACATAACACTAAGTGGTGGTTGGGATAGATATGGTAATTTACCTAAAGTTGTGACATTATTAAAATAAATAATGAACCATATGAAAAGAAACTTTCAGGATTTTGGATATCAGGAACTGAGTAAGATATCAGTCAGATCAACTTTGCACTGAGTGCTTTTGTAATGGTTTGTGTAGAAATTGCAAGGTTTACTCAAGACAAATTTTTTCTGATTTCATCAGGAAAGTTGACATCATTTGACAAGAATGCACACAAAACATAAACTCTCTGTTTGCATAAGTGAATTCAACTTTTTAGTCTATTAATAATTTTATTTGGCTGGGAATATATATTTATACCATTAGCTACCAGTATTACACTAAAAAGAATAAAAGAAGACCGGTAAGCTTACAAACTCAGGCATTTCAAAGCTGAAGAAAGAAGTGCCTCCATTTGCTTCTTATTTTTATCTGTTTTGAAGATGGCTATAATTATGGTATGGATTTTTTGTATTCTTATTCAGTAATTGTTCTAAGATCTAATTTGCTGAACATTACTTAACCCTTGCAAATGAAGAAAGAATGATTAAAGAATTCCCTACTTTTTGCGATGTCCATTGTTACCATGTTTCAGGGCTTTGCTAATGTTTATTAACCCACCTTTACACATTTTGGTCTTTGGAGATTTGAAATGCTACTGTGGGCAACTGATGGACTCTGTGTGATCATTCCACCCCTTGTGGTGTCTTCAGTGCTCACAGGACTTTGTCAAATGACATCAGAAATTCACCCAGGAAAACGAGGAAGTGGTTTCTGACACTTGACCCTTTCTATTGTATCTCCTCAACATTTTTTATTTTGTAGTGTCACCATCCAAGACCAAATGTCCAAAAAGATATCTTACTTTGGCTGATTTCCTCCAAATCATATTCCTCCTAAAGCACATATTGATCACAGCCAATTTCAGCCTAAACATTATGGCATTAAAAAAATCCACAACTGCAAACTAGTTTAGGAAAACTGTCATGAATTCAGTAGTGGGTGACATTGGTAGAGATGGAGATGTCTATGGGTTGTGGTTTTCAAAGTTATTAAAGCTCTATATGTCCCCTTCTTGTGGGCCACTTGTCAGTGTTGGTTTGTAAGTCATGCTTTAGGAGGAGGATGACTCTGTAGCAGTGAGGAATTATTTTTTCCATTGAGTGTGTGTTTATCAGATTTCTTAACAATTTGTGCATTTCTCTGGCAGTTTCAGTATCCAGAAATTTTAACTGAGAGCCCTGGGCAATAACTTATTCCTGGCAAATAATTTCTGGCTGAATTCTTTTCTTGGTTTTTAGATTTTTGCAATTAGTGTTTATCTGTAGCTTGATGTGTGGTGCAAATTCAAAGTAAGTGATGAGGCATTTGTGGGTGTGTGCATGACCAGTGTCCTGCCAAAGGGGGATTCTCCAGAAGCTGACCTGAGGAATGGCTGAGGAAGCTGGGGTTTTTTTCCCTGGAAAAGGGGAGGATCAAGGTAGACCTTTTGCTCTCTGCAACAGCCAGAAAGGAGTCTGTAACCAGGTTGGGCTCTTTTCCCAGGCAGCAAGTGATGGGACTAGAAGACATCACCTCAAGCTATGCCAGGGAAGGCTCAGGCTGGACATAAGAGTTTATTCACAGAAGGGGTTGTTAAACCAGGGAAGGAGTCACCATTCCTGGAAGTGTGCAATAAAAGACTGGACATGGCACTTAATGCTGTGGTCCGCTTGACAAGCTGGTGATTGATTGGATTAAATCTTAGAGGTCTTTTCCAACCTAAATGGTTCTGTGGTTCTATGATTTTGACAGGGTTTAGTAGCAAACATGGTGGTGATGCTTTATTGGTGGTTGGATGATCTTAGATGACGTTTCCAACCTTAATGATTCTATTCTGTGATTCTGTGACCTGCCCTCTTTCTCTTGAGTTGATCTCATTGACTGGTTAATCATCCAGTATCTATCATCTTCCCACTGCTGTCATTATTTCCCTGAGGTTGCCATCCTTCAGTGATATGACTTGATAATAACTTTTCTAGCTTCCCAGATGGAATGAAATACTGCCACACATGAGGTCTGTGGTACAACTGAGCATGATGTACGAACGTGAAGCACTTAGCTCCTAAAAGGACAGGTGAAAGGGAAGAAAAGACTAAAAAGTGTGTTTACCAGGGTTATCTTAGGAGTCTCCCGTGCCTTTGCTGCTACCAGTGAAAGTTCTGTGTATGAAAATTCACAGAAGGGAAACAGGCACACACATGTAAATCCCATCACTCAGTAATCGTCAATAGAAGAGTAAAATGTTTTAAATAAGGAAGGGAGTGTTAAGCATTCTGATAGCTCTAAAATGATGATTTGTATGTAAGACTGCTGAAATTGCACTGTGAATTAAAACTGCAGATGGTTGCTTTGTTTTGTTTTCCCCTTTTATTAAATGTTGTAAATTTGCTGCCCTCATGTGGCTGTATACTGTACTCTGCTGAAAGTCCCAAAGGGCAGGATTTGTTAGGACAGCAGTGTTTATGCATCAGATGAAGGACAATGCAGACACTGAACTGGTGCTCTCTGGCTGAGTCAAAGATCTCAAGAAATGCAGCTGGGAGTCCCTGTGAATACATTTGCTGTCTTTTAACTCAGGACTGCCCTGGGTGTTAGGAATCTGCTGCCCAAATTCTGTCTGGAGAAAGCTGCCTTTGCAGCTGTCAGAATGTGTATGCCCAGTTGACCAGGTAATCTAGAAGTAATATGCAATATTTCCAAGTATCTTTCAGCTTGGGGTATGAGACAAACCAGAAAACTGATCACAAGTGCATAAGTTATTGGAGGAACACTGACAAAATGGTAAAAAATCAACATAGAATACAGAAAAATAACCCAGCAAGATCCAGCTTTCAGGTTTTTTTTGTTTTTTTTTTTTTTTTGGTAGCTGTTGCTCTTTGATGTACAGACAGTTGCTGGGTATATTAACATAAATAATGTTTTTTCAGGAATTCATGTTATAATTGCATTATAACCTATATAGTTTTAGACCAATACCTATATTTTGCCATTAAAAGATGTGGTACATGGTTAGCTAATGATAATATTTCATTGCAGAACATATTAGTTGCCCAGCTGCCTACCAGAACTAAGTGGTCCAAACAAAAGTTTGATGAATAATGCTGTAAAGACACCATCCATTGGGATAAGTTAATTAGCAAATAAAGACTTACTCATTGGTTATTTATAAAGCAAACTGCAAAACTGAATTTTTAAAAATTGGAATAAAGGGTTTAAATTAATGGCTGTACCAATATTTCTTCTGCAAAAATTACCTGTGCAGAAATGTGAGGTACAGAATGATAGATTGGACTTTCAAGGCTTTTTTTGGTAGGTAATTGAACACTGAATTCAGCTGCATTTCACATCTTTCTTGGCCCTATACATTTCAGTGTATACATAGACTTTACAGTGAATTAAACAAGTTATGTAAATCATGTTCAGAGTCGACTTTGATAACAGAAATTGAGGAGCCTGTTTCTAGACAGTCAGAGATAAAAAATTCTTTCCAAAGAAAAGCTAGTTAGCTAGTTAATATGCAAGGGAAAACACAGTCAAAATAAATAAAAGAATACAGTAACCTGAACTGTGCTCAGATATCCTAGTCTTTGCATCAATTATTTGTATTTGCTCCCCTTGCTGATAGCGTCAAAATCTTAAAAAAAATAAAGACAGCAATCATAAAATAAAGATTGATGATGAGGCCTGATCTGGAGGCCTATAATCTGGAAATCAGAAAAAAGATGCATTGCTATCTGCCAGATGACAAACAGATGAGGAAGGATGTAATGTCACTTTTAAAGGTCAGTGCTGACTGTGGATATCAGGCAAGTTGCAATGGATTGTTTGCTTGCTTGGATACTGCTTCTGGTCAGGAGGGGTTAATAAAGTTACAGTAATTTCACGAATATAAGCCGCACCTTTTTCATTGAAGAATCCAGCCTACCCCAGTGGTGCGGCTTATATTCAGGTGCGGCTTATCTATGGACAAATCCCAGAGAAATGCCAACCTGTAAGTGAGAGCTGGCCAAGCGGAGAGCTGCCACTGAGCAGTGGCTGGGCAGGTGGGGAGCGGGCTTTGCCGAGTGGGGTGGGCGTGCCAGCGGCAGAGCCACCAAGGAGCCAGGCGGGCTGGCGGCGGGGTTGCCGGGGAGTGGGACGAGCTGGCCAGCAGCGGGGTCGTGCGAGGGCAGGCCAGCCCCTGTGCCACCAGGAGCCGCCAGCAACGGGGGACCGCCGGGAACGGAGGCTGCAAGAGGGTGGGCTGGCTCTGTGCCACTGGGAGCCGTTGGGAGCAGGGGAGACCGCCGGGAACGGGGGGTGCGCAAGGGTGGGCCGGCCCCTGCCGCTGGGAAGCCGGGCTATGTGGGGCCGGGCTGGAGCGCCCCGCCCCGTCTGCTGTGCGGAGTTAAAAAAAAACAAAAAAAAACCAAAAAAAAAAGCGTGGCTTATATTCAGGTGTGGCTTATAATCGTGAAATTACCGTAGTTGGATCACACTTAATATCTTAGATATTCATATAACCACAGAATGGTTTGGGTTGGAAGGTACCTTAAAGATCATTTACTTCCAAACCTCCTGTCATGGGCAGGGGCACCTTCCACTAGACTGGGCTGTTCAAAGCCTCATCCATCCTCGGCCTTGAACTTTTCCAGGAATGGGGCAGGCACAGTTTCTCTGGGCAACCTGTTCCTGTGCCTCACCACTCTCATAGTAAAGAGTTTCTACCAGATATCTAATCCTAACCAGCCCTCCTTCAGTTTAAAGCTATTTCTTCTTGCCCTATCACTACATGCCCTTCCTTATAAAAAATCCCTCTCCAGTTCTCTTTTGTTGTCACTTTCTGCTCTGTACAACAATATTGTAGCCTGTTTTTGATGGTGATAAAACCCCTCTAAAGAGACAGAGTCCTTTCGCTCACCCTCCTCAGTTACTTCAGTCAGGAATTAGCTTTCTTTTGCCACAGGTAATACAGTGCTATTAAACAGATCCACTCCTTTTCAACTGCACAACAGAGCCAAGCATGGCAGAGCCCTGCTGCTTCCTATGGAGAGATGAACTTGGGGTCAGTGCTCTTGCTCTAAGGAGCAAGAAGTGAGCATGGTAAGGTGTGGGGAGGGCTGTGCACACAACCTGCACAGGGGGTTCTCCACATCTGCCCACGACACAGAGCAGAGGGAGCTGCTGCCATCCTGGCCCCAGGGGACAGGCTCCTCTGTTGGCTGTCCTCGTCCCACTGCCCTCCAGTCAGGGAAATGGGACAGCTTGGCTCTCAGATCCTCTCAGGGACCTGCTCTGCATATCACAAAAATCATGTTCTTGAAAAGATGTCTGTAGCAAAATATTAAGAAGAAAGTCCTGTTCACTGTGCTTCTGGTAGTAAAACAAGCATTGCAATTGAAATCTGCATTTAATAAAAGCTCTTGTGCATGGGGACTTCAGCAGCATACTTTGTTTGAACTCTGGTCTTCATAATCAGTTTTTTCTTGCTAATCTCTAATCTCTGCTGTGTTCTACTAACACACTAATATGGGAACTGATCACTACCGAAGAAATCCCTTTTAAATTCAGTTTTCTGGTTAAAAGGACACATTTGGGATTTGGGACTCAGCATCACCTGGATTTTCACTCTGTAGTTTAATATTTTCCTGAAAATAATCTGTATAACAGGGCAATTTGAGATATAGTGAGCAGCCAAAGTGCTCCTAACAGAAAAATAAACTATCATTCATCAGTGGCTCAAGAATGCTGCCCCTGCATGGGTTGCTAGTCCACAGCACATGTAGAAGAATATAATTTGCCTTTGGTGTCCCTTGGAATAAAAAAGCAGGCATGGAGACAGTTGCTGGCTGCAGAGCAGCAGAAGCTTTGTAATGTGCTTATTGCACAGTGACATCAAATCATTGAACCCCAGCCCCATTCATTTCTGTTTCAAGGATATCGTGTGGGGAGTTTGCTGGCAATATGATTTGATGTTTGTGTTGCAGGAGCTGCTTTCTAAGGCTTAGAGATAATAACTCTGTTGTGTGTCATTTTATCAGTGCAACTCACAGTTTTTTAGAAGAAAAATCATAGCATCTTTCACTACCTTAAACTTGTAGTAAGCAATTAATCTAGTTCTCTGGAGAAGGTCATAGAGAAACTAGATGAGACACTGACTGCAGTTTATGTTTCTTTTACTGCTTAGTCTGTTTAGTTTAAAACCCCAAAATATAGGATCACTGAGCAAACTGGGTAGCAATTTTCAGTAAAGCTCCTGTTGATTCTGCTGGTCTTTTGAGTATCAGTTGACCAGCAGAGTTGGTCACTTTTCTCGTATTATTTCCCCTCATCTACTCCTCCTTAAAAAGCATTTCAAGGATTTGAGTTAAAAAAAAAAAAGAATATTGAAAGTGCAAGTTAGAATACAGTGTTGAACAATACACTTATGCAAGTTCTGATGCCTTAAAATATACCAGCCAGCAGCATTTAATAAAAAAAAATATTGAAATTTTTATAATTCAAACCACCTTATTGTAATGCCACTTTGTGTCAAGTGTTCCTTCTGGGTGACCTCATTAGGTGTGCCTCATCATTAGATACACTGTTACTAAAGAGTTTTAACTTAAAAGCTGCTTTGATTAATTCTTGGTTGGACTGAGGATTTATTGTGTAGGATTAACTAGATTTAAAAATGGCAAAATGCCACAGTAACTTTAATGCCAGACTTTAATGAGAAGCAGAAGTAAACTCCAAGGACTCTTATGATTTTCAATATGGACTGAACTTGTGTGCTCGTTACCTTCATGTCCTATTTTATATACAAGCACTCCAACAATTCCTAGAGAATAGTAGCCTAGACAGTGTATTACAAATGTGTAACCTGAAGTATGCATATGTTTTTAATGAATCATAAATGTTAATATTTTGTAATCAGATTTATTCAGTATTATTATCAAATAGAGAAAAACTTTGCACTAGTTTGGGCCTTTTAAATTAAGAAATTATATGGAAGTAAGACAAAACCAGACTGGCAAATATTTTCCCAATTAATAATGTAGTCAACAATGCAGACGAAAAATGCATTTTCACATTTTTATGTAATCTGCTAATCAAATTTCTTTTTACTGTCTTCTTAAGTTCATTAAGTGCTCCTGAAAGTTTATGAAGTTTGTGCTTCTAGAGTTTAATAACCTTATTTTTTTGCCATTGATCACATATTTAGTATATGATACTGCCAAGAAAATCCAGACCATTCTCACATCCGACAACATTTGGTCGTCTGCTTAAATCCTACTAGACTTGATAGGATTTAAGCATATACTTAAAAGGTAATGCACTGCTCAATGAGGGCCTTTGTATCTGACACTTTTTCTGTCCATGCTGTCTTTGATGAGATAACCAAAGGGCGCTGACTTATTATTAGAGCTAAACAGGAAAAACTTTCTCATTCAAAAAGCTTGTAAACATTTTTTTCTGAATTGATCCTGATTTCCCAATTTTATTTATTTTTCAGTAAACTTCCTATAGTAGAATCATGTTATTACATTTTTGTTTCTGCACAGTTACATACTGTGAGAATTACGCAAAATGTACCAATAAGCAATATCAACAGTTCCTTGCAGAGGTGAGACTGTTTATGCCAAAGCATGTAGGATGGCATCCAACCAAGATCTTGGGCTGTAATGCCAAATTTCTCATTGAAGTCACAGATGTATTGGACGTGACCTAAATAGGATTACTCACTCAAGCTAATTTACACAAGGGTCTAAGGCTTATATCCAGCTTTCAGCGGGTAAGGAGGCTGAATACTCATTTGGCTCTGGGCCTTGGGCCCTTGCATAATGTTGCTCTGTAACTCACCCTGCCAAAAATGAAACCTGCATCAACATGGTTACTCATACCAGAAATATTGTGCCTGTGGACAAGTGATGAAACTTGGGGATCCTACTTCCTTTTGTAACACACTGAAAACTTCTGTTTTCAGTGATGTTTGAAGCTCTCTAGCCAGCATTACCATTGCAGTCCGTATTGATAATTTCTGTACCACTGAGTTGTTTTTGTTGGGGGATTTTTATCACTTCTGGATTCTTTACTTGACTCATTGCTATTATTTGTTTTCCTTCTCTTTTTTTTTAGGGAGAAGGCCAGCAAAAACGAAGGACAAAAAGAAGAAGAAAAAGAATTTGATGGAAAGGGCTCAGAAGCAGCACAGCATCTTTTTAGCAACAGATAAAACAAGCCAGTAAAGACTTGATTTTCCTTAATGTATTTTGTTTGCGAAGTGCACAAAAGCTGCTATATGCTCCTGCCCATGGATGCACTACAGTTCAGCTGCTTTGACAGTATTGGTGGCAAATAACTTGTGAAAATAAAGCCCACAAGCTTGTTTGTTTTATTTATATATTTTTTATTTTATTTTTTTCCTCTCATTTTTGACCTGAAGACTTCAAGGTCAGGAGTGCACTCAGTTGGATCAGTGGAAGGGGTCCTGCAGTGCATCAGAGATATTTTTCTGAGTGCCTGGTCAACATGTTGACAAGGAAAGAAACCTACACAGCACCAGTAGGTGGACTTGTGCATATTTAAATAAATACGAAAAAAAGGAAGTCTTGGAGGTGTAGGTACAATTGCATTTATAGCCTTTGTTTCCTATATTTGTACATTTCAAGAGTAAATGGCTATGAATTACCTACTTAGTGTTAATGTACATTGTTCTCACACCTGCTATGTTGACACAGTTGTACAATAAAATGCTCTAAGACAACGTGCTGCAGGATTCACTGCTTAGACTCACCGAAGCACAACAGACTCCATGTGTACATATTATTCTGTCTACATATAAATGAACATATTTACTGTACATCTATGCATTTTTATGTATAATAATACTTTATACATGTTTAAAGGTATGTCCCGTTGGTTCTAGTAATATACTTTAAATAATCCAGTAAATGTTTACTTTTTGCTATGTTTTAACTATCTTCTCATGTTCCTCAATAGTTACAAACTGGATTTTTTTTTCTCATTTGCAAAGCACACTCCTTTGCAGAACTACCTTGCACTGACCCTCACAATGGAGTATCAGCTCTGAAGTATACTTGCCAGACTAGTAATCCATGAATTCTTTCTGCTATTCAGTACTTCTGTCTCAGCTCCCTTGTATTTTGTCTCTGAAAAAGAAGTATGTTTTTTTTAAGAGGAGGCACAATGATGATAGAAGTTTTGAGTGTCAGGAAGAAATTGCCTGTAAAGTTCTTGGTATCTAAGACTGTATGTGTAGTTTGGATTTCGGGGGGTTTTTTTCCAGTGTAATGCAGTGTTTTATTTCAATTAGACCTGATGCAGTCAGAGAAGGAAAATAATTTTTCTCCCTGAATAAGGGAGAAACAAAATAAAAGTCATGTGAAATCAACCATTTAAAAGTATAGAAAACACCAATTCTTCAAGCAATTAAAGTATAGAAAACTAAATTCTCCAGTATTTCTGATTATTTGTAGAAGCTTAACAAATTTATTCTGCAGCTGTTGTTTGCTTTGGGATGTTTTTTGAGGGGGAAAATTGAAGACAATTTTCTCTGTAGGGCATTAAAATGGCATAGGATATGTAATTTGGTAATCTAGCGTTATTGGGCTAGCATTCAAGGTGATTTTTGGATACCTGGCAGGGAAAGCCTACACTAAAATGCCTGGTTTTTTAATCTGTCACTTAAGAGAAATTATTTCACTTTTAAGCCTAAAACTTGTATACAACCAATGCAAAAAAATGAAACAGCAAAACAGACCCCAGACCTTCACAGACTTCTTTTTGACATATACTTTAGAAAAATCCCACAAATACCAGTTTGAGTTTTATGAGTTATATGCTTTTCAAATAAACTAGAGAAATAAAGCATCTGTAAGCACAAATATATCTGTATTTAGCTATGACAAGTGTTACTACCGAAATGTGCAGTAGTTAGACACATATGAATGTTCCATCAAACTGCTTGTGGACTTCCACTCAACTGTGAGGTTTTCACTGTATGTTCATATTTACCTAGAACATAATAATGTTACAGACAATAAGATTGTTCTAATCCTGGGATGCTATTTTGGACATAAAATGCTCACTTAAAAAAACCAAAACAATAGGAACTGTAGCTGTCTATTTGCTTACTGGTTATCAAATTTGGCTGTAAGTGCAGTTAATGCCCTCATACAAGCCTTTCAGTAGTGGTTACAAATATTGTATTAGACATGTCATGAAAAGAATGCTACAAAATACAATAAAATGGTGTTGCAAGCTCTTAAGTAAAATAGTTTTGGTCCTTTTTAATTCAAATAGTATATTCTTTTGGAATTTCATGGGCATAGAAAAATTGCAGAAGGTGGGGGATGCAGCTTTTCCTGCACTGGAGTAAAAAATGTGAGAATTTTCCATACAACTGTTTTGTTTGAAAAGACCATTAGATGATTCCTCCTATCCCAGTCACCTTTGCATTTAGAGTTTCTTGGGAGTAGAATGAAAAAAATTCTCCCAAGGTAGCCCTCTGTAGTTCCTCCTTTGTCCCAGACATGCTGCTTTTGCATGGTGGCCCCTGTCAGTGTGTTCATAGCTCTGGGGTTGTGCTTTTTGCAGGATCATACTCTGGAGGTTGGAAAGGATGGTTCCTTGGATATTAGGAAAAGGCTCTGCGCCAAGAGGGCGTTTGGTCACAGGCTCCTCAGGGAAGGGGTCATGGCACCAAGACTGTCAGGACTTCAAGGAGTGTCTGGACAATGCTCTCATTAATACGGTTCAGTTCTAGGTACTTCTGTGAGGAGCAGGGACTGGATTCAGTGATCCTGATGGGCCTTTTCCATCTTGAGATATTCTATGATTTGATGAATCTATGATCTTGAGAGATCAGCTACTCCAAATATTTTATTGAAAAAGGGCTAACTTGGAATTATCTTCAGACACTGTTTCTTGATAAGGGAAGAAGATTAGGTTTTCAAAGCTGGATAGCATAAAAACAGCCTGTCCTCACTGTGCCTCATTTCCTTAAATTTGATCAGATTTACAGGGATCTTAGTTATTTTCTGATAAGCAACTGACCAAGTTGCCACTTTTACCCCCTTTCATAGGTGTTACTGCTTTTTGAATCTGTTTCTCTCAAACAGCACAAAGTTTCAGAGCAGTGGAACTTTTGTGTTCACAAGGCTTTTATGCCCTAGTTAATGATTCACGATTGGAAAATTATGTGAAACTACAAAAGATTCAAATTAGGAGGACATAGAACTCTATATGATGTAGTCATTAGTTTTAAAAAGCTGTTATGTTGCTATGAAGAGTAGGAATTGCCTTTTAAAAAGCATACACTATTTTATATATTATTCACGTGTCCCAGAAAAGACAATTACATACTGCACTGTGTATTTAGAATCTCTCTATTCTCAGTTTGCCTTACCTTATCCTGGCCTCCTAATAACTGTCTCTAAATTAAAACCAAACCAAACCAAACCAAACCAAACAGAAAAAAGAAAAAAAAAAGTAAAAAATAAAACCAACCCCAGGTATATCTTTAAAGAAATTGTTTTGTGGCTGAGTGTTCTTTATTGCATCTCAGCTACTCTTGTTAATGAGAAATAATTGTTATATGTCTCTTTGTTTATTCCAGGGGAAAAAAAACAATGTTGCATTTTACATTATGGTAATGTAAACCTTCCATAATACACATGTCAGTATAAGAAAATTGTTCTCTTACACCTGTATGCTCAATATAAAAATATCAGCAAAAGAATAATGAATAGTTATAGAGATTACATGATGACTCCATTTATCAGTATGAGTTACAGAAAACTGCAGAGCAGAAAAGTGGATTTTCATCCATATTATCTAAACACAAACCAAAAATCAATTAAATGCCATGTTAACTTTTTAAAACAAAAATATTGCTAAAATCCTGATTGAAACCTTATAAAATGAGAAGACAGATTGTTTCCAGACAGATTAAAATCAAATTGAGTGCTTCAACCTTTTATGCAGATTAAATAGGATATAGAAAAAAAAAAAAAACCAGATATTTCTGGCATGAGTGCCATATATTTTTAAGTGAGTGATGTTACTGAAGGCTGATGCTACCCCTTATCAGAGAGTATGAGGATTTTTTCAATTCAAACTCCCTCTCTTCACCAACAAAATGTATTTGTCTTTTGACACCAGTTCGCTTTCAAGTCCAATGGTGTAAGCCAGCATGAATTCCAGTAAGCTCTAGACTGAAGTTATTTTGGACTGACACCAAGAAGAACAAAATGTACCCTTCTGAAAGTGTAGCCCAGAAACCACTGTCAGCTTTTTGTTTAGTTCTTTACCGAAAGCTCTGTGCTGAATCTGGCATAGTTTCTTTTATGGGAAGCCTCTGTCCAGGCCTGAGGAAAGGACATTAACTTTAGGAAGTATTAGAGCAGCCTGATCTGCAGGACATCTGGGAGAAGAGCAGCCCAGTATTTGAAGTGCAGTTCCTCTCAGAAGTGAAAAACTTTAAGAAAAGTGTGACTAGAGAGAGAGTCTGAAGTGAGCCCAGCCCTTATTCCATTGCCAAACACTTCCAGACTTCAACTGATTTTTTTTCTAAATGCAAACTAGTTCTGTTTATGTCTAATAAACATATGTCTTCAACCCCAGTGAAGCTGTATACTTATTTAAAAGGCCAGTAATATATCTGTGGTCGTGCCAGCTGCAGAAATGCTCCCAGCCTCCTTGCTTTCAAATTGTGTCTTCAGTTACACTCATGTAACACTTGATTTTAATTGGGCAATAGTGATGAAGCTAACTAACAGTTCATAGACCACAAATGAATAAACACTGAAAATGAGGCTGGTTTGTTCTATCCCTGTGACTTTTCAAAATAGAAATTCAGCTGATGAAAGCAAACAAAAGCAGTTAGAAGATATGTCTTGGCTTGCGACTGTTTCTTAGCTTCTCTTCAGAATTTAAGGGGGCTTTATGAGAATGATAAGAGTCTTGGGAGTTTATTCAGAGTTGTTTGGTTTTAATTTTTTTTCCCTGAAATTCTCTTCTGTTTTTCTTTGTTTTGGTCAGAAACTGCAGTGAGATTTCTGTTTCTGAGTGGACTTGGTTGCCATCTACAAAAGCCAAGGGCCACAACTGCAAGGTGACTCCTGATATTTGCTCCAGAATAGTTTCAGTCTTTTATTTAATTGTCTTGTGGTAGGTGCACGGAAGGTCTCAGGGACATGGAGTGCAGCCACAGGATTTCTCTGTCACAGCTTGGTGCTCTCCTTTTGGCCTCACATTCCTTGTTATGCTGTAGCTTGGTTTCAGCAGGAGCAGTGAACAGTTTTTCTACCATAAATGTCTTCTAGTCTAAATATTTTCTTGGCTAGGGTATGTGATTTTTAACTCTAAGATTGATCCTAGTAATTTATTTTGTGGTCAGATATTTTCTCTCTAGAGAGAGTTAAAGAGAAACTCAAGGACTAAAGGTCTATAAACAGAGGAGTAGGAAGTATGGAACCTCTCGCAGCTATAATCTAATACAGGAGCAGGTAAGTGTACAGGTAGATGTAATGACCATCTCTGATGCAGTGATTGCTGAGGGAGCATGAGATGAATGGGCAGCAGAAAATGGCTCAGGTATTACACAGAATTGCCCATTGCCACCATTGGAGACAATGTTAAACTAATGGCTTGACTTGTTAGAGCTTCTCTTTTAGGCTTTTATGGAAAAGTATGTTGTATTGGTTGTTCTCCTAAGATAGTTTAGATAATGGATTTTCTGCCCTTTTTTTTGGCTCATAATGAATTTATAAATTCAAATCAGTTTAATTTCAATTCAATGAGATTGTTTAAAATCAAAGTCTTTGATCAGTTCTCTTGGGACTGTTGATAAAGGCAGTCAGTGATCTTAGCAGGGAAGGTAAAAGGTCTTTATCCCCTAAAGGTATATTTGATTTTGTACTAAAACCATGACAGTTAATGACAAGGTGGTAACTTGTAGAAACTTGGCAACAGGAAGAAAGATGTGGAAGTAATATTTTTCAGTCTTAATTTTATATGTAATAATGATAAATCTATGTGAATGCAGAAGGATAGCATTTTAAAGACCTGTAATGAGTTGAACAAAATTGTGTTTCTTCTGTATGTGACTGCAGTTCTGCTATGCTGATTAATTGAATGAGACAATCTATCTTCATTTTTACTCTAATTTTTTTTCTTTCATGCTAACAGTGCAGCACAAGGATTTGAGGGTTTAGCCTGCTCTTTCTTCCTCTCCCCTCCTGCTCCCTGATGCTCTGTCTGCCATAACTCAAGGGATTCCCACAAGCCCTAAGCTGCAGGTGTTTTCCAACATGCAGCTGACTTGGATATGTTTTGGCATGTATTTCCAAATTACACAGCCAGGCACTCTGAAGAAAATCCAGATGTTATTCTGAGAGAGAAAGTAGGTAGCACATGCATTCTAGATAAGTATATGAATTCTTATTATTTCCTTTGTCAGCTTCATTTCTTTTAGGTGTGATGCAAGAAGAAAGAGCAGATATATTCTCTGGAAAGCTTCCAAATCCACATCTTAGAAAAGCAGAGAATTTTTACCATAATAGAATTGAAAAATATTAATGTGTTTTTAAGCAGAATGTTGTGCTGAGTACACAGAGGAGATGGAGAACTCAGCTCCACAACAGAACTTTGTGCCACAAATAACCTTATCATAAAATTACCTTTGCCCCATTAAAATGGCAAATAACAGATAAAAGCATAGATGAAAGTTTCTTAAACAAATAAAAATAATTTAAAGGTCATGGACTCTTTGTTAACAGTGAAGAAAATGTGTTCATTTCAGACTACTGTACCACCAAGGCATTATTCAAGTCTTGAATCCTAGGATCGATTTTTTGAGATCTGGAATAGGACTTGAAACATAGAGCAAGTCCATTTTCATTTCTTTAGTGCAATACCATGGAATCATAAAATGATTTGGGTTGGAAGGAACCTTAAAGATATCTAGATCCTTAGAAATAACGTCTCCAACCAGTTTAATAGGTTAGAAAGTCAGCATTATTTTTTGAGCATTTGGGGTGCATGGGGATAGCTCCACCTAACATACACACTTTCAAAACTTTTTATTATTTATTAGCTAACAAATTAATGTTCATTTCCTATAAATTGCATAATTTGCTTCATTAATTAGTATTCTGTCTTCTATTAGCTATTGATTTCTCACTTCTCATACTAATTAGTCCACCTAGTTTGGGTTTCAGGACAATTGCTGAATTATCCAAGTTAGTTTCTTTTTTATCTCAGGGCTCTGAAAATGTCTTTGTGGTCCATAAATCCTTCATTTCTTGTGCCCAATTTCTGCAATATAGCTCTCTCCAAGGCTTTGTTAATCTCCTTCAAGGTCTGAGATCATTGAAGCATATCAAGGTTGACTACAAGGTTGCTTTAGTAAAACTTAGAGTTTCATTAATTTTCCTAAACTGTGTAAACAATAGCAGTTTATCACAGACCTTGCTAAATGCTGGCTAGAGTGGGATGTGACAGAGTGGATAATTGCACTACTTATGATTATTTAAAGCAAATAATTGGAAAATTTATCAAAACAATTAATTATAAAAGTTTTTAAGAAAGTTATATCATTTACCTTGCACTGTATGGCATGAAACTAAGCATTAATCATGGCGAGGGATGAAAACCTATTTTGTTAAGGTTAAAAGCATTTTCCAATGTCTTCCCCCACTGATGCATAGATGCCTATTTAAAGAAATGCAGCGTGTTCTGTAACATCCTGAAGGAATGGGTGTGCATATGGCCAGAAAGAAGGGCAGTGCACAGCTGGTAATTTTTAATTCTAGTATAAATATATCTTTACAGTTGAGAAAGTATGGCTGAGGACTGAGTCACAAGCCATCTTTGACTTAACTATGGTAGCCAGATACTTTGGAATTCCCACCTGTCTCCTCTACAGATTGCAGGGATCATCACTATTAAAGAATCTTCCCTCTCCAGCCATCCAGAACCCACTCTGGCAGTCACTGTCACACAGCCTAAGCTGGGACCTTCATGACTACACACCCCTCACTCACACAGCCAGACAGGCTTCCTCATCAGCTGAACCCTGGTTTCCCCAGGGCAGAACCTAGGACCTGGGGATCCCTTAAATAATGGAATCATGGTGGATCAATTAAATAACAAAATAACAGCTTAAGCTGGTGCATCTCAGAAAGGACCTTGAACAAAAGCATCCCTGAGCTTCTAAACCCTCACTTTCATGAAAGCCTCGGGGTCACTGGCGCCTGCTGTCTCTGAGTGTCTGGTCCCTGAAATGCCCGTGACATTTGCTGTGTAAAGGGTCAGCATTCACGTCCTCTTTCCCAAGGCTGTCACCACATGGAGCTCAGCTGGCACTGACAGCACAAGAGCTGTGGGCACCGTGCGTGCCCTCGATTGTCACCACCCTTGTCCTCAGCCATGCTCCTTGAGATCCATGTGCAGTCACTGAAACTGAAATGGATGGAAATGCATCTGTGTCTAGCAGTTTATAAATGACAGCACCTCAGAAATAAATGCATACCCAGAAATTAATGTATATGTTGCATTAATATTCAGAGTGGAACTGAGGCTGACATCTAAGTGCAGGTGCTTTGTTAGATCTTGCAGCTGAATTTGTAGATCTTGCTGAAGTGATGCTATCAGACACCACTGTGTTCATCTGGTTGTTGAGCTCCCAGAAGGCACATAGAAACTTTAGTGAGTTAGCATGAGTTTGAGCAGGTACAAATCTGTAAAAATACAGACTCCTCTGGTGTCCTAAAATACGATCCCATTATTTTGAGAAAATTCATACTGATACTCAGTCAGATGCAGATAACGATAAAACCAGACAAATTCCAAAATTTTCATCCCAAGTTGAAGAACTTAAGTATGTACTTAAGCAGGAATCCTACCCTTAATTCTCTTGGAAGTTAACAGATGTAATTAGAAGCACAGGCTCACAAGCACTGTTGGTGGAGTCTCTCCATGGCTTGATGCTATTTAACTTTAGACCCTCAGACCAAAGCTGAACTAAAATATGTGCGTGCTTTATTTATATCTTTAACAAGTATTTAACAGCAGCAGTAAGACATGATAAGGTGTATGCATTGAGCTAACAAATTGGACAGGACACATATCTTAAGAGGAAAGGAGATCTCAAGGCTATGCCCAGCTGTACATGTAGAGTTGTTCTAGGTCATGTGCCTTACAGGGAAGGATATGGTGCATTTAGATAATTAGCTGAAGATTAGACACCTGGATGAATATGGGCAGTATTTTCTTTGTAAATGTGAACACAAAGATACTATTTTATTTTTAAAAGATAGCTTTATAGGTGAGCTCGCCTTTACTTTCTATTTGGAGCTTGTAGGTAAACCTGTTGCCTTATTGGGGAATAAGTTGTTTTTCCTGTCTTCATGAAAAAGAATAATCATAAGGGTGGTTTTTCATTAGCGGGTGACAATAACATCTCGAAACCTAGTATAAGCTTAATAAGCCCTTGACTTTCTGAAAATCTCCACATTTTTTCCAAGAGTGTTGTTTTAACCAATCCTGGATCTCAGGATCATGGGGGAGATGGAAAGCATGTGTGCAAACATGAACTGCTCAATAGCATTGGAATCCATCAGCTTGGACTCAATGCCTCACATATTCAAAGCCATTTCTATGCCAATTATGCAAATTGATGCTTAGAAGGCTGAGAGCTTCATAATTGTTTCATAGCTTTTTAAAGAAACTGCCAGGTTTTTCATTTTTGTGCTTTTTTTGTTTAGGAAAAAAAAAAAGGAAGCAAATACTATTTGTACCCTGGGTTCTTTATTTCAGTTAATGATTCAAAGGTATATGATTGTAAATTGCTAACCAGGTAAGACTCATATCTGTTAATTGGCAAAAGTAAACCCTCCAAATGTAAATGGCTATATAAATTAACTATATAAATAAAAAGTTAAAAGGATGATTTTGATGAGAAATATTTGGCAGTGTGAAGCATAGGAATATGACATAAATACCAGAGCTGGTAACAATTCAGTGCTGTTCTCACAATATTTTTTTAAAAGTTACCATTTTATTTTTCAGCACATACTAATTTAATATGAATTTACTGTTGGCATGCTAGTGGACATAAGTTGCAGGTTTTGAGTCTCAGAGGGATGTAGTGACGTGTGAGGAGACCATGAACTACACCATGATGTTCATAGCTTCCTTCCAGCTGGCTCTGAAAGAAGTGTTGTCAATAGTAGTAAAACCCACCCATGATCAAAACTTTATTTTAACCCAGAAGCCCTCAGGTCCTGCCATTCAAAAATATTTAAGAAGGATAACTGCAACTCCTGGGGACCAGAGATGCACTCTTGGAGCAGCAGATATTCCATGCTGAAGGTGGAGTATGGGTATGAGCAGCTCAGACTGGTGCAGGTACCTGTGAGGGACAGTGGCTCATCATCTCACCGGATGGACTTAATATAATCCAGAGCAGAAGGAAGGAAAATACAGACTGGGAACATAGTGAGGTTTTAGGATTAATTTTTTTTTTTTTTTTTTTTTTTTGGTGTATATGTTCTTTTTCTCATCACCAGATTTGGTAAGCAGAGATTTGCATTAAGCGGCACTCCAACAAAAGTCCCCAAATCTTTGCCCATAACCCTGCAGGCTGAAATAGGCTGGCAGAGTTGATAGGCCTGAGGTCCCAATTTTGCAAGCAAAATTCTTTTTTGCTTATTTATTCTTATTTATTTTGCAATATTCCTGAAAACTATTTTTCAAATTTGTTGAGTTCTCACGGCAAATGCTGAAGCCAGCTTACAAAGAAAAATTGGCACCCATCAGATGAAAAGTGATTCATAAACTTCTGGCTTGTGGAGTTGTGCCAGCCTGGGAGAGTTTTGGATTGGTCCTGATGTGCATGGTCTCTTACTTGGGATCAAAGAAACAGAAATATATATCAAAAAGTTTGTAGCAGTAGAAAAAAGGCATGTTGAGCTAACATATGATGCTATAGAGAATAGTGTCAGACTGTTTTAGTCATATTTCAAATGAGCACAGCTGCAGTTTTAATTTCAAAAATCTCCACACTGTCAGATGCTTGACACGAAAAATAGTGCCATCTGAGGGAACTGCAAACACTCAGATTAGACAAGTAATGAAAAGGTCCTGAGCAGATTGGGACCTTAGACAAGACAATTTTTTTTTTTCTCCCACTATGGAAAAAACCATGAAGCTATCTTCATAAAGTGGCAATAAAGGAAATTAACTGTGCTGGCTTTGTTGGCAGCTTAACATTTATTTTGGTTGTTTACCTCCTTGAAATTTTATCTGAGGTCATGTGCAAATATTTCCAGGTCATTTATTGTCTAAAAGGATGCACTTGGCAAGAGTGTTGCAGAAACCAGTGAGTTACAAATGCATAAACAGCATTTAAAAAGAGAATAATGAAAGTACCTTTAATAAGGAACTCATTTAGTGTTTCCATTTTTCTATCTCAAAATTTGTGTCAACTGGTAGCTAGTAATATTTTTTGCAGGGTTTAATGGCAACCTAGAACAAAACCAAATGCTTCATTTCACAAAAATTGTACTTTTAAAATGCAGGATCTCTGATGATACCCTTCTGCCTCTCTGGTAAGATTCAATTCAAAGCCATTTGACTATAAGCCTGTTTTCAAGGGTGCCTTGGCTGAACATGCTGTTCTTGAGGCACATGCCTTAGCAGAGCCAGTGCAAAGCATGGCTCCCACAGCCTGCAGCACAGTACTTGCAGACATGAGGTGATGCTGCAGGTTTGCTGGCTCCACAAGCAGGAATTAATGTAACTTTTTACAGCTGTGTGGCATTGCAGTGTTGATCCTCCTCTCTAGAACCAGTCACTCAGGTGAGTGTTGAGACTACTGCAAGAAAAGGTGTTTGCCCAGGGCTGGAGTTCTACCCACCAGTCTGTGCTGGAAAGCAGAGAGAGCTGTGTTGGTAGAGGGAAATGTATGAGTGAACATGGCTTTCCCATCAAGAAGATTTTCATGTTTGGCTTTCTTACTCAGATCTGTGGGTCAGATTTCTGAAAAAAAAGAAGAAAAAAAAAAAAAGTAAAAAAAAAGCCAAAAGATTCATGCATCTGTGTCCCAAGCACTGTTCTCTAGCTCTTCGAGCTCAGTAGATATCTGTATATAGATCACTTTGATGAGATTATTCTGATGAAAAAAATAGTGATAAAAGAAGAATATCTTGTCTTGATGTTAAGAAATAGTAACAACATATAATTGGTGGTGCAGCCATTCTGCTGCTTTCTGCTGCTTCTTTTGGGAGCCCTCTGGAGATCCTGAGCCTTTCAGGGAGAGACACATGCTCAGCTCTAGCTGGAGAATTGTCAGAGAACTTGAACATGAACTTAAAAAGAGAAAATAATTTTTCCCCAAGGCAAAAACAAATTAAAGGGTCAATGGCAGAAATACCTTAATGAGAAAAAGCCAAAAGCTGTGGTCATGCTGCCATCTGCAATAAATGGGAGTTCATCCATCCATGTCAGTGAAGAGGACATTGAAGTGACACTGAAGTGTCACAGACAGAATACTTTCCATAACTGAACCTCTAACTATCTCATCCATGAGATCTGGGGATCTGGGAAGGTCAGGATTTCCTGAAGCAACCAGGTCAGTTTGAGCAGACTGCAGTTTGAGCATCACTGCTGGGCATGCTGTGAACGAGGAGTTTGGCCACCCTGAAAGTGCTCTGCTCTCTTCACTTTTGCACAACACACAAAACTGTGCTCTTCTCGATATCAGCTCTCTGCTGCAATATTTAGAAAAGCTGTGATTATTACTTAAGATTTATGCTACATGTTCAAGTAGCTGTGAAATTTGAAGAATTTAACACTTTCAAAATCTTCGGTTTCTTCATGAAATCTTCAGCCATGGCTCATGGTGCTTGCTCTCCTGCATTTTGCTATCTGGTCATAAAGTTCTTCTACCCCTTTATTTCTTTTATTTCAGGCTCTCTGCACAAAATAAGTGGAAATATTCAGACATTGCACAACAAAAATGTTTATAATAGTGAAGGATACCGAGACTTTAACCAAAACAATAGGAAAGATGTATTTGCTCAAAGATGCCTTAATAAATGTAATATTAAATAAAGCTGAACCTTCAAGAGGTAAATATTTAAATCAAGCCAGAGATGGCTCAAATTGTATAAAGCTTTGTGGAAGAATGGAGTGTTCTGTTGAACAGAGCTCTGCAATGTGAATGGTTAAATTTGCATTAAACTTTATGCAGATTTCTCTGTATCACAAAACTGAATAGAACTAGAAAAGGAGATGTTTTGCTTTGTTATGTAAACTGGAGGACAACACAGCACTCAGAGGGCTTGACTGACTCTTGTTTGCCCTCCATGCCTGTAACAAGTGCTGCCAAGAGAATAGCAGCACTTCATTTCTTTCTAGTCTGTCCAGACCCTTCTGGATAAGACACTTGTGAAAAAAAAGCCACCCTAGAGGAGAAGGAGGGCAACAACATTCCAAAACTCTGAGCAGAGACATTTTCATCCTTGCTAACATGAAAACTATGCCCAGCACGTTCTTCAGCTTATTATCATCATTTCCCCTAGAAATTACAGAACTAGAGTCCATGTGAAGAGGAGAGGTCTTACCCAGAGAAAGCCTGGCAAGTCCTCAAAGAAAACTGAGAAGGGAACACAGGCTTCATCTCCATCCCTGCAGAAGGCCATGGACTGTTCAGGGGCTTCTATGGAGCATATTATTGGAGAGGGGAATGATGCAGATAGAGCTGCAGCAAAGAGCTGTGTTGGAGCCCCTTCTGCTACAGATGCCAAATATTGCCTTCAAGACGTGTGGAAATTATTCCTTTTGAATAAATGTACAGCAATTTCACAATTATAAGCCGCACCTTTTTCATTGAAGAATCCAGCCTACCCCAGGAGAGCGGCTTATATTCAGGTGCGGCTTATCTATGGACAAATCCCAGTGAAATGCCAACCTGGAAGTGAGAGCCAGCCAGGAGGGCGCCTGGGGCTCCCTTTAAAGGCTACCCTGGTCTTTGAAAACTGTTGCAACTTGAGCACCTGACACCAATTTGTATCTGTTACTCATTTGTTACTTTGTTACACATGGATCCTCAATTAAAAAAAAAGTGTGCTTATGTTCAGGTGCGGCTTATATATGGACAAATCCCGTGGTCTACCCGGCTACCGGGAGGTGCGGCTTATAATCAGGTGTGGCTTATAATTGTGAAATTACTGTATTTTCCACAACATTCTCTCTTATTGCCTTCAAGAGATTGAGATAGGGATTATTTTGAGCACATCACCTCCTAGGATTTCCTGAATACCTCTTTGCCTGACCATGCTTCTGTTCTGGTTTTAATTTTTATCATTTGTTTAATTGTCACTCTTTTGTTTCAAGAGTAATAAGCCAGTTTTTTATCAATGCAATAGAATTTTATTTCTGAAAGAGTTGTTTGAAAAGATCAATATTTTACTATTATTTTTCAGTTTGAAGAATCAGATTCCCATTCAGTATGTTCCTTACAGCCATTTTTGTTCAGGTAGGAATAAAAATCCTTAGAGTTTGTTTGGTTGCCTGGGATTTCTTCTTCCTTAGCCTCAAGTCCTATGAAAAAATACTGCTGCATTCATCTGCCATACAAAGTTCTTAATTAATGAATTAAATTTTAATAATATTATCATCTACACATTAATGAAGATACAATGATTAACTCTCTTCTGCACACAGTGATTTATGCACTTGTGGGAGCTTGCTGAGAGCACATAACTTACCAACCTTTCTTATCCTGGAATATCGCCAAAGTTGCTTAAAGCTTCTAGTTTGTGGTTTGTGAATCAGGGCTCTAAATAGCTCTTGAGGTGCCTCACTATTAGATATAGTCCTGTCCAGTTAACTTTCAGTTACCAGTCCTCCTTTTCTACATACATCATCATACACTTTTCTGGATCAGTTGCCATCCAGGTTCACTACACTGATTTGCAGATATTTTCCACAGGAAGACATCAGGACTCTCAGCACTCAGGAGGAAGATTACTGCTAATCTTTCATGCTTACTCAAAAGGAGTCTTCATCCCATCTGCAATCTCTAAACTGCCTGTCACTGTTCAGTGGGGCATAATAGAACATTATTATCTAACAAGTGCTATGTTCAGGTATGACTTCTTGCTAACAGCTTGACAGTTTTGCATTAGAAGTTTAACAAATTAATTTTCACTAAGGACCCACATCACACAAACCTTCAAAAGATCTGCTCAAAGAACAAGATAAAAATAAACACTTTTTGAAAATAAGGCAGTTGATCAAAATTGACCTCTGCCTCCTTTGAGAGTAACCAAATTTGCGGGTAAAAGGCATCCTCTGGAGGCAGCAAGATTGTTTGCTATTTTAAATGAAAATGTATCTATTAATAAAAAATTTGAAGTTATGCCTAAATCACAAAAAAAGCCCTTCCTTTGCAAGTAATAATGAGGAAAGAACACTTTTTTCCTTGTTCATCACTTTATAAAAGTATGGTAAAGACAGCAGTTTCATGTGTCAAAGGTAGTTTGGAATTCAGAAATTTTGCAAATTCAGATTTAGTTCATGCACAAAATACAACACAATTTCTACTTCCCTCGTATTAAACATTACCTGGAAAATCAAGTATTATTTGATTGATGAAAACTTGTCTGCATCTTAAATAGAGATGAGTGGTTTTGCTGTCATACCTTTCAGTAAAAAAACAGTGTCTCGTTTACAGAATCACTCTGACACAGAAGAAAGAGTCAGATCCATTAAATCCAGAAAAATTCTCAAAGAAACCTTACCGGATCTGGGGATATTGCATAAATAGAATACATACATACATATACAAATATAAAAGACAAAAAAATCTAGGAAACCTTATCTAAGGAATTTTTTCCAAGAAACTAAAATGCATAATGATGCAATAATTCCCCTCCATCCCCCTGTGGATTAGAGTAAGATCATTTTTAATAAAAAGAAGACTGACCCTACAGATTTATCTCTGAAAAAAATCATAACAGCAATATTTGTGTGTGCATGTATGTTTATTTTAATATTCTTACACAGAATTAGGGATTCTGAGTTACTCTGGGAAGCTGTTCTCTTGGCACTTCCATCTCAGCCAGAGCCAAGCATAAGAGTTACTGCATAGATATTGCGCAGCTCTTTTGTTTTCCGTTCGTTTTCCGGGGATAGTTCTAAGAAACAGGCAGATTTGAAAACAGGATTACTTTCTGATGGGAAATGGCCCTGCCGGGTGGGAATAACAGAGGCGCAAATCCCGGGAGCGCCCGGCGGCGGAGCGCGAGTGCCACCCCGAGGCCACGGGACAGCCCCGAGCATCCTCCTGCTGCTGCTGCTGAGACTCCTGCTCCTGCTGCTGTGTTTGCTGCTGCTGAGCCTTCTGCTGCTGCTGCTGAGACTCCTGCTCCTGCTGCTCCTCCTGCTGCTGCTGCTCCTCCTGCTGCTGCTTCTTCTGCTCCTGCTGTTGCTCCCGCTGCTGTGCCTGCTGCTGCTGCATCTGCACCTGCTCTTGGCCCTGCTTCTGCACCTGCTCCTGGTTCTGCTCCTACTCTTGGTTCTAAAGCTGCTCCTGCTTCTGCTCCTGCTTCTGCACCTGCTCCTGGTTCTAAAACTGCTCCTGCTTCTTCTCCTGCTCCTGGTTCTGCTCCTGCTTCTGCTTCTGCACCTGCTCCTGCTCCTGCTCCTGCTCCTACTCCTGGTTCTAAAGCTGCTCCTGCTTCTGCTCCTGCTCTGCTTCTGCTTCTGCTTCTGCACCTGCTCCTGGTTCTAAAACTGCTCCTGCTTCTTCTCCTGCTCCTGCTTCTGCTTCTGCACCTGCTCCTGCTCCTGCTCCTACTCCTGGTTCTAAAGCTGCTCCTGCTTCTGCTCCTGCTCTGCTTCTGCTTCTGCACCTGCTCCTGGTTCTAAAACTGCTCCTGCTTCTTCTCCTGCTCCTGGTTCTGCTCCTGCTCCTGCTTCTGCACCTGCTCCTAGTTCTAAAGCGGCTCCTGCTTCTTCTCCTGCTCCTGCTTCTCCTCCTTCTCCTGCTCCCACTTCTACATCTGCTCCCGGTTCTAAAGCTGCTCCTGCTGCTCCTGGCCCTGATGCAGTTCGTGCCGTTCGTCCTGGTCCTGTCTCCCCACCTCAGGCACATTCCCACCGAGCTATCCTCTTGTGTGCATCTCCCAAGAGTAGCACAGATTCATGGAGGCCTTTCCATCCCTTAGGACCCTTGTGTTTGCTTTATGTGGGTGATGCAAAAAGGTTACAGCTTTTAAACTTTTCACATCTCTCCATCTTATCAGGCACAGAGGAAAACAGTCCTGCAATTTTGTGCTTCTACAGGCTGAGGGAAAAGGGTCTTTACAGCAGTTTAAGGCAATATACATAACATACATATGCAGTTAAATATTTTTTTATGAAATATGAAATCCTTCACATCAGAAAAAAAATAAATATATACTCCAGAAACTCTGGCTCCCTGATTTTCAAACTCTTGCTTCCCAAACTTATGAGCACAACAGAAACAAGAAAGTGATGAAACATCTGCTGCAGGTTCCTCATAATCCCCATTTATGAGTGTATCTCTGCAACCCACCCAAGTTAATCAAAATTTAATATGTTAGATATTGAAATTTGTTTCTGAATTATATTTCCTTTCATAGTTGAATAATGTAAAATGAGTGTGCAGGCACTTCTACAAAACTACACAGTACACATCTATAAGAAAATATAAATCATAAAACTATTTAAGCTGTAAAACACCTTTAAGACCATTGATTTCAACCATATACCTAACACTACCAAGTCCTCCATCAAACCATGTCCCTCAAGTGCCTCATTTGCACTCTAAACCAGGTCCCTAAAAGTTGCATCTACACTTTACAAAGGAACAATGTAATCTAAAGGATGTTATATTTCACATAAGGAATTTTTTATACTCTGTGTGATTAATAGTTATATACCCCTGCAGAAAAACCTAGAAAATCTTCATTGACCAATATTTTCTCTATTGAAGTATTTTTTGTTTTCTATGTCTGAGTGAGGGCACATATTCTCCTACATTATAATACCTATTTTGTGGAGACTGTGGATTCTTTCAGTTGAAAAGGTCATCAGATCAGTACATAGATTTAATTATTTTTCAAAAAATACAGACATATAGAAGATTATTGTAGGTCTCTTGCTGCTAAAATATTCTATTCCATTCTATTCTATTCTTGAACTGAGTTGAATATTCTTTGCAAGATAATGTGATTTAATGTTAAGGAATATGATACTTAATGTACTATTTCATTTAAGATTAGATTTAAGTAGACCCTGAATCAATTCTAACTTGGATTTTTTTTCACCACTAGATGTTCTATTGCCCTGTCTACATTGTGGGAAAGAAAGCCCTACAGCTAAAAGCAATATGTTTGAAAAACCCAAATATATATTATATTTAGCATAATTTCTTTTCTTTAGCTGCTTTTAGTTCAGCTATGAGTGTATAACATAAGTTACCATCATATACTCCTAATGAAATACTGCTTATAGTGCTTCCAGGGTATCCAGGATCTCACATTTGCCAGATAACGTACAGTAATTTCACGATTATAAGCCGCACCTTTTTCATTGAAGAATCCAGCCTATCCCAGTAGTGCGGCTTATATTCAGGTGCGGCTTATCTATGGACAAATCCCAGTGAAAAGCCAACCTGGAAGTGAGAGCCGGACGGGATGGCGCCTGGGGCTGCCTTTAAAGGCTTCACTGGTCTATGAAAACTGCTTGCAGCTTGAGCACCTGGCACCAAACCCTGTGCTGGCACGATTCTGTTACTAACTTGTTACTTTGTTGCTCATGGATCCTAGCTTAAAAAAAAAAAAATGCGGCTTATATTCAGGGGCAGCTTATATATGGACAAATCCCATGGTCTACCCAGCTACCTGGATGTGTGGCTTATAATCAGGTGCAGCTTATAAATGTGAAATTACTGTATTTAAAGAAGAGAAGCACAATATCCCAGTTAGAAGTGCTGGTGAGGCCATTTACTTTAGAGTTCTACCTTTTTTCTCACAGTTTTCTCAGCTGACCATGAATTTTAATTTTGTGAGAGTATTAGAAACCTTTTACATTTTCAAGATATGATGGACTGAAGATTTAAATTTTTCATTTGCAAAAGCAGGGACAAAGACTCATGAACAGATCCACAGAACCAATGAGTAGTTGAGGTTGGAAGGGTTCTCTGGAGGTGCTCTAATATCTGTTGAAAGCACGGTCAGCTGGACCAGAGTGCTCAAGACTGTGTCCAGCCAGGTTTTGATTGTTTCTAAACATTAAGAATCTAAAATATCTCTATTGGAACATGTTCTTAAAAATTTTCAAGCACTTTTACAGTAAACAACCAAACAAACAACAAAGCAACCCTACAATTTTTCTAAGTCAAAATGGAATTTCTTTATTTCTGTTTGTTCCTGCTACTTCTTGTCCTTTTACTGCACACTGCTCAAGATTCTGGTTATGTCATTTTTATTCCCTCTCATTGGATATTAACTTATATTTACAAGACCCTTCTGAGCCTTCTCTTCTACAGCATAAACAGCACAAGAGCTCTCAGCTTCTACTTGTATGACAGATGCTTTGGTCCCTTATTCATAGGATCATAGAATATCCTGAGCTGGAAGGGACACAAAAAGATATCAAGTCCAACCCCTGGCCTACACAGGACAACCCCCAAAATGGCATATTTAAGTTTCTATAAGCGTCCTTTCACTGGACTTACACCTGTAAGTTCATTTTCCCCTTTGCAGGGAAGGCCAGCGCTCATGACATACCTCATGAGGGCTGGGTAGAGCAGCAGTCACCTCTGGCAGTCTGTTGTTGATTCTTTTCCTGAGGTAGAACATGATGCTATTGACATCTTTTGGTGCAAAGGCAGGTTACTGACTCATGTTCAACAAGTTTAACACCCTAATGAAGTCAAGACAAACAACATGCATTACTATAGAACCGCTCATTGTGGAATGGTCTCAGGTTGGTCAAGCATGATTTTCACTTCATAAACCCATGCTAACTTCTTCCCTTTATGTCCTTTAAATGTTTGAGAGCAGTTATAGGGTTTATTTGCTCTGTTAGATTCTCAGCAATTGAGGTAAGTCTGAATAAGCTAGAAGTCCTTTGTCACCAGGATCCTTATTCCATTCAGAAGTGGGTCTATGTTTCTCCTAATATCTTCATTTTACTGAATTGGTAGAAGCCTTTCTCCCTGTTCTTTACATAGCTCACCACATTTAACTCTAGAAGTGTTTATCTTGCCCAGCTCTGCGTGCTCAGACTGTTTCTATATTCCTCTTGTTTCACCAGTTCTTGCTTCTTCTAAACTCCTCTATGATTTCCTTTTGTACTTGTATTTTTTCAGGGTGTTCTCGTTCATCCATGAAGTACTCCTGAAAACTGCCTTTGCTTGATTTTCTATCCTTGAGTTTGGAAGAGGTGATCCTCAAAAATCAGCCATCTCTCCTGGACTGTTCTCTCCAGGACAGTTTCACATAATATTTCTCCAAGCAGATCCCTGAAGAGGCCAAAGTCTGCTCTCCTGAAGTCAAGGGTTGTGGTCATACTATATTACATTGTGTAATCTTGCTCTCTACCTTGATCATTCTCCGATGAAAACAAAAATACTTGGAACAGAATGTAGATGTGTCTCATGATCTCATGCTGGTTACTGCATATATGTATGGCAACTAAATAATAATATTTCCTTTTTTATTTTTTTTGTCAGATTTACCTATTTTAAGATCTTTGATTCACCTACAATACAACTGCCTTACTACTAGCTAATGAGACTTCTATACCCTTTTAATTAAGAAAAAAATTTACATCCATGATAAATGATGGATGAAGCAAAAACCTTATATGTTTTTACATCCCTCTTACTTAAATCTCAATTCAATTTCAAAACTCAAAAACTAAACAGAGATGTAAATCAAGAAAGATTGCCTTTCTCCTTAAAGTGATGAATGTATTTTTGGCAGCCTGACACTGAGAACTGTCTACAGACAGCTGAAGCTGATGTTTTTCCTTTGCATTCTGTCCTCTTAGCTTTTGGCACAACTTTTTTCATTCTGGTAACACAGGGTGAGTGCACAGGTGACACATATCATATATGTCAGCAAAGCTTGTCTTCTGGGCTTAGACAAGAGCAGGGACGTTGAATTCTATGTAGTTAACAATAATTGTACCATTAAAGATACACCAATAGATAACAGGAAAAATGAAATTTTCATATAGAAATATATTTGAGGAAATAGAAAAGAGCCAGAAGAAAGTTAAATCCCTTTCTTTCCCCTTTTCAGTGTTAGGGAGATATGAAAGTCAACAAGCAGGGGGAAATGAAAAAAGCTTTGTTTAATGATGCCTCTTTTGTATTTTTGCTTTCAAAAATGCTAGGCAAAACTTAGGAGCGAATGTCATTCCTCCCATCCCATGCCAGAAATAATCAAAAGCCAGAACCCAGGGAGATCAGGAGTCTCAGAACAGCTTGCCAAGGAAATTAGTAAGAGAGTCACAGAAAATCAAGAAGTTTTCCAGAGCTGTAGAAATTTCCTACATAGGTGTGAAAGAGCAAAAGAGATGGAAAGCAGCAGGCCAGTAACAATGAGAGAAGAAATAGAAAACCCGGTTCTAAGCAAGAGAAAAGCCTTGGCAGGCAGGAAGTGAAGGGGGACAAGCTTAAATTTTATGACTTAAGCCAGGATAAATCAAATATTCAAAATGCTCTCTTTACTTCAGGGGCAAGCTTAGATGTTTCCTAGTGAGAGGATACTGATCAAATTTGGAATCCTTGCAGCTGTACAGTTCATGGATAGTAATGTTTCCAGAGAGAATCAATTGGGGGATGGATAGCACCAAGATGTAAAATCAAAGGACATTTGTTTTCCCTCTTTTCATCACAAGAGAAAGCATTCTGAAACATGGAAGGTCTGTTTTCTGCATATTTTGCTCCACATCTCATGCCAAGAAAATATCTGTAGGTATACTGGCTAGTATATCTCAAGGAATTGGACTAAGCCAGAAAAGAGCCCTTAACCCATCTCCCCATTAGGAAGTACAGCTATTAACCCTTTTTATAATTCACTATAGATTGAGAAGAGAAATGCTTCCTAGCTCAGCTGGAAGTGTGGCTGGGCAGATGAGGGATAGGTTGGACTCTGAAGCAATAGTTTTCCATTAGTTAGTGGCACTGAGCCTGCAGGAAGACATGCATTGCAGAAATCAGATAAGGTCTTTTTTTCCTATGAGACTATTGGGAATACAAGGGACAAACTTTGTGGGATAGTCATGGGAAATGCAATCCGACTGTAACTGGTGGAGATGGAGAGAAAGTACAGTAATTTCACAACTATAAGGTGCACTGGATTATAAGGTGCACTTCCGGGTTGCCAGCAAATTCCTGAACTCTGTCCACATATAAGGCGCACTGGCGTATAAGGCACACCTTTTTATTGCAGTGAGGATCCGTGCGCAACAAAGTAACGAATTAGTAATGGAATCGCCTGATTGCAGGGTTTTCTGGAGGTGCTCAATTTGCAAACATTTTTCATGGATCGGTGTAGCCTTTAAACACAGCCTCGGGTGCCCTCTCCGTGCCGTGAGCCCTGGCACTCCCGCCTGCCCCCGGCGCCAGCTGGTGCGACTCAGCTCCTCAGCACTGTGGCTCACACTTCCAGGCTGGCAAATTTCCAAACTTTTCCATACATAAGGCACACCACATTATAAGGTGTGCTTCGGGGTTTCGATCAAAATTTTAGTCAAAAGAGTGTGCCGTATTGTCATGAAATTACTGCAAATGTCCTGCAGACTCTGTACTAAAGGCTAAACAAAGGAATCACAAATCTGAATGTCCTGTTACTCACCAGAATTATGGTATGATCCAAGTGAGCCAACTGTTGAAACTGGTCATAAAAGCATTGACAGGTTTGTAGAGCACTGAGATTGTGTTTTCACCCTCCCTTGCACCTCCAGGGAGCACTGCACACCGATGTCCTAGCAGCAGGCACTGCACAGCCCGGGCAGGTGGCCAGGACAGAGAAGCCTTTGCCTGCTGCAGGGATCATCCCTACTGCATTCCCCTGCCAGAGCTCCCCACGGCACTGTGTGCTGTCCTGCTGCTGCTGCACAAACACCTGCTGGGAACAAAAGAACACACAACTGGAAGGCACCAGGAGAAAGAGGTCGTGTGGTGACACTAGGATTATTTCATGTTGTTGCAACAGGAGCACGAGAAAACTCCAGAGCACAGATGGCTACTGAGCCTTCACAAAGCCAGGGAAGGAAGGCACTGCTGCAGGCATAGCCTGGATCACAGCTTGAAGACAAGTGCTTTGAAAAAATTACCTCATTGCTAGAATTGAGCTAGTGCTGGTGTGTACTCTGCTGCTATTAACAGATTATACTGGCAAATATTTTCTCAATGAGGCAGCTGCATGCAGAGGTGACAGCATCCCAGCCAAAGGCAGCTGAAACAATCTGCACTTGTTTTGATTAATTTTGTCTTCAATGATTTCAATCAGCTTTGTGTTTTATTGCTTTCGTGTAAAAAGTGCATCTGGTCTCACAAAACATTACCAAGCTGAGCTTTTCTTAATAGAAATACCAAGATAAGGAAAAAAAATCTCAGAATAATTTGTAAAACAGTGGAATTATATTTTAAACACAGAGTAAGGAAAACTATGTTGTACCTAAAAATAATAACAAAATACATTTAAAATGTTTGAGTTTTATTACTGGCAATCATATCAGCTGTAGAGACAAAGAGATAATTAAAGACACATGTAGGTTTGGGGTGGATAATTAGTATCTGCCAGAATTAGCTGTATGAGAAATGAAACAATATATACTGCATCTTAGCTGTGGTTGCGTTAAATGAATTTGAATTGTGCATTTGCAATAAATCTTTCATAAAGTCTTCAAGGAATAACTTGCTGCTTCTTTCTTTCTTTAAAAAATAATCTAGTTTTATTTGTAACATAAAAGTGATATGCATACTTTTAATTTCAGCTAATCTAGCAGCTGGCTCTGATTTTTGTGTTTATAGGAGTAAATGAGAAAAAACACAAAACATGCTCTTCAATAGCCCTTCATCATATTAAGTGGTACTCTATTACATCCTGGGATTACCTCAGTTGTTTAGAGCTTGGTGTTAGTAATACCAAGGCTGTGGGCTTGTTCCCTGCATGAGTCATTCATTTAAGACTTGGATTTGATGATTCTTGTGGGTCCCTTCCAACTCAGACTATTTTGTGAATCCACATCAGAGTACTTGTTAGAGAAACGAATGCTTACATAAACAATACTGTACTTACAACATAACTGGAGAATTGGTGATGTTAGAGTGAACACCAAATGAACAAAAGCATAAAGTGGTACTTCCAGTGTTCCAACTTCAGTGCAAATGCTGTTGATTTAATAGAGCTCTTGCATGGCTGATATGAGATCCATTTCCAGCAGGGTACTCTGCTCCATGTGAGGATATTTGTGAGTCCTTGTTGGTATGATGACTTTCAGATCTCAAATGTCTTACTGGTCTGCTAAGGTCGGCTCTTCTGATTTGGGATTTTTCTTCACCTCTGGTAATTTTCTTTTTTTTTTTTTTCCCCTCATTTGTAAAAGCCAGCAGAACTTTTCGAGGACATCTCATTTTAATGAGATTTTACTCTTAGGAAATCGTTTTTTTCTTAGGCAATTTTTTCAACAGTGGAAAAAGCTGGAAATATCACCACATTAAGTCGAAAGCATTTGATTTTCTGCACATTGTTTAAAGGAACAGTTACACAATTTTTCCTCCTACTTCTTGTTAGTTTTAGGAGAAAAAATTAAAACATGCTATTATTTTACTACAAAGGGTTTTTTTGCTGAGATCTGTGAACGACTTAATACCCAAATGGGAAAAGGCACATGGTTCAGACTCCACAGAAATTGGCAGTTAAAGCATTTGAAACATGAATTTGATGTAAAAATGTAATGAACTTCCCCATTACATGAGTAAAATAATTTTTTAGAAGCAAAAACTATTGTTCTTCTAGAGCATAATAATGAACACTAGAAAGGAGTCCATAGTTCCAAAACTTGTTATTCTACAACTCAAACTCATTTTCAGAATATCATGCCAGACAACAAAGAGAATTAAATAAAGCTGTTTTCACTTCTCAACTTGCCATGGTGTTAGAGCTTAACTAGATTTTTGATGTTTTATTAGAAATTTCTGTTGGAAAAAAATTTCTATCTATTCATCCATCCACTCATTCATCCATCCCAGAACGAGATGTAACAATTTGGAGGAGGAAATTTTCTGGTGAATGCTGGCTGAAATTTCTGTTATTTCCCTTTTGCCCTCAAACTGAACCTAATATACTAAAAATGCTGAAGGTTCTGTCATGCTCTGGTCTCTTCCTCTCATGCAGGTCCCTCTATCTTCTCCTTTCCTGTTGGGTCTTTGGAAATAGGGTGGTGTTGCAGATGTTCAGGTTTAGGAAACAGCAAGAATTTTTCCAGATTGGACCATGTTTTGGAGCTACACTTGTTAGAGTTATTTTGGAAGTTTCCTTGCTCCCTAAGCACTAGCTAATTTTAGTTGTTCCAGGCTCAAATTTACTAGTGAAGTGAGTAGAAATTTCTAATTAGGAAATGAAACTTTTTCCTTTTCTTTCATTACAGTTTTAAACTTCCTAGGGAAAACATAAAAACGAATTGTTATGCAAATGAAGAATTAAAGGCATTAGAATATCCGATACCTTTTAAAACTTCTTTAATCACAGATAGCTGATTACCAGCTGTATGTCTTACAAAATCCTTTAACCAGTATTAATCTTATAAAAATACAAAGATTTGGGAAACAAGGGGGAATATAACACTTACATGCAACACTGACAGCTATGAATAGCAAGAATTGTTAAACCTCAAGTAACCAGATCATGCAGTCAAGTCCAGCATCCCTAGGCTCTTTTAATTCCTTTCACAAAGGAAACATATGCATTCTTTTTAATGCAGTGCTGTGTGAACAAGACTATCATTTCTCCACGTGGTCTCATAAAAATGACTGATTAAAGAGGTCCCAGATGTACAGAATAAACTGGAGCATGCAAATTTTAATTTAAAACACTTACAGAATTTTTAGAAAAGTTTATTTTAAAGGTAACTAGTCTCCAAAAGAAAAAGAATATAGTGTGGAATATATTTTACACTGACACAGGGGAAGATCTCTATTAGTGGGGCTTTTCCAACATACATATTCTTTAAATATCCTTTATGTAAAAATAGTAAAAAGAAATATAGAATTAAAGAAGCAAAGCACAGAAACAATTGTATGATTATTCATAAAATCACTGAAATAGTGTAATTGTTTAAGCATCTCAGTTTCCAGAGTATAATCTGTCAGCAGTTGGCTTGGGATCCCCAGTGTAGGTACTTTATTGTAAGTACTTGAAAGAGTAAGGTGAACCCTTTTGGGCCTGTTTTGGTGCACTTTTAAAACTTACACTGGATGCTGAACAATACAGCATCTAAGCACATTCTGGGTCTTCTTATGTTCCTCCATAATGTCAATGAACTTTCACAGAGAGCGGACACACACGAATGCAGCCACCCCTTTGGGTTCTTAGACATGTTTTCCAGATTACTGTATTCTGAATTCATAACAGTGCATGAGCATGGAATGCACTTGGAGGCGTTTTTCAGTCTCACAACTTTTCCAAATTTTGAATAATAATTTCATAGGTGCCTGCCTAAATAAATTAGACCTGTACAGCTATATGAATATTTCTGCAAATAAATATGTACAGGATTTTCTGTATTCCTGGTCATTGAATCAGCCACTCACAGGTGTTAATAATTTTGTTAATTAATATTGTGACCTCAACTGACTTACCAGTAGGTCATTAAAAGTGTTGTTCTCTTTGTTCTGTTTGCAGAACAGCAGACAAAGATTGTACCATCACTTTTCAGGATCCACGACTTTTGCTGACAAAAGGAGCATAAATGCCAAATATGTTGGTAGTTTCTCAGCTTAACTTGATGCTCCATTCTCCCAGGGATCTGTTCAGTATTAGAGTCAGTGTTCTCTTGAGACACTTCAGGAAAAGTATTGTAAAGAGGACTCACGAAAGGATAAGAAAACTCTCAAGTACATTAATTTCACAACTATAAGGTGCACCCTTTTGACTAAAATTTTGATCAAAACCCAGAAGAGTGTTTTATAATCTGGTGCGCCTTATATATGGAACAAGTTTGGAAATTTGCCAGCCCAGAAGTGGGAGCCGTGGTGGCAGCTGCCGTGAGGGCAGAAGTGAGTGCTGGGGCCCGTGGCATAGGGAGGGCTCCTGGGGCTGCATTTAAAGGTTACGCCGATCTGTAAAAAAATGTTTACAAATTGAGCACCTACCAGTAAACTCGAGGATTGTGTGATTCTGTTACTAATTTATTACTTTGTTGCGAGCGGATCCTCACTGAAAAAATCCATGCTCCTTATATATGGACAAAGTTCAGAAATTTGCCAACAACTCAGAAGTGCGCTTTATAATCCGGTGCACATTATAGTTGTGAAATTGCAGTAATTGTGTCAAGATATGGCTAAGCTGCTTTATGTTACTGATGAAAAGAGATATTTGCTCTATTACAAAGAATATTATATTGTTATATATCTATTATAGAAAAGTCACTAGATTTACCACAGGTTTTACTAATACTGGTAATTAGTGTAATGGATACATATAATTCATTTTATCTGTTTAAGTCCTTATTAGCTAGAGCTTTGTGAATAAATGTCATGCTCATATTTGAGGGCAATACATGACAATTTTGAGACATGCTAAGTTCAAATGTAAATTGATATAGAAGTTTAATTTGAAGACTCAGTATTTAGGAAAAAAATTCCCAGAGTTTTTCAACAGTTAAAGCCATTTTGGATAGTAAAAAAAAAAAAAAAAAAAAAAGGAAACTCAAGGCATTTATTTTAAAAAATAACAAGAAATGCCTTTTTGAAGCATTTTACCTTCAGTTTCTGTATTAGACAAATAACTATTTTTAGCAGGAAATCTATGGAATAAAACCTCATCTAGTTCTAGTGCTAATGGCTATTCCATATTGGTGTTCACCAGTAGGGGAAATGATCAAGAGGAAGACATTTATTTCAGGAACTGCAAACATGTTCAGCATGGATGGTGCAGCAAGATACCAGTGTCTGGTTCAGAAACCTTCTCCTGCTTCCTTTAGACTCAGACATGCCAGGAGGACTGGCTCCCCAAACTTCATAAACCACTGGAAATTGGTTAATGGCTCACTAGGTGTAAGATCCTTACTTTCCATGAAGTAATGGAATTCCAGTCACCAGGCTTTGGAACAGAAATCAAACTTGAAATCACCTACAGATTATTTTTTTTTCTGATGTGCATCATGCCAACGTATTCTTTGTGATTTACAAGTCTAAAGAGAGTTTTCTTTGTTTATGGGGTTTTTTTTCCAGTTTATTCTGACATAAGAGAGGAGTTAAGCTGTCACATTGCAGGAACAGAAAAAAGCCCCACATGATTTACAAAACAATCCAAATAAAACAGTATGCCAATTAATCACAGCTCTTAAAAAATGTTGTTCTGCACTTCAAAGACTGTTGAAAAAATAAATTAAGTTAATAAAATACTTAAAATTTTTGTGACAAATTGCTGAGGAACATCTCTTTTAACATCTTCTAATAGTAATACTTTGCATATTTTTCCAGGGGTGCCTCCAAAGATTTAAACATGTTTTGAAAATAGCTGCTTAAGTAAGAAATGAGTGTATATGGCCTAGATTTTCTTTCTGGCTTTGCAATTTTTTTAAAGTTTCAGGATATTTTAAAAAAATTCAGCTTCCTTTTGCTCAGCATGGGATGATGTCAGACCCCAGCTGTCATTTGTTAAAAAATGAAAAGGTTTGGGAATTTTTTGTTAAGGTAATAGAGCACATGAGTTTTAAGTTTATAAATTTTACTGATTTCATTATTTTTGTCTTAATACCCATCCACAAACTTTTCAAATGGCATTTTTCCAGGTCAGCTTAACCTGTGTGTCCTTCTCTTAGTCTCTTGCTCCTGATCAGGAAATAAAACATTTCT
>VRYO01001463.1:17105102-17122425 GCA_009812075.1 Sialia sialis
AGTTTAATTTAAAGCTTGAGAATAATCTGAATTTAAAGCAAAAGGAATTATTCTTACAGTAAAAATCATAGTGCTAAATTGGTATTTTAACATCCCATTTCAATAAATCAGTGAAATTTGCCTGTAAGAACTAGGTCGCCATTAAGTAAGTCCATGTACTTCCTGGTAGTTTTAGTTTAGAGAGTTCTTTAATAATTCTAATTCCTTATTAATTTTTATGCACTTTTAAATCCTTAGAACTTTTCATGCTGAAATTGAACTGTTTTCATTCAAAACAGTTACATTTTTATCTGCGAAATAAAAGGCAAAGTTCTTCTTGACAAGAGCTCTTTCCTATTCCCATCAAAACATTAATATTTCTAGTCTCTGTCCAAATGTCCCATAGCAAGCCCTGGTTTGGAGGGCCAGATGGAATGCTGAGGCCAACCAGCAGTTTATAAATGAACATTTAGTGTATAATACTTTTATCTTGAATTCCTGGAATTTCCTATGCCTCCCATTCAAACACTTCAGTTCCCTGGTGAACTTAACTAATGCAGTTTGTAAATACAGAAAGATTGTCACCAGCTATACACAGTGAGTAAGACGATGTTGAGTGTTAAGTCATGCTGAAAATAAACTTGTTCAATGGGAACTACTTGTATCTATTTGTAGCATTCCACTCTTTCAGAGGGAAGGAACTGATAAAATACACAGCAATAATGTGCTTGGGGATTCTCAGTTGTTCCTCAATAAGGACAATTTTATTATCAGCTCTAAAACAGAAAAAGCCTTTAATTATCCTCCTAAAAGAAACAGCTTTTATATGCCTGTATATAATTTCATTACAGCAGTGATTGTTCTGTCTGTAATAAGTTTGTGCTCTGAATGATTCTCTCCTTCTGTAAGAACAGCATCCACACTCCTCAGATGAAATGCACAGCCTGTGCCAGTTCATCTTTCAGCACTCACCTTATTTTGGTGTAGATGCCTTGAACTTGTCATCATGAGTGAAATAAATACAAATTCTTTGGCTCTTAAATAAAGTTTTGTTGAGGAATTTCAGCTCCTGTGCTTTCGACAACTTCCCTAGCTAGCTCCATGGTTTCAGTATTATCAGTCTTTTCTGCTTTTCTCTGTTCCTGCATTTTATTCCTTGACTTTCTTTTTTTTATTTAGTTAGTTTGTACCTTTCACTTTTTTTTTAAAAAATTAATTCAGTGTGTCTGGCACTGTCAGTATGAACCTTTCTGTTGGCTGCAGTGGGCACTGCCCTGGCACGTTTCTAATGTTCATATGGTGTAGCTAGTCTGCCGTGGCATTTTCTATCGGTGTAGTGTTCTCAGAGTGTTTGACTGGTTTCTTCTAAGACCTAAGGACAGGAATGGATAAAGTATAAACAGAGCTTAAAAGGTTAAACTAAATCAGGTTATCCTCCTTTTTGTATGGCTGAATAGTTTGGATGATGACAAGCTATATCCATTAAAGAAACGAAGAGTTTAAGTCAGTTCATAAAGGACATTAAGAACATGTCATGCTGTGATTGAAATCCAAATAGCTAAATATATCTTTTCCTATACCTTATGCTATTCTCAAACTGTTCTCAGATGTTCCCTGAGAACTCTCTTTTTTGCATGAAAAAAACTTCCAGGAGAATTTCTGGCAAGTAAACAATGTGAAGAGCTGTATGTTTGGTCCATAATAACAGCTCTCAAACAAAAAAGAAAATTCTTTCATAGGAAATCCTGAGTTGGAAGGGACACAAAGGGGTCATCGAGTCCAAATCCAGGCTCTGCACAGGACAATCCCAAGAATGGTAAATTAAATTCAGAACCAACTTACATCCTCGTGTAAGGCACTGGAAAATTTAAAAGATGTAAATGATAGTAAAGAAATCTTGAGTTTTGAATAACCATTGATTTTTAGAACTTGTGCAGACTTTTACAAAGGCTGTGGGCAGGTATTTTGCTGATTTAGTTACCATAAAGCAAAGGTGTCTCCTGGGCCTGTACATCAGAATAAATTAATCCTTTATTATCTAGAACAGTAGAGGTTGTGTTTCCTGACTGTAGTACTAAAGCAGTTGGAGCTCTTGCTGGACTGTGGGATTCTTAAAATCAATATACTTTTGCAACCTGCTGGGATTAAAGTCCACAGAAATATACCCAGGTACTCAGACTATGTGGGTGAGGAACATCACCCACTGAACCACACAATTTATGGTGTTAGGGAGCTGCAGATCATCCAGTCTGATCCCTTGCTCAAAGCATTTCTATTTAGACCAGATTTCTCAGTGCTGTATTCAGAATGTGTCCAAGATGGAGATTCTACAATCTTTCTGGATGACTATTCCCAATATTTAATAAAAAAACAAGTTTTCTAATATCTAGATAGATCTTTCCATGTTTCTAACTTGTATCTCTTGACTCATTTTCACTGTGCATTCACAAGACTTTCTCTTTATAGTGGATCTGTCCCCTCCTCAGGAACTTGTAGAAAACAATATGGTTTTCCCTTAATCTTCTTTAAAGGCTGAGCAGGCCCAGTTTGTTAGTCTCTCCTCATGGGCCCTATTGTCTGACCTATTGGCCCAGTGCCCTCGCTGAACTTTTCTCCTAAGTGTCACTGTCCTTCTTTTGCTGAGGAGTCTCCCATCAGACACAGTCCTCCAGATGCGGTCATGCAACTCTTGGAGTTGGTGTAGTCTGTGTTTAGGTGTAAAGCTTCCACTTTGGAAGTCCTAATATTTTGAAACTTCTTAAATTAATGGTAGTAATGGTAGTATTAAATCAATTTCTCTTCAATGAAGCATAATTTTCCACAAAAATATTTTATATCTGAGAGCTACCATTATCGCGATATCTGGTTTATTTTCTGAGAGTCAGAAGAGTAACATTGTTAAATGGCTTTAATCTGTTTTTTAATATCTGTAAGGATGCTTAGAACCTGCCTGATTGCCTCTGTCCACATCTTGGAAGATGGAAAATTGGCTGTTTTCTCATTTGTAAAATGACTGATAATATAGAACATATGTTGAAATAATTACTGTAATATTTCTGCTGGTGTTGCAGAAATAAATACACTTTAAAATATTCACAAAGCAGTCTCTGAACTGTCTTGCAGTGTAAGAATATGACCATATCTACTTTGAATTACTATAAGGAAGTACTTAGTACATAGTTGGGAAGGGTCAGATCCTACATAATATTTCAGTATTGCTACTGATTTTCAGAAATTGTCTAAAGTAATTGTTTTCTAATTTTCTTGATAGACTTAAGTAATATTTGCAGTGTTGCTCAAGAAGTCTGTATCAGCTATTGAATAAAACTAAAGAAGTAAGGTACTTATACTTTTTCCTTCAGATTTTTACAATAGCTTGAATAAAACCTGGAGATACCATCACTTCCAACAAACAGCAACTTCTCTGTATTCCAAGACCTGTCTGTATTTCATGTTTTTGTAAGTGACGTGAACAATTCATATAAGATTTAACCACGCTGGAATTTTATTGTGTTAGGCTACTAGTGTGTAAATGAAAAAAACTATCACTTTTTCACTCTGAGTCACTTAAATAATTGTTGTGTATAACTGTAGCTATTTACTCCTCTGAGTTTGCCATGATGCAGAACTGAGCTGTGTATAGAAGAGTCCTAGATCCCAGTGTTAAACATGTCAGACCTTCTGGCTTTGCTTTCTGAATAAATCACACAATAAAATAAGAAGAGCTTCCATGTGCCCCTCCTTTTCAGTCTGTCAGCAAATAAGGATGGGTGAACTCATTTCAGAAAGGCAGCCTTTTGAAGATGTTTAGAAAAGAAAAGGGGAGGCTAAGATCAAAGGACCCCAGAACCTGTTCTGTGTAGTCAGTAAGTATTGTTCTTGCACATCTGGGTCAGGTCAGAGTGATTTTTTAGAGGCAATGACAGCTTTTTACATACTACATTCTCTTGAATTTATGATGTGAATTCAACGTTATATTGAAGTTAATTGGTAGTGACCTTAAACATACACAGTCTTAGACAAAAACTATGCTAAGCTCAAGTAAAGGTCACAAGATGTAGCTATAATTTGAAGTAATAAAGATATCCAAAGGGCATGCAGAGCAAATACAAAAAAAGAGCTGTGTGAGAAACCTAAATGAGTTTGATGAAGAAAATACACAAGAGAGACATTCAAGCCTCCTCCTGCCCCCCCGTTTTTTGTAGTGATGCCATGTGGCAATAATTTGATTTTTTCATAGAAGCTCAAATATAATTAAACCCTTTTCAAGAAACATGTTTCCTTCAATTATTTCATCCAGCAGAGTTGAATCATCCAAAATCATCCAAATGTTTTCCCCACTAGTGCTCCATTGCCAGTGAACACTAAGCCTTTTCTTGTTACTTTCTTGCTGAATAAAAAACAACCTTTGACAGGTTTATGTTTTCTTGGATGAAAGAAACAAACAATATAATCAGCAAGTCAGCATGTCCAGATAAAGCACTCGAAAATACCAGCATTGCATTCTCCTGTGAGCATTACTGAATACAAAATCCCCTTCATTCAGGACCTTCTTCTGCCTAGAAGGATGACACTGTAGCATATTCTGAAAGTCCACTGTCACTGTGCTGGGCCAGCAAATGGGTCTGTCCCACATCTGGCAGCTGCTGCAAAGCAATGGACCTCCCTACCCTGCTGGTCCAGTTAAACAGCACGTCTAGCCTCTCTTCACTCTCAACCAAATAATTTATTTCAACTTGGTTGCAATGGTAAAGATCAGCTGATTCTTTGGACAAGTATAAAACCTCTCTGAATAAATCACTGATTTTTGCTGCGGCTCAAGAAGCACCTGGGTTCACTTGAGTTCAATTATTTCAATAGCACAGCCCTTGAGTTTTACAAAACGATATATTTTGGACCAAATTATAGCACACCTATAAAGTAGATGTAAAAGAAGAGAAGTCAGCGTTTCTTGCTGCATTCTCAGATCAAATACTTCAAGCTAGGAATTTAATCTGAGTATTCCAACTGCTAAGAATTAGATTTGTGGCATTGACTTGGATGGGAATTTTTTTTTTTAGAACTGCAGGATTTGTTCTTATAGTTGATGATTCTCCAGGAAAAGTAAAAATTTTGCAATCATAGAAATAAAGTAATATTTCTTAACTTTCTACATTTTCTCCTTCATGAACCCTTCAGAGGGTGTCTATTCCTTTTTAAATGGATGGACTTTATACAAAGATACAAATCATCTGTGAAAGTTTAATTTTTTCTGCTCTAGTCCCAGATTTACCTCCCTCCACTGAACTGCTTTTTATGGCTCTGTGAAACTTCTCTTGTCTTTTTAACCTTAAACAGCAGAGGGCAACCTGAGAATGACTATTCCAACTGTTCCTACAGCTTAAGATGCTGGAAATACGCTGTTTAAAAGTTGTTACCACTTAATGGTATGTGAAATACAAGTCAAATAACTGCAGTATTCACTATTGGTTGTGAATATGACAATTTTGTTATATTTTTTAGAGAAAACTGACATTTCATTCTACATCAACTGATTATGTGGCCTCAAGAAGTCATGACTATGCTCAGAATAGTATGTCATTTGCAGAATAAATTTTTCAAGTATGTGGAAGAACCGTGTAAAAGAGATGGTGAAATGACACCATGGAAAACAAAAAACCTTACTGAAATATTCTTAAGTTAAAAAAGAATAAACCAGTGCAATTTATAAAGCTATTATAGATTTTGGTAAATGTTTACTGACTCATAATATTATGTTGAGCTCTATAGATGTGAGTAAAAATTCTGCATTTCTTTCTAATTAAAGTTCTTGAAACACCACCCGTGGTTTAAGGTACAACCTTTGCCTAAACTTACTTGAAAGTGTTATTAGACTAGACCGAATTAGGTGGAAGAAGTAAGAACATAATTTAGAGACAGTGAGGCACCAGAATACATGATAAAAGAGCCCAAGAGAAAAGAACCTATGTAATATTAAATCTCATGAGTGCTTGACAACAGTGGTTGCCTTGTTGGTCACAGCCTGATCAAAATACTGCTGCAAATTTACTTAAGAGCCATCCTTTAGATCTTGGAAATTATCTTCTTACCACTGTATTATAGCTTATTTATAGTCAGCTGTGTTTCATTGCATTTCCTTAAAGAAAGCCTTGATTTTTCAAACATGTTACAACAGTATGTGCAAAGAACTTTTGCTGCTATTGTTTCCCTTGGGACCCTGCATGCCTTCCTTCCAAGCTCCTCATAGGGCTCATCCCTTAATCCTACTTCTATTTTCCCCTCCTGTGGATCTTCTTTGGAACAAAACTCCAGCTAGGAGATGATGCCAATGACTCACAGGTTTAGTCCTTCACTCAAAGGACTGAGTGTAATTTAATTTTAATTAGATTCAAATTCTTTTTCAGCATTCTCAGTACTACTCAACACCAGAGCAAGCTCAGAATATCCAAAACAATTCTTTACCATTCTTTCCCCTTTAGTTTTCTTTGATACATTTGCATACATGATGTCATCACTGTCCTTCCTGGGCCTGATGCCTGCAACATGGAGATTGTGTTAACCTCAACCTTCTTTCTAGAGCTTCAGGTTCCATTTCTGGGCAGAATTTTCTGTTTTCATCCATGTGAAAGCAGATATCGAGTTTTAACTCTCACAACTTTGAAACATTTGATTTATACCCATTTAAGGTGCTGTTGATGTACAGAACTTGTTCCCTAATGCATTCCACACCCTCATATTGTGGAGTTTCCTTTTTTCCCAGCAACAAAAGACAAACTGCCTGTTTTTTGTTGCACGGAACATTTGCAACCCCTTCAATAATGCTGAGCTTCTGAACTCATGCCTTTTCTGCCAGTGTCTCCCCTCATCCATTCATTGATACATATTTTTAAAACAAGAATTTTTATGCCATTTGCTCTAAATATTAGAAGTCAACTCTTCACTTAGAATCATTTGTGGTATCAAATGCTCATAAAAGTCTTGTAGAAGGTATTAAACCTTAAACTTCAAATTTGAACCCTGTTTTTTCCCTTTATTTTTTTATTTTCAAAACATGATAAATTTTCATCAGAATTGGCTTCACCATAAAAATCAAGTCATTATACCTAGGTGCTCTGTCCTGAGCGAGGAGTTGGTAGAACATGAGCAAGAGTCGGATGAAGCCCTTCCATTTCTTTGCCTTGGTTTTGAGGCTGAACCTTTGCATTTTCAAGGGATCTGTATCTCCCAAGGTCTGCCATTCATCTTGGCTTGCAAGTCCCCTATTTTCTTCATGAGGAAATTGAAATTCTGGGATTCACTCTGCATCAGAATTGCCCTACATTTTAGTTCTTTGTTGACTCACATTGCTCTCTCAGCATTTTTCTGAGAGCATCATAACTCTTTATGTGTAACAGTCTCTGTTTCTGTGGAGATAACATTTAAGAACATACCAGTTCTAAGTTATGCAACAAACAAGAGAGTAAAGGGAAGGAAAAAGGGTTGAACTCACTAGGTGTGCTTACTGACCTGGCTAGTCTCAAAGAATTCAGTGTCATCATCCTTTTTAATTCCTTCCTTTATTTCTGTTCTGTGTGCTAATGTCTCTAGTGCTGTCTTGTTGACTGCTAGGGCTTCATGATAAGGACATCATGAAGTGATTTGTGTGAGCATATTTGTGTGACTGAAAGCAGATAATGATATTTTGCATCAATTATTTCACAGGACAAAAAGTGAGCCTCTTTGTCATTTGAAATCTGAATGTACTCCAGAGGTCTAGTTCTTGGTTTGTTTTCTTTTTTTATCCAGTGATATGAGATACTGGACATACATCACTTTTCATAAAAGTCTACTAAATATTTGCATTTCTTAGATGTCCTTCTTAATATAATATTGGCAAAACCTATCCACATTTTGTGAAAATATTGGCAAGGCTTCCATTGGCACAAGTGTTAAAACAATATTACTTAGAAAGGAAGCAAAACTTAGTGAGGGATTAACATGAGAGATTAAAATAACTTCTTGCTTTCATTTGTTGAAGGTGCAGTCATTATGACCACCAAGAATTTTTCCATCCACTTTTAAACTGTATTTAAAATGAGCTATTCCAGAACTTTTTGGCATAGAGCTACAAAGCATCACGGATTTTGTGTTGGTGTAAACCAGCAAAGCCAGTCTGACCACAGCTAATACGTTGTTGTGCCACTTTGTTTATTCTAGCTGAGTCTCTGGCACTGTAGTCTATATTGTGTATTACTGTCACCAATTTTCTGATGGGAAATCACTAGCTGTGTCTGGCTGACTTTAGCACAACTTACTGAAGTTCAGCCTGCCTTGCCTGCTGTCAGCTGTGGATGAAGGTCTTGTTTCTACATATTCTTCTACACCGTTTTTTCCTCAATTTCTGAGCCACATATCTTAGTGGTGACCACTTTGAATTGTGATCCACTGTGATGTTAAAAGGCACCATTTTAAGTTAATATCTTTTTCTGCCTCTTAGTTCTAACCCAACCCCCAGTGCTGACAGGGATCTGACAGGCTGTCCTTTTCCCCAGCTGCTCCATCTATCTTGCCTTGAATGTCCATGGGGGCTACTCTGGTTGTAGCCCTGAGAACCATGACTGGTGGTGACAGAGCTTAGCTAGTCTGCAGTCCAAGCTGAGCCTGGGGCTTCTCATGCTGCACACCTCTGGTTGCACCAAAGTTATGCCCTTACCTGTAAAAATTTCTGTTTCACACTTAGTATTTGTAACCCTGTCATTATTAAATATTTATTTTGAAATTATGTTTCACTATGCTTTAAAATGTGCTTTGAAAGAAACAATGTTTTCAGTACATTTTCAGTACAAGCATTTAAGAGCACAAATTCTCAGAACGCAATGACTGTAGCCCTCTGTCAGGGAGTCAAAGGGTACTGTTAAAGACAGACTTGGATGGATAATGCTTTGTACTCTTATTTGGAATGATCACATTTTGGCCGGTTGAAGAAAAGCTTATTTTTATAGGACATGAAAAATGCTAAAAAAATTTAATGAAAATCTGTGTGTAGTCTTAATTCACTGGCACCTTCATGTAAATATTTAGCTTTCTAGGAATATTACAATATAAAAATTTAATAAAATACAATAATAGGAACAGACTAATGCCAAAAATTGGGGTTGTATAACCTCTTTCTGAAATTCTAGTAGTTTAGGATATATTAATAATACTGTTGGCTTTTATATTTATACACTAATATACTAAAATGCTCAAATAGTTTTTTTCTTTGTATTTATGTGTGATACAATGTGGGTGGGCATAATGTGATCACTAACTTATTGCTTGATACTTGAAAATATTCCTTGCTCACAGCTTGGAAGGCTGAACTATCAACTCAATTCAGTTTTTATGCTTATTTTATCCTATATCTTTTATTAACTGCAACTGTTAATCACAGTGTATTGTGCATCCACTTTTCAATAAAAGCTGAGCTAACAGCACTGATTTATGGCCTTGGGTCAAACCTGGCTGCAGACAGAGGAATGAGTGGTCAGTGTGGAGAAATCCATACTGACCAGCCAGATGATTGCAAGGCAGCTAGAGTGGAAGTGAACCATAAAGTAATCCCTTGTACCATCAGCTTACAATGTCAGAAGAGAAGCTGGCTTGTTGTAGCACAGATTACGGTCATCAAAAGTAAGTTCTGTTTTGCAGCTATTCCAGAGTTAAAGATCTTAGTTTGTATATTGTCTCTGGACTATGGGTTGATAAAGTTTTATCAAAATTTTATTTTAACTTTCTTGTAAAGTTAACAAGTGAAAAGCTCCTGCAGATGAGAGATCACTGAACCTAAGTCTCAGGGTATTGGAACACTTTCATTTATCAAGCTTGATGTACCCAGGTGTGTGCTGTACACCTTGTCTGCCCCATACACCCTTGCTTCAGCAGCAAAAGGCTCAGGTTGATTATTGGAGAGAAGACACATTTTTCTCTGTCCAGATCCTTGGTAGAGATATTGAGAAATTCACAACTCTTGTGTACCTGTTGTCTAGTCTAGGCATACCTTTTGTAACTTTATTTAGTTACAGTCCACAGGCTACATTTACTAACTACTGGAGCATCAGTGGTGCTTCCCTCACCAGAGTATTCATCAAACATTTCAGAAAGTCCTTCACTGAGAGCTCATGTTGATGGTGTAGGAGTCCACCAGCAGAAAATAGTCCAATGCAGCATGTCTATTCTGCATGCATGATTGACTGTTTATGATAACTCCAGAATCCTTGGTTATATTTCATGGGATGTGTTTGGAACTGAAAAAATTATTAGATCAGTGCATTGATTAACTTTTATTTTTTCCAGGTCCTAGGACTTCTATGGGCTTCATTACTTCTGACAAGTTTGTTGTGAACAAATTCACAGCAGGATGATTCTCTAGTTAAGTCTACACATCTCTACTGACAATTTTTCACATGGTGTCCCAAATAAAATTTAAAAAAGGCTAAATGTCATTGGACTAGATAAAAATGTGTGTTCTGCACTCTTCTCTTACTGCCACATAACAAAGTAACATCAACATGTTGCTGTGTATTGTCAAAATTGTCACAAAGTTGGGCAAGTGCCTGACTTGTGCATGAGCATCATCTGGCTCCGTGCATGTTGTTGTCATTCCTCCAATTTAGGAAACAGCCCATCTGAATCACCTCTTCTCTGGAGAACAAAACTCTGCAGGTCTAACTTGCCTGCCTCGGTCACACTGGTGAAGTCTTCACATTGGCATCCCACTTGCAGGAAAATGTAGATGTTGAATAGGAGGAAACCTCAACCACATCAATGGAAAGATCTTTCACTTGCCCACTAGCCTGAAACTGTGAGGAGCTTTTCTGATCATTTCAAAGGGTGAGGAAATAAAACTACAGTGGCTTATAATCTTCAATTTAGTAAAACAGGTTTAACTAGAAGTCAGCTCTGAGGTCTCTCTGTACGAAACTTAGTAAAATCATGTGGCACTTAAGTCAGAGTGTGGTCAAATTCTGTTAGAAAGACACTTATATTGATTTCATTGTCTTTGAATAAAATCTCTCTACTCAATAATTTTCCTAGTCAATGTAACCTGAAAAAAATATTATAATTAGCATAGTTCTTATTAATCATCTGAGTCAAGTCCAGATGATGGTGATAATGATTACTATTACTACTATTACTACTACTACTACTACTACTACTACTACTACTACTACTATTAGTTATTTTTAGCCAGCTGAATTTCTTGCATTGCGCTTTGAGATAAAAGCTGTAAACTTCCCACTGTACATAATAAGGACATAATTTCAGGTTGAAGTGGCACAGTGGGCTCTGCACTGGTCTTTGATGTCTGGAGAGTGGAACTCACATTCTGCCTTTGATCTCAAGTGAAAATAAGTTTGGTGAGTCTCATTTTAGCCTCTTCTCTACAGTATAAGTGCTCCTACAGTTCAGTACAATGGGCATTCTCTGTGTAAGAGAGGCCCTGGAAATGGGGTGTTGTGGGGTCAGTGCTGACATTTGCTGGCAAAGCTGAATGGAGGTGCTTGCATAACAGCTTGTGTGGTGCCTGGTTTATATTTAGCATTGCAGTGCATAATACATTTATGTTGTTAATATAAAACAATAGAGTTCCAAAGCAGCTTGCAGATGGACATCTTATTTCATCCATATAAAATACCTTATTATATTATCTTATTTACAAGACTTCTTTCTCTTCACTTGACATGCAGGTTTTAAAAATCTCTCCATCATATGCTCACTCTAACAGTAACCCTTTGGTAAACCCCTTGAAGCCTGCCAAGACCACACACACTCCATAGTTCTACCTAAAGACAAATGCTGTGGAACACGATTAATTCTGAATATTCAGCCATCATTTTAGCTTTGCTTTTACCTCATTCTTTTCAATCAATTATTCAAAAGTCCTACTCTGTCACAGTCCAGCCTCTGAACCTGGTTATTCTTCAGCAGGTCACTGAAGATCTGGTACATATCCAAGCAATCTGCTGATTTAGGAATTGGAATAAACAAGATTTATTGCTTATCACTATAAAAGCACCTGGTATAATCTGACTCTGTTTTTAGGAGCTATGGTGGTATATTAAATAAAAAGACAAAAAATAAAGACTAATATATAAGTTCAATGTAGAACAGTTAAAATGTAGCAATACCTTGAGACTCTCACTGTAGAGTTTACTTGGCAGTGCAGAAACTTAAGTATGGGGAGGAGTTTTATGTGTACATATTTCACATTTCATTTTGCTATTTGCTGTGATTCAAAGGAACTAACAAAAAATGAAAGTAAAGAAGCAATAATGAAGACCTTATTTATTGTTTAACAGGCCAAAATCCAACTCCAATTTAGGTATGACTTCCCTCTCATGAAATAAAATCTGTGTGTCAGTGTTGCCTTTGTAATCCTTAGTATTGTTCAAAAAAATGTTGAATAATTCAGAATGTGTTATGAAATGAAGACATTAACCACAATTTCAAACTGTACTTCCTCCAATATACTGCTGATTTTTTTGTCATGCTGTTTAATCTTTTTTGGTAATAAACTGAGAAAGTGGATAAAACTGGACAACCTCTGGAAAAAAACCTTGAAGTTCACCTTCCTTGTTTTCTTAATAGGTGCCTATTAATAGTTGGTTACATGGGTTAAGGAATAGGGGCTAAAAGATAAAGTGAATATGTTCAGGCAACCAGCAGCTGGAGGCTTCTTGAGCTAGAGGCCATGTCGGCCATGTTTGTTGGTCATGTCAGCCATGTTAGCCATGTTTGTTGGCCATGTTGGCCATGTCAGTCATGTTTGTTGGCCATGTTGGCTATGTTGGCCATGTTAGCCATGTTTGTTGGCCATGTCAGCCATGTTGGCCATGTTGGTGGCTGCTTAAAGACCCTTCTTTAGGTCTGCCTGAATTCCTGGCTCTCAGCATCACAGTGTTGACTTAGCCATTTGGAGCAGAAAATACCGAGTGCTTTTTATAACTTTGATGATATTTTTTCTGTTATGGACACGCAGGATTTCAAGAACAGTGAATCTGTGTTTTGCTAACCTCACAAGATCTGGAGGCAGATCCCAGCAAGGTTTCTCAGGACCATGATATCATTACATTGGTGTCTGATACCTTTTTCTCCCATTCTCACTGTGGGCTTCTTTCCTTACTTTTGTAGACATATATTTCTTCACAAAAGAACATTCAATAATTCTTCCAAACTCACCATCCCTGATGTTGCTTGGGCTTTGTGCCATGAGGTTTTCTGCTAGTGGAGCACCTAATTTTTTCATCTCTCTAGTTCCAGGTGGCACCACAGCTGCTCCGCCCATGGCCAGATGAAGAGCAAATGAAAATCAGCAATTTTATTCATGATAATAAATTTTAACCTGAACCTGTAGTATTTTGAACAGTCTATTTGTCACTTGTGCTTTAAAAATTATTTGTTTGCACATACTAAAGGAGCAACATGTCAGAAGGAAGGAAAATAAATAATCATGCCTCATCCCTTCATTTAACACACAAGCAGCATGTCAAATGAAGATAAAAGTCAGAGGGCTTAACTCTGTCCATGACAGTTTCTGTAAAATTCTTTCCAGGCAGGAACTTTTCCATTCATTATAAACATCTGCTGAGGAAACCACATTCATTTCCTAAGGAAAAGGGTGTGCAAGCATTCATCTTTTACACTTGCTAATGTTTACATAACTTTCAAACAAAAGGCTATTTATATAAATAAAAGAGTTTTTAAAATTAATCATAAAACCAAATATCATGCTAATTTCATAGCATGTTTAGAGCAATGTAAATGTTTGTGTAATTTAATTAAACATTTCCAAATCATGTAGCTACCTATTATCAGTTAATTAAAAACCACTCCATGTTTTTATATTGTCATTAAAACTAATTTCAAGAGTTGTTCTTATAGAACGGGGAAGGCATCTATCCAGGTTTAAAGGTTAATCTGCTCTTCTCCATATTTTAGAAATATAATCTCTGTCTCTGAATGTCTAGGACAGGAAACGTATAAACAAATAATCAAAACCAATACCTGGATTCCAAAAAGTGTACTGCTTCAAAGAGGTTCAAACCTTTCTCACCTTTGCTGTGTAGATATGCCTGAAGTCTGTACACTTTTTGGTTGACATGGAGTCTCTGGATCTTGGTAATTATTTCTTCCTGGGAAACTAAAGCTTCACTTGTCCACAAAGAGGAGTATGAGACAGTTTAATAGATCCTTTGACTCTCTCATGGGCTGCTGGCTTTGTGACCCCAGTGTGAGCACCAGGAAGAATGTCTGAGCCTTCTCCTCCCCTGAATTTCTGGGATCTGTTGGACCTGAACCCTCATATCCCTCCATCTCTGCAGGACATCAGGCAGTTGGACTGCCACTAAGGAAAGACTAACCCATGGACAGACATGTTATTGGTGGGTATGGGTAAATGCAGGAAAGTTTTATCTGGCATGTCAAATCATGCACAAACAGGCTGTTTCAGGATATGTGAAGCTGTGCCAACATCACACCACCTTAGAGCCAATAAACTTTCATCAGAAGATGGGTGTATTTGTTTGTTGAACTATCAGAGCTTCTATACCAGAGCTGTCTCATCTGATGGGCTGTTTGTATCAGTCTTGGAACAGGGTGAGAGCTGAGGGCTATGATTAGTCCTCAGTTCCCTCCTCTTTCCTCAGAGCAGATAATAGACTGGCAATAGTACATGAGGGTGAGGACTGGGAATAATCAATGTATTTATCAGTGGCATCTCTGAAAAAATTGAACAAGTTTTGGTTTTTTTCCTTTCTTTCTTTTTATTTTTTTCTTTCTCTTTTTTCCCCTAGTTTTGGATTTTTCCCACTTGAAAATTTACCTGAATGGCTCTTGTCTCAGTGTTTTTAGCTGTGGGGTTGACATCCCAATATGCTGATGAGTGTTGATTCTTACAGACTGTCTGAATTCAGCAAGAAGGATTATGGTGCCAAGGAAGAAAAGACTAGGAAACAAAGGAGAACCTGTCAGCCTGCTGGAAGGAGACTCTGCTAATCCTCTTTGGGGATATCCATTCTGCTTTTCAAATAACTTGTTTGTGGTAAGAGTGATTTTGTTAAAGATAATATATAAGGCATTTTCTCATAAGCAGTGGGTCCACTGAGACTTGGAGACATAGGAACTAGCCAAATAAATATTAAGGAAGGAGCACTAGCTAGACAAAGCTGAGAGATAATGTAGAGGACAGATGACCTGGTAGCTTTAGTGTTGATATAAATTTGCAGAAGTCACTTCCCTGCTCTGTCGAAAATTTCCTGTGTGACCACATGCAAACTGCCGAAGCCAGGTATTACAAGGAGATTATGGTTTACAGCGTAACCTTAGGAAAACACAGTCTGTCTGCAAATTTCACAAGAAATTAGGTACCTAATTAAGAGCAGTTGTCTAAATACCTTTGTGAACATTGCCTCCAGCATATTTGTGCTCTACTGCTGAATGCACTTCTATTTTTCACAGAGGCATTGGAGGAATGAAGACCTTAAGGAGCAGGCTGACAGGGAAACATGTTTTGGGCACACCTGTCTCAAGATGAAATGATGAACTAGATGTGCTTATTTTTCTCCATGGACTATAATGACAGATGTCACACTACCTTGTGTATTAAACACATGCCAATGTTATGGCACATAAAACTGCGTTTTGTGGTTGAAAAGCTCCTAGAGGTTAGTATTATGACTTTATTTTCACAAAAAAAGGTAGTGAGTAAAACCTAGTGACATATAGCCAATGAAGTAATCTCTGTGGAGTAAAAGATGTAGCTCAGGGGAGTCTCAAAGAACTTTGTAGAACATCCTCATTTTAGCAGTATTTCATTCTCCCTTTTGTCGCTTGAGCATTAACCCTAAGTGAATGTGATTATTTGAGGAGAATCCTACCTGCTTTTTTCTGTCATCATAAGATTGATTTTTTTTATTGCAGTTGTTACAAGCAGTGGGTGGTAAAATGTGTAGGCTGCAGTTCAATCCAAGTGATGATGAGACTGAGCTGGTGCTTTACTGCACTTTTTAGTTAGCTTCTTGTGTGGAATTGGTCTTGTTTTCTATATGCTATACACTATCTTGACATAAAATGCACACAGTTCACTTCATGATGAGCCTGACAAGTTAAATTAAGATGGGAGTGTGTGGCTGTGCCAAGGCTGTTATTAGAACATTTATGTTGCCAGAGTGCAGTCTCATTCAAATTTAATACCCAGCAGACCCATCTCTGACAGATCCAAATTTACTGATATTTTAGATTGGTCTGTATAGCTGTCCTCATCATCAGGCCAGGTCATAGTTCCTTGACACAAATATACACTAAGCTTTGAGGAAAAAAACACTCATCATCTATGTAAGGAATGTGAAGAGTCAAAGCAATAGAATAAACAATATTTAAAACATAACAATATTTAAAAATACTATTTCTGCATTTAAATGTTTTTAAGTTACCTAGGTGACATGCACATGCCATCAGTCATGGATTGTTGCACTCTGACAGGCACATATACAGGTTGTATGTATATGAATGTATATGTATGTATGTATATGAAAGATGGTAGATTAAATTTGCAAACTCACTGTTTCCCATTTCACTGCCCACATACAACTTTCTTAGGGGAACAGTGAAACCCTAGTTAGCTGATTGACAGGCTTGTAAATTCAGCCCTGGCTTTGGCAATGAAAGTAAGCTCTGCTTAGTCCACATTATCAGGTTCTACATTTCAGATTGCTAACACTTCCTTAGAGTTGCATCAAATACCGAAGATCTGCTTACAGGTTTGGTAGTACAATTACCTACACCTCCAGGCTTGCAGACTTATGTCTGCTAAAAACAAGCACATGAAAAGGCCTAATTCAGAATGGGAAAATATTTGATAAACAAGTAGATGTTGATTATGTCCAAGTCACAGTGGCACATTTAAATGAACAGCTCATTCTGAAATTTGAGCTAAAAAATCCCACAGCCTCAAGGTGTTTTGACTAACCCAAGAATGTTTTATCTTTCTATATTTTGTTCCGAACATTAAAGTATTAAAAATATTTAGATTTGGAGACAAAAGCCATCACCAAGTTATATTTGTGGTAACTGTTGAAGTGTATCAGGTTTGTCTCATTTGTATAATTTAAAATGTGTCTTGGGACAGTCTGTTGAGCATTCTCTCCTTGTTCTAAGAAATAAGCAGGTACCAAAACATCTTGAAGTCTTTGCATTCTCACATGTAAAACTGGACAGAGTCAGTCACCTGCTAAATATTTCTGGTGAATAGTAAAATTGAAGATGAAAAAGGTCTGTGAAGGCAAGGACAAAGACTGAAATAGCTTAAGTAAAAGGTACAAAGAAA
>VRYO01001463.1:17132931-17184302 GCA_009812075.1 Sialia sialis
GAAATTACTGTAATTGAAATGTAAATATTTTTCTAGGGAGAGTAAGATTTGTATATTGTTCATTATATAACAAGTGTTTAACAGTAAACATCTCTGTTTCTGTTACTTAGGTCTCTGCACTTCAGCTGGTGCTAAGATTTCAAGCCTTCAGGATCCTCTTTGATGGAAATTAAATACTTCCCAAATTAGTCTCCTCTAAAAATTAGATAATTCACTGGTTTATTCAGGTATTCTACTGGTTAAAGGAAAATACTTGTATTATTATTTTTTGCTCCTACTGAACTTTTAGCTGAATAATTATGTGCTAAAGCTGAGTGTATAGAGATCACTTGAACAAAGGCATTATGTTAAGTGCTGAAGAAAGAATAAAGCCAAAGTTTTGCCTACATTTCATGTGTGATAAATACTTGAATACCCAAGTCTCTGTTCCAAGACAGTTCTGGTAATATTACAGACATCTATAAGCAAATATTTTCTTACTGTGGGTTTTCCTATTTTGCTGTTTTCCTCTCCTGCTTTTACTCTTGTTGTTATTGCTTTAGCATGCTGTATTTTAACACTCCTGTCACATTAGGGTGGAGATACACTTCGTTCCTGTTGTATGCAGGACAAAGTGACCTATTCCTAAAGGGCAAAACAAAAAAAGAAGATAAAATAGAGACTCAATAATTTATTAAATTAAAATGTAAAAAACATGTTTTCATTAGTAAGAGGAGAGGTTTAAACATACCTCAGAGATTAGACTGGTGTTTTTAAATGTGTGATCTAGTGATTCTTTATGGCAGTAGCACTCTTGTCAACTATAAGCTCCACTTGCCCAGGGAAAACTTATTTTATCTTGCACACAAATTTAGCAAGCAATATATTAAATAAATACTGCAATATATTTATATTACTCAAAAAAAGCCTCTGGATATAAAATATCCTTCACAGAGATTAAATAATACTAAATTTACACTTTCAAGATTTTATGTAAATTCTATAATATTTTGTTTGTGTCTTTGGTCCTCAGCACTAGAGGGGTGCTAAGTTAAGAAGAGAGACTGTATGGTGCTCTTCACTTCTCTTAAATCTTTCAAAACATATTCCACCTTAAAAATCAAGTCTTGTTAGAGTTTGAAATGCCAGAGATGTGAGATTTGTGGCATTGTAGATGAGAGAGTTCATTTTTGTAGAAGAAAACATAATCTATCTTCACTCTGCACTTTTGAGAACCTGTCCCAGTTGGATCTTGGCAGCATTAAAGATATCCATCACTACTAACTATGCTTGTCTGGAAGCAGCACACCAATCTGGGTGTTTTAGAAGCCCTAATTTAAACATTTCCAGTTCATCACCACACGTGAGTCTCCATCCATGAAGTTACAAGTGCTCTCCCAGAGATGCACTTTGTAATCTGGTCAGTGCTGAAGCTAGTGGAGGTGGACGTGGCTTGCGCCTCTCCCTGAGGCTCTCTGGAGGGCTGGCCTGAACAGGTTTTGTCAGACACAAGGAATGTTGCTCTGAACTTCACAACTATTGGCTCAAAAAATTAAAGACTGTCTGTCATCCAAAATACAGCAATTTACTTCTGATGACTAATGTTCTGGTAGCAAACTGCATATAATCTATTTTGATTTACTGTGATTATGGTATGTCCCCTCCAATGGCTATTTTCTAATTTTCAATGAACTTAGAGGTATGGTTCTCCCTAGATCCCAGAAGTACAGCTGTGAGCTGGAGAGATATATGCATGTGATTAATCAGTGGATGATGAGAAATCAGTACTCTGCATTCATTATTTTATGATAATTAAAATTTCTCAGTTATTAAAGATGCAAAGAATGGCTTTGGGGTGCATAGAAAATTCAACATCTGGATAACAGTGGGCATAGCTGAGTGGGGATGAGGCTTTCTATGGGAAATTTTAAAGTCTTCCTTGCACAGAAAAAGAAAGCTGAGGCTGTCATTTACAACAACAGTGGGCTGTGGGATCAGACTTCATCACAATGGCCAGTTCTGTCAACTCAGCCAAAAATAACTTGGAGGAGTAAAAAGAATTAAAATTTTAAGTTACCCAGAGAAAGAAAAATAATCTGCTATTTCTACAAACAGCCATCCACTGTCTCTCTGCAGCTGCCTCAGCAGTACTCAGTTGGATAAGAAATAGATTTTAGTTGCTGTTAAAGACCATATGAAAATATATGTGGAAGTATCCTCTGAAATATAAGACTGATTGATTTTATTTTGCTTTAAAAACACAGATGAATTATAAACTATTGCACAGCTTTTGAAGGATTCTATGGTGCTTTTTACAGATTTTTAGTTATCTGACAAACACATGAGATGCATAAAGAGTTTTTTCTTTTGAAATGTTTAAAGCTGGAGATGAACATATAAGTGGTAAATGCTGAGGTGCTTCTTATCTAATAAAATGTAATTATTTATGTGTTTTAATGTTACTTGCAGCTTGTGTTTGCACATATATACTTGGAGGTATGAATGAATGGGGCTTGGAAGCTGACATGAAGTGAGGAAGATATATGGCAAAAGTCAAACCTGCAATTAGCAGCGTTACTGCTTCTCTCCTATAATAGAGATAGGTAATGGTTGGATGAAATGTATGGTCATGACTAACCTGTTTTCAGATAGAGGGTTATAAGATTACTGGAATTTAGCAAATGTTATTTCAAATGGTTGTTGCATTTTGTTTCCAAAAGTTAACTGTCTTACTGAAATAAATATATGATAGACTGTGACACTCCATCTGTGAATCTGTCTGTGTCCAGAGTGTTTCCCAGGACCTCTCTAAAAGAAGACTTTTTTATGTCAAGGATTTCTTTCTCATTACACAGCTCTACATTTTGAGCTATGTATTTTGACTATCCATTCATCAAATGGCTGTGTCATGCATCCCATCATTATAATCTAAGAGATGGTTTAGTGAAAATCTGGCTCATTTCTTTCCACCAAATCAAGTTATGAGCAACAGCTAATGAAAACTAAGTCTTGAGAGGTCTCTAGAGTGTATGATTTTCTAATTAGATTGATGTTTAGATTAAATTAATACTGAGGTGGCCAAATATTTTGATGGGGGTGAGGAGGGGTTACATAACTAATGCACCAAAGTTGAGAGCTTTCTTCTCTCTCTCTTTTAGTGGAGCAGTGGAACCTCTTTAACCCACACTGGTGACAGAAAGATTTGTATGACCATATTTTTGTGATTTGGAAATTATGGCAAACTGAAAACCTTCCAAGACTGCTTTATACAAACATGCTGAACTGAAGGGACCAGGCCTGCAGGGCAGTAAGTGCAGGAGGAGAAAAGGGGAGCTTTGACAGAAATGGTTGACAAGAAGTGATGCTTTTTGCCTAGTAAGAAAATAAGGTGCAGGCACAAAAGGTGACATAGTACAGGATGCCGTCTCCACTCAGCCCAGTTCTATCATGGCAGTGGATCCTCTGTTTTGCTGTAAATAATAACCTAGATTTGGCATGAAAAGCTTCTACCAACACACTAAAAGAAGCCACAAAGATATTTTAATAATTCTGTACTCCCTGATTTGTGAGGTGGGCTACACTGACCTCTCTCCCTGTGGATCAGGATTTGCTACAGTCCAAGAGCTATAGTTTTAATGGCTTTTTCAAAGTATTCCTCAAATCTGTATTTTCTTCACACGAAGACCTGAAATATCTGTTCAATTGTTGCACACACAGATGGCAAGGATATGGTATTTATGGAATCAGCTTCTATACCATGGTGGAGATTAAGGAGGCACAGAGTAATTTCTCCACAGCTCTTAAGCACTATTTTTAGATGTTTTAAACATTTGGACCCACATCATACTTGAGTTATTCCTGTTCTTTAAAAAATCCTGCAGACTGGACAATCTTGAAAGGTTTAAACCTGTTGGACGTGGCTGGCTTCCAGAAAATTATGGCAAGGAATTCTTTAGAGCATGAAAAAATATCTTCTGAGGAGGAAATAAATGCTTCAGGGGAAAGAGAATGTCACTAGCTTGTAAAGGAGTCATCACTCTTTCCCAGACTTTGCAAGGGGCTCTGGAAAACAGGATATTGTATCTAGACTGCTGCACTAGAATTGGCACAATTTGCAGAAGGGTTTATGGCACCAGAGGGGCAGGGAAGTCTTCATTCAAACCAGGACATCAGGTTTAAGTGTTTCTTCTCAGGACTTTGATGTGGCAAATAAACGACAAATGTGCTTCTTTATGAGCACAGGAAAGAAAAGAAGAACTTAACAACACTCCAACTTTACTGGCCTTAAAGTGAAAAAGGTGCTGGGAAGTGATGCAGCTCAGCAGCCTCACTTTCAAAGTCATGATCATTACTCTAGTGACCACAGGCTTAAAACGAGCAGAGTTCAGTGTTTCTGCTGCAGCTGAGCAAGCAGTCATCTCTGACAATGCCTTTCCCAAAATTTCGCGCACCCTAAGGTGAATTATACATCCCAGCATTTCAGTTATAGTTAAAAAAAAAAAAATAAAAAAATAGAGTAGGCTACTCAGAACCTTCTCTGTATTTTAACTTTAGCTCATGAGGTCTGCAGGTGGAAAAGGGATAGACTACTTTTCCAAGTATGGGTAAAAATCAAATCTTGGTTAAGTGTTTCAAATGAAAGTCTAATTTATTTTTTTCAGGTCACTTTCACAATTATTGACATTGAAGGTTTCACACTGTCATTATATATTTCATAAAAATATTGGAATAGTTATTTAAATGCTAACAAACCCCAAATTCCTATAAGTGTAATTAAATAATGCAAGGATTTTCTTTTAAAAATATTCAGTTTAAAATTATAAATAGATTTTTTTTATTCTTAAAATACAACACCAATCAGAATTTTCTTCCTATTTTATTTCCATTTTTTAGCAAGATGTTGAGTAATAGAAAGACCATTATGTGCTTCAAATCCATAATTGCATCTCCAGCTATCTGGGTTTTAATGATATAAAATTAAATTTTCACATATGCTGAAGAATGGGACTTGTACTTTTCTAAACAGGGTAGGTAGAGAACATTTCTGAGGACAGATGGGATGTCAGACCTTTGCAGTTCACACTTTCTGGCTACAGTTGTACCTGTACATCTGTACAGAAATTTCATGACATATGCTCAATGCTCGTATGGAAAAAAATCTTCATAATTAACTACATGAGAAGTTTTTAATTAACTTGCATAGCGTTAATTAAATACAATTTAATTATTCTTTTTTTATTCTATATTTTATTCTTATTCAAGCTACTTCTTTTGTGTTTCTTTCTAAAAGTACTTTGCAAATAGTAACAATAAATCCCAAAGGAATGAAACGTACTTAACTGGCATCTTGGTAGCACACATATGTTCGAAATACACTGTAGACTGAAATAGAAGACATTTTAATTGATATCTGCAAAGACTATCTCCTTGCTTTTGAGACTGCCAAAGAAAATATATTCTCACAGTGCAGTTGAAAAACATCTTTTGGTGCTTGCAAACAGAAATGGGGTTTTGACATTTGCTTCTATTTGAATTTGAAAGGAAATATGAAAATTACAGATATCCCTGCGGCAAAACGATTTCATTATGAATTAAATGTCAGACTTACTAAAATATTTATTTCAAAATATTGTTAATTTCATTTGGAATCCTTGTAAAAATGCAAATTTTCATAATTAAGAAATAATATAATACTTAAAAACCTGGTTTTATTATTATTTTGGTATTCTTATATAATCAAGTTTTGATTTTATACTAGGCTTTTTTAAAATTAGTTTGCCTAATTACTCTCTTTTTTTTTACTTTTTTGAATTCTATTGTAAGAAAAATTGTTCTGACATAAAATTTATGTTATTTTTCTCTTCAGAGTGCCTTTTCTGTAGAAGTTTCATAGAAAAAACTTTGAATAGAAAATTAGATGAGTCAACATCACACTTTATAAAGACATCTGTTTTATTATGGCAGCTTGGTTGCATTTTTCTGCAGCATTGAAACAGCTGTCACTGTAAGCTAGTGTGAGGTAGTGAATGACCACTTTACATTCTTGTTTCCAAGCATTTCTTCTCCTATTTGATATTAAAATGGAACAGCTTTGCACATTATTCAAGATGTCAAAATTTATTACAACAGAGGAGATACTTCAATGAAATTAAAATGGAACATTTGAAGTGTTGTTCGGAGCTTCCGTTCAGACTTTTAAAGACACGCTTTAAAATGCAAAAAATAAAATATACGTTGAAACCCAGAGGAACCCATGCAGAGTGAAGTATATTAAGGGCTGTGAACTGTGAAAGCCCAGCCCTGTGGAGAAGCTGAGATTTTCTGGGCACCCAGCTTTCCAAGGAGGTGGCTCATGATTCCTGAATGTCAAGCAGCCCAGCTGCTTCAGGAGCTGGGGCAATTGCAGAGGTCTATAAGCTGTTACAAAACAGGTTTTCTCTCCTTTCCATGGGGAAGATAATGGAATGGATGCATTCCTACATTCATATGTCATTCTTTGAACAATTCAGTATTTTTTAATGGGAAAACATTGTGTTCCTAACCAGGTCTCACAAGGATGTAGCTGTCTAATCTCTCTGTAACACGCAGCAAACTTGTTTCTCTATTCACTAGAGTGTAAAGGTCACCTGTAACTTCTACATGCTCTTGCTATGATTTAATGCATCTCTGTTTACAGCTCATTAGACCATCACTAAGACTGAAGTCCACATTGGCTATCCCACAACACAGCATGACTGATTCTAAATTTGTAAAAAAAACATTCCTGTTTAAAACAAGTTTCCAATTTTTTTTTTTTCTAGAGTAAAGTCATTCTGTCATTCCTCTGTAAAAATTAGAATATTTGCTGTGGGGCTTAGTCTAAATTTTTGGCATGCAGAAACCATAATAACTCTGTGGTGCTCACTAAGAAAAGATTTCTGATATGCAATGTAAAATGTCTACATTTCAACTGAAATTTAGTGACAAGCTTCAATACCTTGCTCTCAAACTGTAGTGAGTTCAACTGTTTCCTTCCAGATGCAGATCAATTACAGCTCTGAATTTCAGTGTTCAGTTCTTTTGTACACTATTATAAACTTAGAGATCATTTTTTGTTCTTGGTGTCAAGTGACAAATCAACTGTCACATAAATATTAATCAAGACTTCAGTTTCAATTATTTTATTGTTAGGACTTAGCATTAACCATTCCTAAATGTAGCTATTGTGGCTTTTAGCTCTTATAAAAATACATATTTTATTAAAAGACAATATTAATATATAGCCATAAGTCTAGTCTTTGTAGGCAAAAGGCACTGCTGATTTTATCACTCAATTTGCAAATAACAAACTACCAACTATCAGCATAGCAAAAGAACTGATAAATAAATTGACCAAAAGCCTCACATTGCTGATTTCTTGGTACCCTGATTCTTCAAAGCAAGAAAGTTCTTTAAGATATGACTAGGATGACAGTCTCCCAAAACATGATATTTTTAGGAGAGAATAAATGTTAGCCTCTTGAAAATCTGGAGGGGGAGGATAGAGTGACTTAGTCGGAGGGAATGACTGCCTATAAAAAGAAGTTTCACTCCTAAATTACCTTTAATGAGAGGTTGAAAGAGCAATGAAATCGCAAAAGAATATCTACTCTTCATTGTGGCACTTCAGGGAAATGTATAACATACTTTCTTCCCGGCAGTCAGCCAATTCTCCAGGCAGTCGTACATAATGCAACAGAACTCAGTTATGACAAGAGGATAGTAATAAGATTTCATTAGAACTTAGTGAACGAGTCAGGTTAGGACCCTATAAATAAAGATGCTCTTTAAAATGTCATACATATATGTAGGGATAGACAAAACCTCTGTACATATTATTTATAGCATGTTATGCTAGTACTATGAGGCTGACCTCAGCTAGTGTGTGGACCACCTTGTACTGGGCAGTGGACCAAAACATCGTGACATCCTGCACCCTATCTAAATAGTTTTCTAAACCTTATGTGTTTGAAGATCTGCCTCTTTTCAGTCAGAGAGAGCCAACAGGCACTGCTGGTTTATTTCAGATAACCTACTGCTATCGTTAACAATTTTCATGCCAATGTTGAGCTACTACCCTATGCTCTACTTACGTTTAGTACTCTACAGTGTGCTAAAAAAACCCCAGCTAAACAAACCTCCACTTATTAGTTGAGATTTTTTTTTTTCTCTATCTTCCCTTCAGACACATGGATGAGATCACCCTGGAGTCTTCTTTAGGCCAAACAGTCCTGGCTCTCTCAGCCTTATGGCACAGAAGAGATGTTTCTGTCTCTTAATCACTTCTGTAGCCCTTTTTGAACTTCATCAGATGCTTGTCAGCCCATACCTCCCTCCAGATGAGGTCAGTCTGGACAGCAGCAGGACCCTCTGGCATATCAGCCACTCTTGCTGAGGATACACTCTGCCCCAGAATGCTGGTCATTAATGAAGATGTTAAACAGGACTGGACCCAGTATCCACCCCTGGGGCACACAAATTACTGGTGTGAACTAGACTTTGTGCCACTGATCCTCATCATCTGAGCCTGGCTGCTTTTCAGTCCACCTCGCTCTCTTCCCATCCTGTCCATTCTTCTTTATGATCCTGTAGTTTCCTAGATCCTTTCCTTGCCCTTGATGACATAAGTGGTGCTTGTTTTTTGCCAGTCCTCAAGCACTTTTAATCATGACTGTTTGAAGATTATAGAGAATGGCCTTGCAATGACGTGCAGCTCCTTCATTACCTGTGAGTATTCTATCATTGCTGAAGAGTTCCTTATCCTGATCCTCTTTTACCATGGTACATATTCTGTGCTCCAGGCTTTCCTCTATGTTTCTTGGACCTGGGATTCCTAAAGACTGGTCTTACTAGAAAAGACTGAAGTGAAGAAAGCGTTCAGTACCTTGGACTTTTGTTCAGCAATATCTGCATTTTTCCTAGTCTTTTCTCACCTACATACTTTTAGAAGCCCTTTTGACAGTTCTAGCCAAATTCAATTCTGTTTGGGCTTTGGCTCATCTCATTCTTACATGCCCAGACAGAGTGTCTGCATTCCTCCCAAGTCCTACATTCCTCACAAAACCTGTATTTATGTTGCTAAATAGAAAACAGTGAGACCCACAAATAAACTGTCAGCTATCTGTATTCTTTGTTGTCATGCTTCTACATACTGTCTAGGCACTAATGGTGACTGATTTTCTCTGAGACACAGTCTTGGCATGATTTGTGGATAAGGCATGAGCCCATGACTATCCCCAACAGGCAGCATTTTCAAGACTGCAGCAGATATTGAACTTTTACCCATATTTCCTTGCTTATTCCAAAAGCTTTTCTGTCTCAAATGCACTCACATGTCTTCCCAGCTTACCTCTTGCAATGTAGCACACACTTCCAGTATTGTGCTGTGAAAAATACCTCACTGTAATAGGCCTCAACACTTCATTTTGAATTAACAAAAACCCAACACATAAAACATAGCACCATTTGCTACTCGGAAAGAGCACAGGATTAAGAAGAGACATAGGGTTCAATGCTAGGAGATGTGAATGTGGGAGGTCTGTGCTACTTGGCCTCAAATCTGAAAACAAGCCCATAGACTGAAGGTATTTAACTATGTAAGCGTAGGCTAACAGATCTCAGGTGCCTTCATGACAAATTTTGGTCAGCAGATGTGACTGAAGTGACATCCCTTCTGTAACAATACACAGATTGCCTGCCAGATCATTTTCTGTTTGGTCTTCACAGCTTCTTGCCTCCAGGGTCTGTACAATCTTCAGCTTTTCTTCTGTCAGAATATTTTACAAGATTATATCTTCTATTTAGCTGATCAGAAAATAATTTTTGCTTGTGTTGGGCAGCGTACAGTGTTAATCTGATGAAGACCATATGGAAAGGTAGGTTGTTTTTCATTATATTTACTTTGATGCAATCTGGAATTGTGGCAGATATATATACCATTAATGATACATATAAGATCTCTGTTCTGTTTAACCAACCATTCAAGAGATGCCTAATGGAGTTGATATCTTCCAAAGACTGGAATGAAATTACAGTAATTTCACGATTATAAGCCGCACCTGATTATAAGCCGCACCCCCCGGTAGCTGGGTAGACCACGGGATTTGTCCATATATAAGCCGCACCTGAATATAAGGCGCACCTTTCTTTTATTTATTTTTTTTTTAAAGTGAGGATCCATGTGTAACAAAGTAACAAATTAGTAACAGAATCGCACCAGCATGGGGTTTGGTGTCAGGTGCTCAAGTTGCAACAGTTTTCATAGACCAGCAAAGCCTTTAAAGGCAGCCCCAGGTGCTCTCCCTGGCCGGCTCTCAGTTCCGGGTTGGCATTTCACTGGGATTTGTCCATAGATAAGCCGTACCTGAATATAAGCTGCACTACTAGGGTAGGCTGGATTCTTCAATGAAAAAGGTGTGGCTTATAATTGTGAAATTACTGTATTTTATATATTTGGAGATATTTTGGCATATTTTCCTAAACAAGAGAGGCTGCCAATAGGAGAATTTTATCAGGTAGAGTTTTCATTATATTGATTTGATTTTTTACCATGACTACCTTCTTTGAATGTTGGAGTTGTAAAAATATTGTTGTGACTTTGTACTTTCCTTTTCCATGTTTCATCTAAAAGATGTTTCTTCTTGCCTAAAGAAAAGGTCCCAGCCCTGAACTGACAACACTAGATCAGAGAGTGGATCTCAATCCTACATATCTCATCTTCCTATTTTAACAGCTATTGGGTTCAAATCTCCACGTCCCCCACTTGCAATATCTAAGCCCTTGCTTCTGATAGTGGCATGTGTCAAAAGCTCTGTGAAGAAGACTGGTAATTTATATTGGTGCACATAACTGAGAAGTACATAAAGACATTACTCACTGCCTGTACTAGCAATCAATAGAGGGAAGGATATTACGAGGTTATGTCAGCTGATGGACTCAAACTTCCTTGCTTTTGGACTGTCAAAATGCCAAAAGCCATTTCTCTCTGGTCAAGATGAACCGAGGAAACAGTGAAATGATACTGACCAGAAAAGGAAAAATCTTTGAATATCTGGTCAAAAAAAAGTGCTTCCACCTTTTACTGAAGAAATACAGCTGCCATTCATAAAGACAGCTCTAAGCCTCCAAGATTTGCTTGACTTGCCACTGATACTGGATGAGCAGGTAACATCAGTTTCCAAAAATGTCTTTTTTGTCTCTCCAGGCTGGTGAATTAACTCCCATCTCTCTAAAGAGAATGTTATTGAGGTATTCTGCAGTTCTTCCTGACTCCCTCAAAGACTACTTTAACTCTGTGGTTAGAAACTGAATGTGACTGTCATCAGCAGCCTCCAGTTGGATGTGAAATATGACTTTCTACCTTCTTCCTGGCTCCAGTCACTAAAGAAAAAAAAGAACTTTGTACAGAAATCCATCAAGGTAAGTGATTTCCTCTTTGACTTTAAGGTCATCTTTCTGATCTTGAAGATCTTGAAGAAAATTACAGAACAGGATTTTACATTGCAAATTCTATAACCACACAGAAAATAACAAGCTAAAGCTGGGGACAAGAATTATTTGTCAAAGAAGACAATGCCTAAGTGAGGGTCTGAAGACTTGAAGTAGGTGTCAAGTCTGTCTGATCTGGTCAACAGCTTTCCTTTTCAAGATACATTCTTCAGTATTTCTAATCACACAAAATAATTATTTTCCCAGGCTTCTTATAATGGCTTTCTGTTTTCTACAAATTCCCAAATGAAATCTTATTTCAAGGGGCTTTTTCTTTCTGAAGAAGGAAGTATTGAAGTCTTTTAGAAGTTCACTAATTTCTGCATTGCTGTCCTTGGTTTTATGGGGAAGGTGAAGAGATGCTGAGATAAAGTAGAAAATATTTGGTACATAGAAATGCAACTGTAGATGAGAAAGATTTTCTAAGTCAGGCAGAGGACTGTAAAAAAACATCAGTGATTGATAAAATAGTAAATGAACTCAGTGCTATTGTAGTTGGATTTCAATGCTGATAAATATATAACAATACTGTAGGGAAAAACTGGAGCACTTTAGAAGAGTCTAAAATGAACAGCACCAGCAATGTTTAGAGAATCTGATGTCACTACATATATGTTAGTGAGCATCTTTGTTCAAGACAGTTAGACAGGAATCAGATGAAGGATAACCTAAGTCATTAGAGATTGTGAGAACTGGGAAATTTTATAAAAACGTTATTGCCATTACACAATTCATTGCTATGTTTATTATTGCTATTATATAATTCAATTACAGGTTTGTCTGATACTTTACATGAAATTGGCCACCCCATCTTAAAAAAAAAAAGGATAATGCATGACCAAAATAGAACCAGAACACATGATTATCAAACATACAGCTATAAAAGCAGTTTAGACCAAGAGAAAGTCAAAGGCTCTTTTGCTGAAGGCATCCTTTTATGGCACTAGATAAAGAATATAAAGAATTAAGCAGAAACTAAGTCTTTGCAGCTTCTGTTCTCCTAGCTCTTAAAGAAGTGAAACATGTAAAGAAAATGAAGTCTAAGGAATCTAAAATTCATTAAAAGTAAGACTTTTCTACATAGTGTATTGCACAGTAGGATTAACATAGGATGCCCTTAGCAACCTCACAGGAAAAGATGAGAGAAGAAAATAGGATATTTGAATTGGAAGGATTAATTGGATTTGGTAAATCAGCTTCAGAGTAAGTAATATATATTGTGCTTCAGTGATTACGGTGGTTTCTACTACTAGACTCCTGTTTATTAATATGTTTTATTTTAATATTAATGTGAAGTATAGTCATTATTGGAAATACATCTGTTTGACTTTTGAAATGCCTATCTTGTATATCATTGATACCACCACATAATTATTGGTACAGATGGCAAAAAAATAAAACTTGCCTTGACACTGATGATGGATCAAATCTTCTTTAATATAAATCCATCTGTTAGATGCATCTTAATGATTAACATGCAGTTGATAGCTAAAAGAAAGAAAAATTTCACACAATAGTTTAATTTGATCATCTAGTACGATGTTCTGAATTTTACCGCTCATTTCGTATTTTACACACCAATTATATCTTGCCCTAAATGAAATGGCAGATGCAGTGGGATGTCTTCATACAACACCTAGAACAACAATTGGTCTTGATCGTCAAAATATAAACAAGCATAGTGAATTAATCTAGTTCTGCTAAAGTAGAGCTGAGCATATCTGAATAACAATATTGACTTTGTCTCATGTTATTGCGTGTTAAAAGCAAACCTGAACTTTATGTATTACGAACACTATGATCAGATAAGGAATTTCCCTAAGTCCCTTAACCATATTGGCAGATCCCATTGAGAGGGCAAGAAGAAAATACCTCTAAACTATTTTTCACTGTTTAATAAAACTCTGATCCAAATCTCATGTAGGTTTCCAGGGGATACAAGGCTGCCAAATCTTTTTACTTAAGTAAATGATCTTGAAATGCTGGATCTGTAAATAATCAAAGAGATGCTATATTCTTGTCAGTCACACAGTGAAAAAAAGGGAGCATTTTAATTAGTATGCATAACATTTTTGTAACAGCAAATTCTCTCCCCTCTGCCTCTTTTGAGATTTTTCCAAAGAGTTCAAATGAAAAATGAGATTTCCTACACACTTTATTTTAAAGAAATAAGGGACATCAATCCAATAAACCATTTATGCTCCATTCCAGATGTGTAGCATTTAAGGCACAACGGGATTGTGTAATGCAATTAAGGGAATTTGATCTAGATGGCAGACAAATAAAACATTCAGTGGTAATATCTTGATAATGCCCTTCTGCCTCCAAGCCCTGTGAGATTATCTCCCATAAAGAAGCCAGCTAAATAAGATGGGTATCCCAGGATATCTATCCTAGAAATGCAGTGTCTAGAAGTTCCTGAACTTTCTTTGTCAGGAGAAAAAAACCCAAAAAACTATTCTAGAATATTTTTTTGGGGGGGTAGGCAGTGTTTGCTCCAGAATCAGAAAGAAAGAAATGGAAACTAAAAACCCACCTATAGTAGTGAAATATTCTTCTGAAGATGCCTAAGAGGTATCACTTAGTGTTCACATGTAAGAAGTTATTCCAATATTCATCCCGTTACCACAGGAAAAGAGCCTGCATCCTAGAATACACCAGATGATGGTAGTATACACAATAGAGTTTCAGGAGATTATGCTGTAATTTGGTTGTAAGTCAACTGACAAAATTTAATATTTACACAAAACCATATTTCTACCTAATGGTTATAAATTGACCAGTATGTCATCGGGGCCAAATTCCATTTGAATTGCTCTGGCCATTAACTTTTTTGAAGTAATTTTAACTAACAGTGTAGGTAAGGTAGCTGGGATTTGTTGTCTTTATTACCTCAACGACATCATCAATTAGTACTTTGAAGAAGAAAGAGACCATAGCTGTTTTAAACTCCCATGGGCAGAAATAAAAGGCATTATTTATTGTAGGAGACACTAATGGCTTTTCATAGGCCAATTAATCTTTTTTATGGAAGGATAACACTAAAGTTAAACTTGTGACAAGACCTAAACATAATGTAATTCCTGAAGACCATTCACAATGGTTCTTAAGAGTTGAAGAGACAGCAAACAAAGTAAAATATACTAAAACATGTGTCAAAACATGTTTGTAAAGCAAAAGCATGATACGTAAAAAGTTATTCCTTATGGCAAAAATTGATTTATTGAAATAATGACAAACTAAAAAGAAAATAAGATTAGGAGGGTATGAAGAGAACTGAATAAATCTCATGCCAGGATGCGGGCTGTGTCTTTAACCAGAAAGTAACCAGCAAGTTGTTTTTTTTCAGGAAATGTAAGGGTTCATTTGGATGGCTGTGCCCAGCTGCTTGCCATACTACAGATCAGCATGGAGGGATTGAGAGGGAAGAAACAAGCATGAAAAAAGGTTTTGAAACAATTAACTGATAGAAAAGGTCAAAAGAGTTGAGTGTTTTTATCCAGGAAACAGCATTTAGGGAGGGAACATAAGCAACTTCCAGTAGACAAAAGTTTGTAAAAGAACAGTGATCAATTTATTCTCCTTGATCACAGGAAGTGGACAAATAGAAATGGATATTTGATTCTAGTAAAGGAAATTTCAGATTAAATACTGGGAGGTATTGGAGATCAGCTCATGAAAACACCTACAGACAATGGTATTTTGTGAGTTTTTCTAAGTAACAGGGTGAACAGATACTTTTTAACACCTTATCTTTTTTATTTTTTAATTTACAATGGTACTATGCAATAAAAAGTCCTATTGACCCTATGTCATATGTAAGAACATGATGAAAAGCATGAAATTTTAATTAAAATAAAAATGCAAGCACCTATACAGTTCTGCAGATACCACTCTCTTTAATTCAGGAAAGTGACTGTCTATCTTGACTATCTTGTCTATCTTAAGATATGTCTATCTTAATTAAAAGTTTCAGTGGAAAACATTAACCACTTGCCTACTGATTTGTGTTTTTTCAATGAAACGGAATTTTTCTTTCAGCTGGTATTTCAAATAGGTATGGTCTTTTTGTGTTCATATTTTTCATAATTTCTTCGATTGCATTTTTGGGTATCTGTTTTCAACCTTACTTAGAGGAATGAAAATTATATTATATTATATTATATTATATTATATTATATTATATTATATTATATTATATTATATTATATTATATTTTTATCCAAAACTCTTTAACAGATTAATTTCCACCGTTCTATTATAAGGGCAAGCCTACAACATTTTAAATTTTCTTGAGAAGATATGCAACTTTGCTAACACAGAAAATCATTTAGAAGCTGTAAAAAAAGTTGTTTGATTGAGTGTATGATCATAGCATGGCTTGGGTTGGAAGGGACCTTAAAGATCATGTAGTAATCTTCTGACCTCATGTTTGTTGAATTCACTCACTATAAATATTTTATAAATACTTTTCATCATTCTTAATTATTGTTGGTTGTTATGTCCCAAACATCTGAAAGGTATGTCCAGTTGTGTGAAGCTGATGACATACTCTACATTAATCTTGTCCTTTTAGAATCTTTTGCATGATCTAGTGAATCTTTTTTGTATATATCTATCTGGATGGAAGAAGTTTAAAGGATATATATTGTTCTGCTGAAAACAAATGTTTACTGCTTGTGTACGAAGACCTGAAATACTGATTACTGGTCAGCATTTACTGCAAGCTGGTCTATTCCCCCCTCGGCAGAAATCTCGGTGTTTTTGTGTAAAAGTTCTTATACTAAATTCAGTGTTACATTGTTGTATTTTAATTGATAATTTTAAAAAGAGATTTTACGTTTCACAGTAACAAATTGATTTTTTTTTACAATTTTTTTTCACTGATAATGTGCATTTGTTTAGTGGAATTAATTTGATTTATGATAAAATTCAGAACATAAAGGCATTTGTGCTTGAGGATATTTAAAAGATACTAATAAAAGATAATTTTGATTTTGACCCACACTTAGGTTTTCTATACTGTTATAAAACTGTTTCTTCATACTTTTAAGAAATCAGTCCGTTTATTATTGTGTAGCTGATAGGTGACCTTAGTAAATTTTGCATTTGCTAAAACCCCGTGCATCTTTACTGTAGGAGAAATTCATTGCTGTCAGAGGAATAATACTACATTGTCAGAGGAAGCTGAGCTTTGCAGCTGGAAGTTCCTCCTATGCCCGGGGTGGGAATGTGGAAGAAACCGAGGTGTCATAAATCCCTGTGCTCAGGTGGGGAGCACAGGCACAGTGCAGACACCAGCCTGCAAGAGATGCTTACTTCTCTTCACAGCAGAATCTCTCACTGACTCACACCCAGCACTGCAATGAGTTTTACTTTTTCAAAACTACGACCCTTTTTGAAACAAGGATTGGAAATTCACAACTCAGGACTATGTTTATTGTGTCCTTGTAAAACTCAACCGTAAAGTGTGAGGAGCTGTATGAAAGCTGCAGAATATTTGGGCAAGGGAGTAAGATGTGTAATGAGCTCCCCAAGGAAACCCACACTCATTCATGCAGCAAGGGCTCAATTAAAGAATATTTGCATTAGGGAAATGTTTTCATACCTATCAGTGGCCAGAAAGACGGGGGGAAATGCTAAAAATATGAAGCTATATCTCAGCTCCCAGAACTGATGCTCTTCCATCACGCACAACATCACATTTAATACTAATGAATTTCTTTCTCCATAGCATGAAAAATCTCTTTTAGTTGCTATATTTCCTTGTAGTTCTGCACCACAGAAAGCAGAGTACCAATGAAGTTCTGTGTACAGAAAGGAGGATCTGTTTTCATTGGTCAGTGACAGTTTACATAGTTTTAATTGTTTTGTCTTTATTTGTTAATTTATTTTTACTTTGTCTTCACCTGCTAATTTTAAGCTAACACAACTGCTCTGAGTCAATTTCAGTATTAACATCAAGGTTTTAACAGGGAAATTATCTACTCGAATATGGGCATTTTAGTAGAACTGGAATAGTATTCATATCAGCTCAAAGCTATCAAGACAGCAGTGATCCCTGGACAGACCAACACTGGGAAAAACAGTAATATATTTTTAGTTAATATTTCTACTCTGTTTCCAGTATGAAATTAAAATTCCATCCTGGATTTGAGATAGGGGGACTTTAAATTGTTAGGGAAAATAATTTAGATAAAGAGCCAAATTTTTGCATGTTTGTTGGAAGCTTGCTTGGCCTGCTTCATTTTGAGAAATCATAATGCTAATCTTGCAACTGCAGGTATTTTCCTGGGACTCTTGATTAAAACAGCCCGTCTTTGTTTCTCTGGCTCTTCAGCTTCTAATCCCAAAGAGAAATGAAGGGAGGAGATGGATTGAAAACTACACAAGTCTTTTTCAGTTCAGCTGTGTGAGGACACTAGAGTCAGGTCTGTCCTTACTTTGTCTTCATTTGCTGCACATCTATTTTGACCTTTCTGAGACAAAAGGGATTTCTTTTGTGGTAAGCTTATGGCCACTGAAGTGGGTAAAAGAAAACTCTTTAAAAGGCAATGGACTGTTGCTATTTCAGACAGGTCCCAATCAGGATCCCTTTCTCTCTTCCTTTTGACAGCGCTTGCATTGTCTGTCATATCAATACAGGCTGGCTGAATCAATCCTAACTGTTGCCAAGGAAGGCCGATACAAAACAGTGTGAAGTCTCCATGAGGACAAACCTAAACAGGCTCTTTCTCAAAGTGGACTAAGCTGAACTGCACAAAGGAGCTCTTGTGAGGGACGAGTTTTTCGGTATTCTTTAATTCCCAGCTATGCTCTGCCTGCATGGCTTGCCCCTGCTGTTTTCACTACCAAAGGTCTGAATCATCTCTATCTGGCTGCTCTGCAAAATCTTTGTGGATTTATGGAAAGATATGTTTTGATTCCAGCCAAATACACAAATAATAATGACTTCTGCCCACCATAATTAATCTTCCCTGAGAGTTTTAAGGTGAATTGCTAAAATAACTCCTTGAGTTATCATTCAACTGTATTTGTATATTGAGCAATAGTTAATTAGGCATAGTCTTCTAATGACTCTCATTTGTCCATTAGTTCCAAATTATTGTGGTGTAAAGCTGGATTCTCATTTACTTGTTCCTTTTAGATTTTCTAAAAGGAAAGACTATATTTTTTAATGTGACAACAACAAACTTTTTGGCATTTCTGAATTCTTCAGGTGGGAGAGAAAAATAATTTTTAGTAAGTATATCTTTGAGGGCCAGCTGGCTGTAAATCACTTCGGCAGAAAAGGATCTGAGGGACCTGTGGACAAGACACTGAACATTAGAGTGAAGGTTAAGGGTATCCTGAGCTGCATGTAGAGCAATGTTTCTAACAGGCTGAGCAAGGTTAACCTTTCCTTCAGCACCACTGAGGCCACATCAAGAGTTCTGTGTTTGATTCTGCAATCCCCAGTACAGGAGAGACTTGGAGCTGATGGAGAGAGCCCAGTGAAGTGCCACAAAGATGATAAGGGCCTGAAATCTCTACGAAAAAAGGCAGAGAAAGCTGTAAGTGTTATGTCTGGAGAAGAGAAAGTTCAGGAAAGATCCCATAAATGTATGCAAACTTGAGGGGAGCATGTAAAGAGGATGGACCAGGCTCTTTTCAGAGGTGCACAATGACAGGACCAGAGGCACAAACTGAGGCAGAAGAAGTTCCCTATGAAAATCAGAAAACACTTTCCACTGTGAAGGTGACTGAGCACTGATAAAGATTTCCCAGAGACCAATGGAGTCTCCGTCCTTGGAGATATTCAAAAGCTGTCTGGATATGATCCCAGACAAGTATATCTAGGTGTACAGGCTTGGCACCAAGGGGTTTTGCACCAGATGACCTCCAGCTTCCTTCCCACCCCAACCATTTTGTTGATTTGCTATATGTATTAGAAATGTCACTTGCAAAGGAGTTATAAAGGTTTACATAGGCCATGATAAAAAGCTTCGTGCAGAGAAGGAGAAATTATTGTTGTGAATATCTTGATTATTGCCAATTTAGTTTATATAAATATATATATATGAAACTAGATATCTTGTGAAATTTTATTGAACCAATAATATGATGAAAACCTTCTTTTCACTCTGTTTGTTACAATTCCTGTCTGAAAAAGATGAGCTAGATATCTGAAAAGAGAAAAAAAATGTTTTGATTGTAGTTCACTTAGCTTTTAATGATTGACGTGATTTGGGCTCAGCTCAGATTTAGAAGGTTGTATTTTACTCTGAAACTCACTCTATGGCCTGTCTATGCTTCACAGCATATGAAAACAATAACTTACCATATGGTAGAACTTTATTTCATAACTATTGTTGACCTTTCTTTCAACTCCCAGTGTTTGCTGCACGACAATCCCACCACTCTTCACCAAGAGAGCAAGGACTGCAAGTTGGACCTGCTTAGTGCACTGTGGATGTTTCACCTTAGCATGTATAAACTATTTACAGAGTGTTTATACAGAGATTATGGAAGCTCTGTGACACAGACCATTCACACATTATGAGCAGATTCTGATGTGTTTCAACCCCAGCAGTTCCTCGGTAGAAACTCTTGGAGACATTGATGGGGTTCCTCCCGGTGTGATTAAGTGTGACTTGACATGAGGAAAGGCATTTGGGGCTGACCTTGTGGATTTTTATGCTGAAGCTAATAATAATAATAATAATAATAATAATAATAATAATTATTATTATTATTATTATTTTGTTTTGTTTCATTTTTTTAATTATAGTGATCTCTTTACAACCACAACTGCAGTATATTGAACAAGTACTATAAATACCACAAGTACAGCAAAGGTAATTTTCTTTCTGATGCTGCTTTTCTAATATCCCCAGCACAGAGTGGCTTCTATTTATTTCAGTGGAAAACATTCCACTGCTTTAACAGAAACAGAAAACTCTGTGGGATCAAAATCCTAACCACATTCACAGACATATATGTTGAACTTTGATGAAAATTTTTGCAATTAAATCAATCAATCAATCAATCATATAATTTAAATTCCCCTCTACATCAGCATCTTAGAAAATTATTTTCCATCCTTTCAGATTCAATACTGAACAAAGCAGTAACTGCTTTAACTACACCAGAACTATTTAGTGTTGCATCTTTCCTTCTGAATATTTATTTAATTTATATTTTTGCTGTAAAGTGATTACTGTTGGTACCTATCACTACAGAATGTCTGTGATGTGCTCCCAGTCTTCAGAGGGATTTGAGGAGGCACATAACCTGGAGGACTTCCCACTTTAAAGAGGGCTCATTTATCATTCTGCTGTCTGGCACAGACAGAGATTTTGCACATTATCCAGTTTAAACATCCATTTAGAAGCAATCAATTTTTTATTCCTTGCTGACATCAGCACAGAGACTGTGATGAGCTCCAGTAAGATGGCTGAAACTAAGAAGGGGTGTTCAACAGGAGAGAGACAAAAATTTAACTAGATACCATTGCAGAAATGATTGTAGCAAATTTTGAACACAAATTTACTGCTTTTTGTTGCCATGACACAAAGTTTTATTGTAATGAGTTAAAGATGTCAATATCGCCTTTCAATGCAGTTTTGGCAAATTAAAAAAAAGAAAAGCAGCAAGGCTATACACTAGTTCATCATTTTAATTTGCCAATAGGAATACAATTTGGCAAGCAAATGTACTATAAAATGAAAAGTAGTAATATTTGAACAAAATTCCACATTGAACTTCTAACCAATGTTGTTTTGCCATAGAATTAGAAAAAGTGTGCCCTTCAACATCAAACTGGCATTCTGTCACTTGGTGTAACCAGGCTTTGGTTTCAAAATAAGAGGAAAAAGGAAATAAAGTCACGGTCATACTTAGATTATTGTAGGAAGAGATCTAGAATAACAAATATGTTCTGATTTTAAAACACATAACACTCTCTTGAAACGATGTGCTTTATTCTGAAGTAACTTTATGGTAGCTACTCTAGAGACATTAAACATAAAAGTGGCTTTTGTATCAGTTTTTTCTCTCACGTTTTTTAGGGGAATGGTGAGGTTTGGACTATAGTTGTTCATTTCTTCCCATTTAATATGCTGAATAAATTATCAGGAAATTTGAAATAAGATGAAAGACACTTTTAGGAGTCATTTAGGAATCTGGGTATACTTCAACAGGTCTAGACAACACAAGTTTAGATTTAATTCCATAAATTGAATTCTCCATGTACCCAAAAGTCAGACTTCATAGAAGTCCTTGTAATTATTTTTTTAATGCAAAGGTATTTGTAAGTGCTTTTTCAATTAATCCTGTTATTTTTATTAAACTCTATATTTTAAAATTAACACTCTCCCCATTCTGGCAGTTACTGGAAAAGCCCTTCAGATTTATTTTATTTCCTCAGTTTAGTCTGTTTTCAGTTTCTGAAGTTCTCTCCAGAGAAACCTGAAACTTTCAGAAGGTTTCTGTTTCATTGAGCCAAGCCTGCAATAACTTACATTCATGTTCAAACACACACACCGTGAGGCACTGCATTTATTAATCACATGGATTTTGAAGGCACTAATCCTAACACACAAAGCCCAAAACAAGTGCAGGTCTCTGCAGGACTGTGGCCACATAGTGATTTTCTATTCATCAGAGCTCAGTACTTTTCTTTTGACAAATACACCGTTCTTGATAACACTTCTGAAGCAGAAGGAGTTGAGAGTTCTAAGAGACATATCTAAAATAAACTTTTATTTGTTTATGAGAAATCTATACCATGTTGATTATTGAGGAAATGTATTTCTGGTCCACAAGTATTTCTGGTCAAAGGCAAAGAAATAGAAGAGAGAAACAAATGTGTCCACATGACAGGGAATAGTGAGATGAATGGGAATTCAAGATATTCATGGAGCAGCTCTGAAATTCCTCTTGCTCTTTTCTGAAATATCTGTAGAGGAAACCTGCAGGGTGATCATCTCAGCTCCCAGCTGGAAAGACAGATACAGTGTCTAAATATCAAACAACAGAATGTATGGTAAAGATTTTTTTTTTTAACTTGATGATTAGTGTTGAACAAGATGATAGAAATTGGGTACTGAAAAATGAAGCAAGTTAGGTCCTTTATGAGGATTTTTTATTCCTAATTTCAGGCAGTCAGATGCAAAAATATCTCAAATGGGTGCCTCATTACCCAGCCTGGGAGTATGCGTAGATACAGATGGCTTTACATGAAAAGTGATCAAAAATTTGTTTCAAAAATGAAAAGTACTGCTAAGTATGACATAATTGGTCAATCTATCTATTAGTCTCTAAGACATTAAAACAATAAAAATATATAATAAAAACATAAAAATACATGTAAGCATATACTGTTTTCTTACAAAATTTATGTTTTTAAATAACACATTGAGTTAACAAAAATAGAAGAACTTGGCAAATTTTGGTATTTTACAGAACCTGTACTTTATAAAGTTCAGGAGTTTTAACACACTAAAGGTTGGTTTTGTGGGCAGTTTTCTGGTTTGCTCGGTTTTTCTTTAATATGCAGTCATGAATTGGAGGAAAAATTGACATACATACACAGAGCAAAACTAGAGCAGCTTCACCTTAAGGGGATACTAAAGTTTCCACAGTTGTGTGAATTGTATGTGTTAATGACATTTTTTAGACAGGGTTATACATTAAGTAATAGCGAACTCTATCTTTTCAGCGTTAAGTGGAATTTAATCACACAACCTTTGGATTTTGTGGGAGTTGAGCACTTAAATTCTATGAAGCTCTGAAAATTTAGGGTTAAAAGGGTCTGGCAAACATAAAAATAAGGAAATTCATAATGATGGGTGATCTCAAAAGATTTAGAATTTGGGTAAGTCATGGACAAGTGTCTAAAAGTTCAGATGTTTATCTGATCCTCTGGAGCTTAGAGAGCTGGGCTGCAAAGGCTTGCAGGAGGATGATTACTTTTAAGATTTCTAGTACTTCTGCTTCTGGTCATAGCTGAGTACAGATCCCAAATAGGCTTTGTTTCTTAGTACATTCTTTTTATTTGTTTTGGGAAAAGTAATTTGAAGGGAAATTATTTTACGATAGTGGTCATCTTTTCTAATTTAATCAGAACTACTTAGGTGAAACTGCAGAAAAATAGATGTTAAGATATAATTTAAAGTCATTAATAAATCCAAGAAAGTGAAAAATAATATAATATTAAAACCTTGTGTTTTGTCTTGTCAAAAAGCAGATTTCAGGGTATTGTGCTGAACAGGCACTTTGGTTGAACTCTTGAAGTACTAACTTTAGATTAATAACTTTAAATATTTAATTTACGGACCTGAACAGTGGGTAGACGTTTTGTAGTGAAAATTATTCATTTCACAGAACTGGCATTACTGGTATGATAAAGAATGAAAGAAGAAAATGTCACGGTGATGTAAAATAATAGATTGAGAAGAAAGATATATCCAGAAATCTAGTGTGATATTTAACTAAGCAGGACAAAGCAGGAACAAGTGAAAATTAAGCATATGAATAAATATAGGAAGGAAATGAGAAAAATGTCCTTAAGCATCAGAACAAGAAGATTGTGTAACAATTCTTCTTCAGGAGCAGTGGAGGCAAGAAATACAACTGCTTTCAAGATGGGGCCAGAATAAATATTGCAGAGAATTATCAATGGTGATTACAGTAATTTCATGCCTATAAGGCACAACCTTTTGACTAAAATTTTGATCGAAACCCAGTAGTGCGCCTTATAATCCAGTGTGCCTTATATACTGACAAAGTTCGGAAATTTGCCAACCCAGAAGTGCGAGCCAAGAGCGCCAGAAGCTGCTGCAGCTGTGAGCCCCAACCGCCGTGGCAGCCGCAAGCGCCGGCAGTCGAGCTGTGTGCTGCGAGAGCTGCAGCAGCAGGCGCCAGGGGTGGGTGGGAGTGCCAGGGCCCGCGGCACAAGGAGGGTGCCTGGGGCTGCGTTTAAAGGCTGCGCTGCTCCTTGAAAAAAATGTTTGCAAATTGAGCACCTGCCAATAAACCCCGCAATTGTGTGATTCCATTACTAATTCGTTACTTTGTTGCATGCAGATTCTCGCTGCAAAAAACAAAAGTGTGCCTGATAGTCCGGTGCGCCTTATATATGGATAAAGTTTGGAAAATTGCTGACAGCCCGGAAGTGCGCCTTATAATCTGGTGCACCTTATAGTTGCGAAATTACTGTACTTGTGATTACAAATGGGAATCAATGATCCAGAAAATGGAGTTATTCAAAATTAAAAAAAAAAAAAAAATTCCTGTTAAATCATATAACACACACAGATATTTTAATATTTTAAAATTGCTGCTAATGTTGCAGAGATATAGTGGAGCATTAAAAGTAGACAATTAGACAGATAACTAAACACATTGACCCTGTCTCCCTGGTATTTTTTGTAACTGACATTAGCTATAATATGTCACTGTACTGAAAATTCATTTATAATTAAATAATATAAAAATATAAACTTCCTCAGCTTACATGTCCTCTGCTTTTCTCATTTGATAATCGCTAAAATTCTTCTGATGTCCTGTGGGACTTGATTTACCTTCTCAGAGCTTCAGCCCTAGGAAGTGCAGAACATAACATAGACATAATCTAGGGGAGCATTTAAATTCAATTTTCAAAATATGAATGAATCCCCAGAAACCATACTGAGTCTGGAAAAAAGCCTGTGTATTACCTATACATTACTTGGGCATATACATTTCCCTGGCATGGGGAAATTCACGTTGTGATCTTTTTTGGTTTAAATACTTTTTTTTTCTAGATAGATATATTTCCCAGCACTTCTCAACATAGGAAGTGAGGATTGGCATGAAAGACAGCCCAAAGTCAGTTTCAGATATGATAAATATCCTTTCTGTGAATATTTGTGTCTGTTACTTCATACTAAATTTTCTCACTTTGCTATTTGAATAAGTTATTTTTAAAGACATGCTATCAAACATGTTATTAGGCTTATATATAATAACATATAGTATAATAGTATAACATTAGTATTATATATGTTATAGTATTGTCACATGCTTGAAGAAAAGCATAAGGAGCCAATAGTTACAAAAAGTACTAAAATTCTTCCTGCATTAATTAGCACTATCACCTAAAAAGAGGAAAACAGAATGAAACTTTTTCAATTTTTAGTGCTTTGAATCAGCAACATCCACAAACAACAATATGTCATTAAAGGTGGAGCAGTCTCTTTTTTCCTGCACATCTTACTTTTCCCTTGGGATAAAACTGCTCTGTCAGCTTCACAACACTCAGATTTGATATACTAGGCTCTTTCAAAGGCAAAAATTATTTATATTGTCTGTGGATGGTATAATCTGACAATATCAAATATTACTTTAATTCTTAAGGGAGATTCAGATAATTGTACCCATCTTTATTTGTTTATAATGCAACTTTGAGAAATTTTTCCCCCCTTATGTTCTTAGATGGGAAGCAGAATGTGGCAGGAGCAAATCATACCTTTAGAGGAAAATAACACTTCTTCAAAAGTAGCATCTCTTTCTCTCACTTATTTTGAACTTTGTGCATTGCCTCTAAAGTGTATTAGAGTGATCTCAAATGTCAAGGTCTTTTAGATTTTGACCCTACAGACCTGCATTACTGAGACAATTTTGGCTAGAGAATGGTAGTATCTTTTAGAGAAGATGAGTGAAAGCCTGAGATAAGAAAAATTAATCTAGTAGAATATTGCTTATTCATATTTATCGTCTTGTGCTTCATGCAATTATCTTTCAGTGAGCTGGAATAGTATGCAGAATGGAAAACAGGATGCAAAAAGTGCTATTGAAGTGGAAATTTTATATTTAAAAAGAAATTGGAATATTTTCCTGATTATTTGCAGAATATAAGTTTTCAGGAAATAGTTCAAGAATCTGATCATTTATGTTAAAGAATAGCTGAGTATTAGGTAAAAGTTACATTGCTGACGCATGGAACATTACTTAGATTTTTGACTGCACCCCTCTCCAAAACAAGAAGTGTATGTGGTTAAAGTTCAAAGTTTAAAAATAAATTATTTTTATGATAATTACAGAGTAATATTTATTTTACATTCTAATTGATGCATAAAAGTAGTAATTCATATGCAGATGAACACTGAAAATAGTAAACATTAATTAGAGACAAAATAATATATAACTTCTAATGCAAAATTTCTGATAGAAAGCAAATGTCATTTTATCAAAAATTATATGATAAATATATTTTTTTAAAGTAATGCAACTTAGTTTAGTGCCACTAAGACCAAGAACTAAGAATTTAATTTATAGGCTAAATTTCAAGAAAAATATTCTGTTTAGAGAAATACTTTGATTTCAATTATTTTTGTAGATGATAATTTATTATTGCTATTAGCGCTATTGTTGTTAGTCCCTTTATCAGTTTTTAACTCATATGGAAGAAACACAATTATTTTCCATCCAAGTTAGGAATGGGTGAACCACTATGCAGATTTCAATATTTGTTTAAAATTAGATCTGTTTTTATTTTTCAGCAATAAACAGTACAATCTTAATAAAATGTACATGGGTCTCCTTTTACTACTTTTCTCTCTGTAAATTTATGCACTGCTTATTTATTATCGTGGTAGGAAGATTGAATATTATGAGGTTATCTGAAAATTCTAATTCTTGCTAGTACTGAGCAGGTATTATAATACTCAAAAGAAAATCCATCTTTCCTTCATCAGTGTTTTAAGGGTCAGATGAGCCTTACAAATAGAAACTCAACCTCTGAGACACTTTTTGCATTTCACATGTGAATAACCTATTCAAGGGATTATGGAATGAAGTCTTTGGTAGCTGATAGAACCCAAGTGAATAGAGTTCGTTTTTGAGGCTGTCAGAAAAATGTCTTCTCCATATGGGCTTTACATTCTGGAAGATGAGAACATGGAATCTCTTGGCAATCTTTTGTTGCATTTGTGCCAGACATACAATATTTACATTAAATTGATGTTTGTATGTTTTGTACAGGAAGATTCCTTCCTTGGTATCACAGCGCTCTGTCTCAGACAGCAACCAGGAGAGGTTGAAACACATGATTAAATTAATGCATTTTTGCCTATTCACAATGAATTACTTGCACAATGTGCTGTGTTCTTGCCTCTTAGAGTTCTTGCCTGGAGTCTTCACAACTTTGTTACCCTAAGTATTTTATAGTGCTTCAGTGGTTCTACAAAGTATTTCAATTTTATAAGAAAAAAAAAAAAGCAACAAACCCAAAATTGAACTTGGAAATCCCAAGAAAAAGTGGTTTTTGTGTGATGACTAACGACTATCTTATGTATCAGAAAGTTTTACAAAATTAATCTCAAGATGATACAATATAAGGTTTTATTCAGGCTATTACCTTGCAAATTGAAACAATGGATTGGAAGACAAACATTTTATGCCCCCGATGGATGTTTATATTTTTATTTTTTTCTGCATTTAACACCTTAATTTAAAAAATTATTTCAATGGTTAGTGAAAAAATATTAATTTACTCTGAATATATACTTTTTCATCAAATGTACAATTTTTGTTATCTCTTAAATTCTGTTTGAAAAAACAATGTACTCTGGACTTCAGACAAGATTCTATCAAATACTATCAAAAGTGATGCAATTTAACAAAATATTTCAGTTTTGGCAAAACATATTTTAGGAAAACACATTTCTTCATGTTCACCCACTAATTTTACTGGTGAAAAACATCTGTTTAAAAATTATTTCTGGAAATATCATATCCTTTCAAAGGGCTTGGGATATTTTTCAGTTTTGTTTGCACTGCCTGTCCGTTTGCAGCTAAAATGATGCAGAAATAAATACAAAGAAGGCCCTTGTTGTGGTATATCAGTCTTGGAGCACGAAATGCTGGAATTATTGTGAGATAGACAATTATCAAGATTTCCAGCTTAATTTGCAAGCCCAAGGGGGAATCGTTGTTTAGATATGCCATTTAAGGTTTGTCCAAAGCCAGCCTTGGGTCACTTAAGAGTTCAGGAGAAAACTTCTGTTACATGAGCAATTATGGTTGTACTCCTACAATCTTATCTTCCACACAGAGACTTAGCTAGAGTGCTCAAAGATTAAAAATTTAAAAATCAAACAGTAATATTTCTACCATGGCTGCACACAGCCTGTACCCTAAAGTACCCATTCAAAAACCCCTGTGAGCCTACAGGACAGAAAGGCTAAGACTTGCTGCTATATGACAGATAAACAAAATCACTTATTACAAAACTCTAGCTGTTAATTTGCTTTCAGAAGTATCTGTACAACGCCTGATAAATCCTCCTATTTATGCATATACTTCCTTTTTAATGTTGCATGCTTTAGGGCAGTGTGGCTGACCCTTTAAGGCAGAAAGTAGGCATCAGTGAAATACACTTTATCTTTTGGGAAATGTGGAGGGTGATTAGGAAATACCTCTGGAATGGCTTATATTTTGATCAGGTGCATTTGCAGACACATCTCTTATCCTTCCCCAAAATTACAGAAGGATTTACAAGTCTTACTGTGAAAGTGGTGTCAAAGACATCTCTAAGTCAAGAAAGACATTCTTCAGAGCTTCAATCCATATGTTGAGAGCTTTCTTGGCAGGCAGCTCTCATCACAACAAGGTGTTCAAAGAGAGGGATTTGCTCTGAACTGGCAAGCTGTAATGACGCTTCACAGGCATCCTGTGAATTAAAGTGTGCTGGGATTTAAAGGAAACTGCATTGCCTTTCTATGTTACTGGCAAATTTAGGGAATTTGCTGCTTTTGAAATAAAATATAAATGCCCACAAAGGAGTTTTGTACACTACAGTAAATATAATAAGTTTTGAATTAACTCAAGCTTACTAAAGAAGAAATTATTTTAACATACCTGTTTGTTTTGTTATTTGATTATGGTGTCATGCTGTTCATAAATATAACGTGTATATAACACATTTTTTTGCTACTCTTACTGCTACTGGTCATGGACAAATGTGAGAACTAGAACTGGATTATTCAGAATATATGTTCAACTCTGTGCTTTCTTGTGGTGTCGAGTATAGGAGGGGAAACATCTGTGACATTTATACTGGGAATTGTCACAGTGATCCACATGATCATAGAATGATCCAAAATGCAGGAACGCTGCTTTTGTCTGATCCTGATCAGATTTTGAAAGAGGTGGGAAAATCCCCTGTTTTATCTGGGTAAAACAAAGTACATTGTAGTTTCAGCAGTTGATTTAGCCCTAAATACTCACAGTCCTCCATCCTACAAAAATACTGAGATGAAAAAGTAAAAGATCTTCAAAAGTCATGTTAGGCAGGAGTCAGGATGAATAATGAATGTCCTCAAGGAGTCAGAATTATTCAGGTTTAATATTACCCTTGGGTTATTGCAATCCAGGACAAAATGAAGAGCACATGGCACTGCCATTCCCAGCACAGTGGTTGAGGGTATTTGCACTGTTGGCAAGGAAATGGGGTTGGTCTGCCAGCAGGAAACAGATTCAAATTTGGTGAGGGCTACAAAACCGTGTCATTAATTGGAGGTGAAGAGCAGTAACAGATGTCTTGAATTATTGCACTACTCCCCAGACTTTTCAAGACAAATTTGCATAATTCAGGACCACTGTATTTCACCACCCACAGCTATTGCATATGTTCAAAAGACTTTGCTTCAGCTTTTAAGATTATTCCCTGATACATCAACTTTTTATGGTACATACATGGAGAATTTTACTGATGTATTTCATCCCACTGAATAGGGGCTGTTTCTCAGTAATCTAATATTTAGCTGAAATAATTTTGCCCTAATTTTGGTGATCTAGAGGTATAAGGAAAAAAAATGATGGTGAGAGAGTGCCAGCTAACAACAGTTTAATTTTTACATCCATTCTAATCTTGATTTCTTAAGTTAGACATATACACTGAAGTACGGCAGAAATGGGGTAGAATTCATAGATTTTAAAAAAAATCTTAAAGATTATATAATTTGGAAGATTTTTTGAATTCTTTTGAATTCTGAAGGAATTATTTTCTGTAGTTTCAGAAATGCTTTTGATATTTTAACACCTAATGCTATATAAAACAGCTCATTGATGAACTTATTAAAAAAGAAGGTTTTTGATAGAAATGTTGAAAAGGTTTTTTGTAATGATTTTTAATTGTCAATAAAAATCACTTTTTAATAGAGCTTTTCAGTTACACTTGCATGTTACCATTGAATTTACTTAGGTTGTATTTAGACTAACATTTTCTAGGTGGAACAGACCACAATTTATTCTTTACAGATGAAAACCATGGAGGTAGTCCAATTATTCAAAGGTACATTTTTATATAATTTGCACAGTAAGATTTCTTATCTTGCCCCTCTCAAAACAGCCCTTTCCCCTCTGCTGGCATGTCATGTTCATCAAAGCAAAAATGTTTTACAGCAAAATACCATGTCTTGTTCCAATGAAGGAAAAAACAAATCCCTGTACAGAGGTGAAGTTGGGTCTTTTTACTTTAGCTCAATTGTTGATGGAAAAGTCTTGGAAAAGATGAGTCAGAAAAAGTTGGGGTTTTTTGTAATTTAAAAAAGCTCTGGTATTGAATCCAAAACACGTTATAACAGTTCAAAAGAGTTTCAGCATGGGTAGACCTTTAAGTCCAACTCTTTTTTCTGGAAAGATAAAAGTTTAAAAATGCTGATTTATATACTAAGGCACTGTTTGCATATGTGCCCTACAGGCTTTGTTTTCATACAAGTGTAAAGCAAATCACATTTCACAGCCTTGAAGTTTATCATGAAAGGCTCAATATTTTGTCCATCTGCGAAGGAAAACTTACTTAATGGGTATCTGCAAAGAGGACAGTCTCCAAATTCCTTACTTCTTCCTTGAATGTACTGGAATTCCTTACCTTTTAAATAAGTGTTTTATTAGCAATGCAGAAACAAATCAGACTTCTCTGTAGAGAATAATTTATCAGATGGGAAAAAAATGACATGAAGAAAAAGAGTGCTGTTCAAAACCGACAGCTGCTCTGTTGCTAAAGAGCACTGACACATTTTTCCCTACTTTTCCCCTAAAAAGTGCATGGCCAACATATATAGATACAGCTTGACAATACATGCTGTAATTATGTGGTGCTAAGATATGCACTGTAATGCTGATTAACCAATTAGGATTCTTTTTTCCTTTGTAAACTGCAGTATATAAATTTTTAAGACCACATGCATCCTGCACTGACTGACAAATTCCAGTCAGCAGTTTTTCACATCACTGAGAAAATCTTAAAACTTATGCCTGCTATTCTGCTTCTTTTCCTGTAAAATTCCTTGATGTGTTCCGTTGTAGCTCATTGCTCTTTTCCATAGCTCCCTGCCTTCGTTCAACATTCTTTTTTAATAGTTTTAATCTTAGTTTAGGGGTTTTACATTTATTTTCATTCCAAGTAGTCTGTTTACTTAAAGTAAGGGGAGAAGTAGAATCCTGTTTTCAGCTTTAAAAACGAAAAGAAACCTACAGGTCCAATGGAGGTCTAAAGTCACACAAACTATTGTACAAAGGACTTTGTCCCAGTTGGGGAATCTGTTTTCTGCATTCTTAGTTTTCACCACACCTGTAAGCTGAATTTTTGGTATTACTACCAGATACAGTATCTGCCTATCAATCAATGTTTGCTTTTGTTAATTAAAAGCAGATGGCAAGTGCTTAAAGGAGGGGAAAAGAAAGAGTATGTGGTTGTTGATGAAGTGGAAAGGAAAAAATTGCATCTTGAACAAGTTACATCAAATGGCTTTTTGGAAAATACTCAATTCTATTTACTAAGAGGCAATGAAATCGCTGTGTCCACAGAACATTCCGCTTTATATAAAAAAGGCGAAAAAATATGTTACTTGTGGTTGAAAATGAAAAGACTTCATTAAGTCAACTGAATTTTATTTTATTTTATTTTCGCTTTGGACTAACCCTGAACTGATCTCTGTAAGATAAATCATCCCAGGCTGACTTAACAGAGCCTACATGTACCAGGTCAGGCCTCCTGGTCAAATAAGACCTATCACGTTCTCTGTTTGCTCTGCTGCCTGTAGAGTGCAAGTCTGGGGCTTGTGGTGACAATCTCTGATCTTTCAGGTATTAGGGAATTTTCTCCAACAATTTTCAGAAGACTTTGGACACAATCAGAATAAAATACTCAGATTGCAACTTCTTTACTCCTTCCTTGCTTTGCTCCTGAGCCAAGGTCTGGGTCAGGAGAGACAGCTCCTTTAACTGCAGTGGTGGTGCTTCTGCAAGCAAGCATGCAGGTTCCTCATTGCATTGTGAAATGGCAAATTTTCATATAAAAAGAGCACTCTCCCAGCAGCCAGACTAGGAAGCAGAGTCATCCCTGCTCAAAGAAAGACTCTATATCAATATCCAAATGCAAAATTACAGTAATCTCATGACTATAAGGCGCACCTTAAAGCCTATAACTTTGATCAAAACCTGGAAGCGCGCCTTATAATCTGGTGCACCTTATAGTAGTGAACTTACTGTACTTTGCTCAAACTAGATTCTTAACCATGCAGCTCAAACATTTTCTCAACTTCCAGATCACATTTGCCTCTTTTCTGCTGGGCTTTGAGCTTGAAATGTTTTGAAAGCACCTGGAAATTCTGGTTTTCAGCTGGCATCAGAGCTAAGCCATCCACATTTTAAAGTCTACTCTCAAGAGTTTCTTCAAGCTTTGAAATTAAAAGTATTTTAGGCTATTTGTATGGGGGCTGATAATTACTTAAAATCTTTAGTTGCTTCTCTTACTTCAGTGCAAGCTCTAAAAACATGGCAATTGGTCTTATGCAAATTTTACTGCATGAGCAGTTTAATTTCAAAATTCTTTTTTCAAGAGGGGACTTTCAGATTTTTTTTTTGTACTGTACTCTTTTGTTATCCTGGTTTGAAAATAAAAGTCTATAATAATAATCTATTCTGCAGGAAGCCAGAAAACTTTTCTAGGAATGTCATTGTCATATTACACCTTTTTAAAGTGCAAGTATGTTAATATAAACTGGAAAAGAAAAGATTGGGAAGATTAGGGAACAGGATAGAATTTCAGGAATGAGAGGAAGGTAGGAAGAGCAGTCTCTTTGCCTCATTTTGCATTACTCCTGAGTGAAATTTCAAAATGTGCTGGTATAACTTAAACAGCCTTAAAGGGGTGAGAAAAAGTCTTAAATGAACATGGCCATGCAACAGATTAGCTTAACATTGGGGTCACATTTTACATATGACAAGTGAGCCTGGGACATTGTAACTTCTTTTATCTTCTGCCTAATGCAGAAAATACATATGAAGATATACTGAAAAAAAAAACAAAACCAACAGAAGATGATCTCCTTTGAGAACAGTATCTCCTACTGGAAGTGGCAGCCACATAGAAAAAAATCAGGTATTTCATTTATATAAATTGTTGTCCCTACATTAGTTCTTTCAAGGCAAAAAATAAAGCAAGGGGGGGAAAAAAAATCCATCAGTTTATCTTTCTCTATGCAGTTACCTTGAGCACATAAGAAATTCAAATTATCCTACCTGCTGCCCGATTTGCTAATTCCAGTTCAAAAGAGCCAAGTATCCATTTTGTTTCTCTTGTGCACATTCATACAGACATAGCACAAATACACACATAGGCATGTTATTTGCCTGATAGCTGTATTCTTTAGTGAAATAAGTTATCCAGATTGAAAAATTTCTTCTCTCAGTGTGGGAAAACTCAAAAAACCCTTGTAAAACATTTTTTAAATGCTGGCAACCATGGATTTAAGCCAGAATAGTCAGCTTTATTTTTCTTTGAAGAGTGCAAAGATTTGCACAAACTGCTGCACCGCCTCTTCTCATGCAGGCACTGAGTCCCACAGAGGGCTCAGCTGTATCTGAATTGTCTTGCTGACCCTTACCCTCAATAATGCTGTGACTACAGCACTTAATATTGATTACTTTCCAAAGAGGGAGTGGGAGTACAGCTGTATTTTGAAGCAAACTATTTTCCCCCCAGATCTTCATGTAGAGATACCAGTGAACTTTCTGGGAAGAAGTGCATTGGCTCTGACAGCAAGTGCTCAAGATGAGGTGGAGTTTTCCCCTGTGCAGGCTGGCCCTGCACCAAACCATCACAGTTTGGACCCTGTGTCTGAAGCCACCACCCATTCACAGACAGGAACACTGGGATCAGTGGTTTTTGTCTTTCTCTCTGGTGCTATTGCAAGTTTCTTGGGTTCTTCCCAGTGGAAAGTGAAAAGCGTTTATGAAGCCTCAGTGTTCTCTGGGATGAGAAATTTATTTCCTCCCTTATTGCAGGCTTATTGATGGTCTTCATGTTACTTCCTAAAGTACATCTTAAGGAATTGTGTACTTTGAGGCTTGGGTTTGAAGCCATGCATATATTCCTTCAGGCAACTGGTGCCTAAGATCTCTTTTCAGTTATTTGGTCACTGTAGGGTGTATGACAACGTAACAAAATATTAAATGGTAGTTTGAAAAACCTTTAGGTATAAACAATAAGTAAAAGGTACATGAAGACAAAGAGTTTTGATTTATTTCCCATGTGACATATATTTCCTGTGTGAGTACAGCACATGAGACAAATGCTCTGTTAGATGAACAGAATTCAAAGCTTGGGTCTGAGTAAAAAAGAAAAAAAATAGTTCTTTAAGCTGTTCTCTATCTACATGAGGAAAAAAATCTACTTATCTTCCAAGATGAATCTCATGCCTCAGTGCATGCCCTACAGGAATACAAACTCAACATTTCATATGCAAGTCTTCCAATTCAAAACTGTGCAAGAGTTCAAAAGGTGTCTATAATAAAAAAAGTTGACTAGACTTTGTTCATGTGAAAGACAATTAGTTAAAAGCTACTGTTTTCCAGTTTCTCAAAACCCATGTGTTGAGGTGCTTGTGAATAATACTTTTTCTCATTATAAAAATTCTGTAAACTTAAGTCACTCAGGGCCATCAGGGAAAAAACATTTCTGCATGTAATGTGATTTCACACCACATTAATCCATGTACAGCAGATTTTTCTTAGGAATTGCTCTTCTGTATTTACTTGGTCACTTCCAAGAGTTGACCATGAAGAGTCAAGTCTTCTGTACAGACACAAAAGGTAAGGAATTATATTATTAATCTTAGGCTGCCATATGGCAGCCTTTCAGGCTTGCTGGAAATAAAATATAAGGTTTTAAAAAAAAAGTGGCATGGTGTCTTATCTCCAAGTAAAGGTTAAATGCTTTAGGCTGAGCTATATAGACATGACCTGTGCTTGAAGACTCTGAGACTTATCTCTTATAAGGAAGAAAAACAGCAAGCATTTTTATCACTTTTGTGGAAACATGAAAGAGAGGAACTATGAGAAAGCCATAGACACTGGAAAAGAGAATATGAAAATATGCTTCTTAATATATATTTATGTTAAACTGAGCACTAGTTCTATTATTTTATAGGTGACATTCAGGTTTTTTCCACTTTCAGGGAAAATTGATGTGGGTTTTATTGCTGTTTTTCTAAAATTTCACTGTTAAAATATATTGTTTCCAGCAAACCAAACTTATAAAAATGAATATATACTTCCAGAAGGTTAAAGTTTTGTTTTCTACTAAGTGTTCTTTTCACACTGTTAGATGATCACTGTTTTACTCCTCTTATTGCTGTACTCGACCCAAGCACCCTCATGTAAAGGAAAACACTGCCTCTTCAATTGTTTGGTGGAAAGATGCATTTGTGTAACCCTGCTTCCTCAAGGCCCATGGCTCAAAGCAGCACACAACTCTGTAGAATTGACTGAAGAAGATGAACTAAGGAGGCAGCTCCTGATTTCTGGATAAGATTGAAAGTGGATGTTTTTAGGAATTAATTGTTCATAGCAGAGTTGTTGGAGAACAGTGAGATCCATGCTGGATTACTGAGAGACCATGGGTCTGTTGGGCACTTGGGCTCCTGAATGAGTGAGCAAACCCCTCTGGTGTGCAGTGCTGGGTGGGCTGAGCTCAAATCCCCTCCAGGATTTCCCTGCTCAGTGAGAGCTGCTGTGGGAGGCAGTGGCTGTGATCCTTGTCAGCAGCACAGAGGTACCTGCCAAATTCACAGCACTGTGCACTCCACTGGGCTGCAGGCAATCCTATGCTTTTTATCGGGCTAACACACACACCCTGCTGGTGGTGACACTTAATGTCTTCAGCACTTTGGGAGTTTTGTGTAGTTTGCAATGCACATGGCTCTTTATGAGAGGAGATCTTTGATTATTTTCCATTGCCCATGAACTGAGGCATACCCACACTTCTGACTATAATTATGCCTCTGGTAAGAGCTGTTCATTCCTGGCAAGATCTACCTCGGCAGGAGTAAGTGCATTTTGCTGACTGTAAGGTGTGTAGGATTTAATAGCAAAGATGAGTCCACAATATTCCATAGCTCATCTTATTTTAGCACTTGTCAACCACTTCCAGATTTACTTTGAAATTGTTCCTGTATTTCCCACAGTTATGGCATTTCAGAGTGATTTATCCATATTGGGGAGAATGGGAGGCTTGGAGCTGGACATGGTCGATCTTTAGCATCTGTATTAGCATTATGTAGGAAAAGCAGATTTCTGACACTAGCCACACACATTTTATCAGAATTTTAGGAAGCCATCTCCAAAGGGCTGATACTGCCCTTTGTCTCCTGATACTTAGGAGACTGTGGTGGTAAGAGATTGCCCTTCATTTGATGTGAACTTCAAGCAGCTGATGAGCTTTTTTTTTTTCAGGAAAAGGTTATGGAAATAAACAGTTACCACTCAGAGCACACAAATAATATTCAAGGTGGATTAAATCTTGTCAGTGAGTAGTGAAGAGGACCTCCAGAATGTGCAACAGAAAAGCAGAGGCTGCTCAATCAGGACACAGAATGTCTTTTGAAGCCAGGCTCTGCCTCTTCAAGCTCAGCAGGAAGGAGAATAAAATAAGCAGCAGATGAAGTGTGGCTGCAGGACACTTATTTTTCTCCCTTCTTCCCAAAATGTGCTCTTTGACAAGAAATCAAAGAATGCAGCAGTATTCTTTTGCAGGCTGCACATAACTTATTTTTTTTTCCTTTTAGGTTTTTTGATGCATTGTCTTTGTCATTGATGAGACAAAGCAAGCTAAATCTGTTTAAATTATTTCTCCACTAATCTATAATTTTAGTTGCTTTTTGGTCTCATCTTAATCATGACTCTGACTCCATTTTGTGTGTATGCATGTGCATGCCTGAGTACAGGTGGGAACCAAGAAAACCAGTCCTGATATCCCCTTTACCTGGGGTTAGAGCAAGGGCCTTAGAGCATGGCCCGAAAATAAGACTGCTCTAGCTCAGCACAGGCTTTGTAGACCTTACAAGACGTGTGTACAGAAGAAAAACCTGAAGCATCACATTACTGCAGCTCTCAGCACTTAATTCCTCTGCACTATTTTCAGTCATCTGTTCCAGTCACCTTTGCCTGAAATTCAACTCTTTCTACTATATTTATATCCCAGGCACTTTATTTCTACCACTTGAACTATGTGTTGTTCAGGATATTAAAAATAAATATTATCTTAGAAAATGCAAAGATTTCCAATATCTCATTGCAAACCTCAGTCATTTTTGGCTATGTATGTGCAGATGATTGATTATAGTAATTTCACACTCATAAGCTGCACCTGGCTATAAGCCACACTTCCGGGTAGCCAGGAAGACCACGGAATTTGGCCATAAATAAGCCAAACCGGGTGATAAGCTGCACTTCTTTTTTTTAAAGCGAGGATCCATGTGCAACAAAGTAACGAATTAGTAACAGAATCGCGCAATGGTGGGGTTTGCTGTCAGCTGCTCAATTTGCAAACAGTTTTCACAGACTCGTGAAGCCTTTAAACAACTCCAGGCGCCCTCCCTGTGCCATGGGACCCGGCACTCCCACCCCTGGCCACCGCGGCTCCTCGCCTGCTCAGCAGCGGCGGCCACTCGCCGCCTCGCCGCACGAAACCGGCGGCTCAGAGGCTTGCCACCCACCCAGCAGCAGTTCTGTGGCAGCTCCCCACCTGGCCGGCTTGCATTTCCAGGTTGGCATTTCACCGGAATTTGTCCATAACAAAGCCTCACCTGGTGATTAGCTGCACTTCCGGGATCGGCTCGATTCTTCAGTGAAATAGGTGCAATTTATCAGTGTAAAATTGCTGTATATTTGCCTAAAATAAGTCAGAAATCAACAAATTTTAAGTAAGGGGTATCTGAAATGTATTTATTTTTAAAAATTATTTTTTAATCCAAATTAATAGCTTACATATTGAAAAACAAATATTCTGTGCTTTTACATAGGATCCTGAAAGGTCATTTTGGAAGTTTTTTTAGGCATAAACCTTTTAAAAATAGTGACTGATGTTTGTTGCATAAGGCAGAAATAATGTCATCAGTGACTTATATAAAATGATATGGTAAATGGGATACCAACATCAATTGATAGACATAAAAGCCACCAAATTTTGTTCAGCTTTTAAAACCCTCTTCTAACTTCAATCCAATAAGGGACTTTGGAGAACCTTTGCTGTAATGATGGAATTGCTTATAATTCAGTTGACTTTATTATATGAAAAATATGCAGATGAATAAACTGATAATTTTTATTTATAACCCATAAAAGTAAATCTGACATAAAAATGGTGAAAAGTGCAACATTAAAAACAATCTGGGGAATGGGAGAATGGTGGAGGCTGAGGCTGTGTGTGTTTGAGTCAAGGCAGACTTGGCTCCATGGCATGATCAATAGGAAGGATTTTGCCCAGACTCACATTCTGCTGTGAAAGTCACAGCTGCTCAAGAGTTGAGACCACAGGGCAATAACGATATCTTCTGGTGTAGAAATACTGATGTCCTTTCCTTGAGGACAGAGGTGCAGGAAGAGGGGAAGGAAGAATCAGCTGTAAATGGGAGACTGCAGTGAAGTTTCCAGGGCTGGACTGAAGCCCAAGCAGACACAAAAAGGTGTGAATGTGGTTTTTCAGCTAAATATGCATGTGGAGGCCTGAGTTAAAGGATGAAGCTGTAGTCCTACTGTTCCACCCAGTCATGTTTAAAGCCTTCAATTTGGTATGTCTTTGACTCCTTTGCAGAATAACATGCCTTCCTGTGAGGTTTTGAGCTGCTTAGAGTAAATCACCCATTTTCCATTTCTAATCAGTTCCTTTTTCACTGTCCATGCCCTTACTTGTCAATTGTATGTGGACTGCTATGAGGCCTCATCCCTATTTGTTCCCTTTCCAAGATAAATAAATTTAGACCTAGTATTTTAACTTATATATGGGTCAGGTTTATTTTTCTTTTCAGCACCTTCAGTTGCCATAAAGTTCCAGATGATTTGTTGCATCCCAGCTGTTTACAGAAGGCCTGTCCCATCTTTGGTACCTCTTCACAGCTACCGTACAAAAGCTGCTTTTTCTTTTAGTCATTCACTCAGCTTCAGAAACACTGCATAATATTTTGTAGGATCATGTCTTTGTTGCTGTCAAAATACGAATATGCTGCAATAATTTTCCTAGATTATTTACTTCCCCCATAGAGCATGAAATTAATAATTTTCCCCCTGGGATTTACAGTTCTTCAAAGAAAAAAATTCCTGCTCCTATTCCATCACTTTCCAGCTAGTCCTAATGCCTTTTCCAATTCAGTGCTGTCTCAGAATTTCATCCACGCTCTCTATACAACAACTTCCAGAAGGACACATCCCAACTGTCAATCATATTGCATGCTGTCTCTTCCAATGTGATATTACTTCTGTATTACACATTCCTTTATTTGCTTCTTTAGCCAGTTGTAAATCTACATTTATATCTCTATTAATGCATATTGGTTCGGAGAAATATGTCAAGCTAGATTTTTTGACATAGATTATCAAATGTTTACTAGAATTTAATTGTAAAACACTACATATCATTCTGATAAACTAATAATCAGTTTGGGAGGGAAGGGTCCTTTTTCCTCATAGCTGATTATTTCTTATCTATTCTCCTTTAGAATTTTTCTCTCTGAAGCATGTATTATTTTATTTCTTTTTAATTTATTAGTTGATAAGAACTGCCGTTTTTTCCTATTGTAGATCAGTATACTTTCCTTTCTCAGTATTTTTGAAACCTACATAAATTGCAGTATCACTTGAAAATGAACTTGATAGCTCAATTTGTTTTTAAAAATAACATGGACTATAAATCAGCAATAAATGATCTTACAAAATTATATGAGAGTTGTATATATATATTCATACTCAGCAATACTTTATTAAAAGAGGGCTCCTTGCAGATGGGAGGGAGAAGGGAAGGACATAGTGGCTATGCCTGGTGATGCAAAGGAGACAAGATCCATGAGCTTGTATTATCCCATTTGCTCCATCAGAATGCTACAGCCAAAGTTAAAGATCTCTGAGATATGATGTAGTGACAGATTGAGGCATCTAAATATCTTGTGTTCTTAGAATAGACATTGGGTCTGTGTCTCAGGGTCTTTGCAACATGATTGATTTAATGGTGCCAGCATGTCCAAAATATGCTGCTTTCATTACAGTTCTCTGCAAAGATTTATAGAGATTTAAAAAGGCCTGAAGACAAGAAAGTGAGGAAAGAAAAGAACAAGTGAAAAGGACAGAGTCATTCAGGAGTGTAGCTGTTCATTTAATTTAGTCAATTAATTGTATCAATTTATGGTTTCTACTAGAAAAATCTAAAAATAGCCCTTTAAGTTTTTAACAGATTGAGACACACTTGGCAGAACTGCCCATTTTAAAAACACAAAATCTCATTATATTCACCCATGAAAGTGTTTAATACTTTAATACAAAAAGATCCCCAAAACAACCAACCTTGAAGAATAGGAAGGAAAAGAGAACGGAATATATTGGAAAATCTTCTGTTCTAAGTTTTTAAAAATCAGACCTGGACTAGGAATTGGCTGTGACAGATAGCCAGCTGCTGCCACTTAGAGCTGCCACAGTGAAGTGTATTAGGGTGACTGCAGGGACAATGAATGAATCCCTGCAAGCAAACACTGCCAATGCAGCCACCCCAAATCAGATCAGCATTTCAGAGACAGTCTGTGTGAAGAGCACATGCCTTCAGGAGAGAAGATAATGATGGGAAACAATGGCCATTTAAGGGCCTGCAACTCTATGTGTACCTTTAAATGTGGAGTCCTGCCTACTGTATCTTTGTAGGAGTTAGTTGAAAGTTGCAATGATAAATGTTTCGCATTTCCAGTCTTCTTCCAGACTGGAATCAAACTTGGATAATAAAACACTAGTAGCTTATATTGGATAAAGGAAGTGGGACATGAATAACACCACGGTAAAAAAAAAATAAAAATTACTAGAGAGATATTGCGTGCAAAGATATCTGAAGGAAAAATATGGTTTTTCAATGAATTTAAAGGTTTAAAAGTTTCATTCAATTTTGGAAAAAAAACTCCAAGATTTTGAAAAAAATTCAAAATAAAATTATGGAGAAATATGAGGTTTTGAGTCAAAAGCAGAAATGGTTTTATATGAGAGTTCTTTTGACTTCAATATGTGTTTCTCTTGTGATCTGAGATAGATGTTTTACTGTCTGAGTTTTATTAAGAATTTGAAGTTCTTTCTTTGACATCCCAATATCTGAACTAATGCATGGGAGGATTAATCTTAATATTTCTCCTATCTGCTGCCTGGAACAGACAGAAGGGCTTGCATGTTCAAAAGTGTTGCTGAAACAGACACATTTCTGGAAGACATTTTCTTCAACAAAATTTCACTTCCTCAAAAACATTTGTTCAGCTTTAATCATTGTGTCCTTTTCTCTTCTACTATTGTGGCTATCTGCCATTTACTGGGAAATGTAAGGACTTAATTGTTCAAATGCCATTACAATGCTGTGGGAGCTAATTATCTAACTCTTTCAGTTTTGAAAATGTCAGATATCCTTTCTTTGTCAATGGAGCTTCTAGAGGGTCCTCTAACTGACAGCAAATTCATAAAGAATTAACTCATAAAGTATTAATTCATAAATAATTAATTGATAGAACCAAATTTCTGCAGGCTGCCATGTAATTTCACCAACTCCTGATGGGTTTTGCTCAAGTGCCTTTTAAACACTGACAGGCTTGGAGCATCAACCACTCATCTTGGAAGCCTGTTCCAGTGTTTTGCCACCCTCTTGGTAAAGAAGTGCTTCCCAATGTCCAGTCTGAACCTCCTCTGATGTAGTTTTAAACCATTCCCATGCATCCTGTCACTGAATCCCATGGAGAAGAGATCAGCACTTCCCTCCCTCCCTCCCTCCCTAAGTGGTTTATGCTGCAAATGAAGGTTATCTTCATCACAGATATGAGAGAAAGATGTATTTTCTGAAATGAGAGGGCTATTGACATCACAAGAGGAAAAGGAGAGGGAAATATAAAAAAAGAATAATCCAATGAGCATGCCTCTCCCAGGAGCAATACATCTATTTGGTGCTATTTACCTTGACCCAGTTACTTTCTGAATCAAGGAAAGACAAAAGGAAAGAAAGGTCACTTCTGAGATGTGGGAACATTTGCTCAAAGTCTCTAAAAGGTCTGCACATTATTAGAAATATCCATGGAAGAGTAAAGAACAACATTTGAAAACCAGTGGTAAAAACCAACTTGGCCCATTAAATGGGAGAAGCACAGGATAAGACTCTTATCCCAAGGGTGACAAGTCTAGACTGACTTTGGTCTCTGGTCTGTCTAGTGGCTTTCTTAAGAAAAGAAAGAACTGTATTCACCTCTTCGTATCCAAAGAGAGGTTTGTCTTGGTTCAGGAATTTCATGAAATGAAATTTAGAAGAAAATGTGCTTTTGTTATTTGAAACAGAAATGTCTTAGATCCTTGTAAGGCTGCTTTATAGGCTTTCCTCACACAGTTAGAATCACATAACACAATATGACACAGTCTTTCAAACTGTACCTGTACTTCTGAAAGCTCCCTAATATGCTGTGCATGATGTACAGTGCTACCTCTGAACTCACAACCTTGTATAGAAATAGCTTGGAGAGAACTACAAAAAACATAATGAATCCTCATGTATGAGAGGTTGTGACCAGTATTTTTTGAAGTCCTAGTGGGAGTTATTTTTCAGATGGGAGTAACTCTATGGCTTTGTCCCCACAGAGTGACAAAAAAACCCCTCTTTTCTTCCCTTTATTGATATTAGTGATATCACAAGAGTTGTTAACATTAAGGTTAAAATTTTGTTTCCATTATAAATCTTGTTTGTAGAGGTTTTCACATCTGGCTTATTTCAAATTATATCAAGCTTCAAGAAATTTTGTGTCTAAACTGTCAGCATGAGTGTGATTTTTTTAAAGCAAAAATGTTTAAATCCATTAAAATGTTAGAGCTATGGAGTGGGAAAGCAGAGCATGTGTTCCCATGGGATCAATGAGAATTTTGCCTTTGACTTCAATGGAAACAGGAAGTGGGCTATAATGCATAATCAGTCTGAGAATTCCCCAGCCCCATCCCATGCCCCAAACCTTAGCTAACATTTAAAAGAGGATTTTGATGTGCGTAGGTGATGCGTCTTTTCCCTTTGCCAATCTTTCAAGGATATTTTTGTGATGTTTTAACCTGAATTCTCATCTGGTCACAGGGTCAGTACACCTCTACTGAAATAACACAGTCAGAACAATGGCAAACAAGCCACTCCAAAATCTCCAGTGCCCTCAGTGTAAGAGACTGGTATTTTCTTTCGAGTGCCCTGAAATGTGAAGTCACAGCATGAGAGTAACTAGAGATGAAAAGTTGAGTATTAGGTTGCATGTTACTCTCCCCTGCCAGTCTAAAATTTTTCCCTGCAGCTTGCAATCTAGTTTTAAATGACCTGAGTATTAAGGGGCATCTCCATCTTTTCTCAGGAGCATTTACCACTTTAAGAGGCCTTGCTTTAGGAAACATATCCAGATAGCTACCAGATACTCCCTGAACTCAGTCTAAGGGTAACCTCTCTGACCACACAAAACAATCATGTTGTCTTTGACTCCTGCTCCTTTCACTTCTTGCAGACAATGAGGTCTATTTCTTCCCACCTCCTTCTTTCCTTTACCTAGTTATTCACATAGGAGTCTTTTCATATGGCCTTTTACTATTGTCTTTTTTTTTTTTTTAACATGGAAGTATTTTATTTTAAGCAACCATAGATAGTAAAGGCATTTCAAAATGTGTGTGTGTGTGTGCGTGTGTGTGTGCTGTAGGTTGCAGTACAGCAGAAATATCCTCATTCTGAAATTGGTAATATTTCACAGCCCACAAGTAGTTGTCTTCTGTTTTCTATTTGCTCTTGCACAAGCATTGGCTGTAAAAGTTACTGTCCAAAAATATTCCTGGCAGCTGTAATAACATCCAGCTTTTCCTGTATTTGGGAATGTTGCATTATATAATTTAGGACATATCATGCAGTGTCTGATACATGCTAACTGAAATAAAGCAGCTCAAACAACAACAGAACTTTATGCTGACTTTCATCTTTAGCATAAGATAGCTCAACTGACTATAAGAGCATAAGATAAAATAATCTACCAGAAACGTGGTTTTGAGTAAGCTTTTGCTCATAATAGTGTATACTGCTGCTCTCAATAATAAATCTTAAAAATAAATGCCCATGATGTACATCCCAGCTCATCCATTCCCAGATTGTGAAACATTCAGCTGTGTATCTGAGATCAGTGAAGAATGGTAGCAAACAAAATGCAGTAAAGTGAACAATCCAAATTTACATAATCCATGGGGAATTTGGTGGATATTTCCTGCATTAGAACAGACTATTTCACTTGGAAGTCCCTTACAGTGATCATCTAGTCCAAATGCCTGAACAATTCAGGGCTGATCAATGTTAAATCTCCTTAGTAAGGACATTGCCCAAATACGTCTTAAACACTGAGAGGCTTGGGGCATCACCTCTCTGTGAAATCTACTCCAGTGTTTGAGCACTCTCATGGTAAAGAAATGTGTCCTAGTGTCCATTCTGAAACCCTCCTTGTGCAGGTTTGAACCATTTCCATAATTCTTGTCACAGGATACCAGGGAGCAGAGATCAGCAAGAGATCAGCGTGAGCTGGGTGAAGCCAGGGCCTCACCAAGATGAATGAAATTTTTCCCCGATGTCAATGAAATTGAGATTTCTATATTTCAGTACAAAATCTGTATTTAGCTGTAACTGTGAAAAATAAAAATTGATCCAAGGTGCCTAAGCTTATTACAATAAAGTCAACTGCAGAACGAAAAGGAACAATTCCAAAAAATTCTCTCAAGAGCAGTACAGAAAATAGACAATAATTTAGACTTGTTTATAGTTATTCCCATTCATACTGTACTGATTGGCAGCTCAGATATTACTCTGTGAACATCTTTATTTCCACAGCCTTGGTCCAAACTTATTTGTACTTCCAGCCCTCAGCATTCCAGGCCTGTCACCAGTAAAGAGAGTAAAGGAATATTAAATTAAACTGGGAACTATGCATTTATCAGCTTTGCCTCTGTGGTGAAGAGGCCTGATCTGGCACCTCTGTAAGCCTCCTCTTTTTATGTTGTGAAGGCTGAAGTGGCCCATATAACACACAGCCAAATTCTCAGTCTTTTAGTTACTTTTAAACTAAGTTTTAACAGGACTGTCAAGTACCACATGCAGTATGTCAGTTAACACTGTAGAGCAAAATTGACAAAGAGCACTTTATGTACCTTCAGAGCAAGTATCTCTTTACCAACACTTTTGAGCTATTTTAGGTTTGTAAGCTGCAAGTATCTCCTGCCCTCAGATTTGATAACAGGAGAACCAAGACTAGAGATGAGTAGCACCTGGCAATTAATAATCTGGCTAGTCTGCTGTCTTTAATAGGCAGAATGATAAGAGTTTAAATTGTCCTGACTGTGGCAATCCCTTCTCCAAATACTAAGAAGTATTTGTTTCACAGTCACAGGAGGGCTTGCCCCTCTCCTTATTTATATGTAAAGATCTCTCAGAAGCATGTGAAAAATCAGAGAAGAGTTAATCCAGAGATAAAATACATAAAAGTAACATTATTTGTGTCAATTGCCAAAAATGAAAATTCTCCCCTAATTTTGTGGAAGTAAGTAAATGGCTTTCAAAATGCTTTAATTGTTCAACATTACATTCTTCTCATTGTGTCCCAGAATAGCTAAACCCCTTCATATGCTGCGGTTAGATTTTAAGAACCAGTGACTGAAATGAAAGGGAAATGAGAAAAGGGCATTCTAAAAATTTTCTAGCTTGTCTTATAGTGTTTCCATTTAATAACATCTGCTAGTCACTAATCATGAAAGGAACCCCTACCAGCCTGGAATACCAATACATGTTTGAAAGCAAGAGTCTTTCACCTCTTGCAGGTGGGCGAATACTTTCATCTTAAAGTAGTAAAAGCAGAATATTTGTATTTTCCTGCCCAGTTGGCAATGCCCTCAGTGTTCCTGTCCCCAGGGTCTGTCAGGTGGCCCACCCTGGCTGTGACCACACTGGACAGCAAATCTGCACCACATCCACACTCAGCCTGCAGCACCTCCTGTACCAAACCTGTAAATGTGGTATCTGCACCACTTAATTAACTGCTTTTCTTCATTTTCTCCTGTCTTCAAAAAGTCAGGATTAAAGACACAAAGGAGACGAATTTTCTCATGTTCAGGCTTGGTTGTTTATTAAATCTTATCTAAAGTACAGAGAGTTCTGCAACACTTCTAGCTACCAGCTAAAAATGGAGGTGAATTGAGTTAGTTGCAAGGTCTTTTAAAGCCAAACAGTCCAATAGAGAATTAACACCTCTATTGTTTATACTTTTGACCCAATAACCAAACCCCTGTGACCCACAGTGCAGCACTAACTGTCCAACCAGAAACGACTGCCTGAAATCATGAAGAAGAAGGAAGAAGACAGAAACAACACCAAAATCTTCCACCTTGTCCCATATCCATTACTATATTCTAAAAACCCAATTTTTAAACCCTTCACCATGTGAAATCACACACTCCTATTTGAAATACACACCCTGGACTTTAACTCCATCACTCAAATTTGGAAGCTTTCTCCAAGGCCTCAGGTCAAAAGCAGTGTTCTCCAGGGGTCAGTGCCAGAAAGCACAGAAAGCTCAAAATTCCCAGATTTCTGGGTTCCAACCCAACCTGTGCTCCCCTTGCTCCAGCTGCAGACCGGCAGCTGCTGCCAGCTCTGGGCCATTGCATTGGGTGCTAGGCTGGGACTTCTCAATTGCTTTCTAAAATATGTTTAAAAAAAAGTGGTCTTTTTTGAGCAGCACATGGCAAAGTTCTGCCCATCACATTTTGACTGCAGCTGAGTGACTTGCCTTGGCACACAGATCTATCAGGCAGAAGATGATTTTGTTTCACTCCCCAGCATGGTGATTCTAGCAGATCTATAAACGTAAATAATACAAATATAAATATAAATATAAATATAAACATAAATAAATATAAATATAAATATAAATATAAATATAAATATAAATATAAATATATTATAGATAGATATAGATATAGATATAGATGATATAAATATAGATGAAGAATGTGAGAGTTGTGAATTTTAGAGGTTGTTTTAACCTTACAGAGACCCCAATAATTTATTATGTAATAGATGTAAAAGATGAATAAATACAGGAAAAGTGACTTGAATTTCCATGGTAGCCTCCTGGAAATTTTTCCTGAAATCTTTTTTTTAACCAATGCACTAAGTTTCTCGTTAATTTGACTTAGATGGATACATAAATTTGGAAGGAGCATAATTAGAAATTCTGTGACAAACATAACAGAAGTAGAGAAACCAGTTCCAGTGTCCCATACAGGCAGGTTACGTAACAGCAGCTCAGGCAGGGCTGGTTTCCAGCTGCTCCTCCATGATTTGCACCCCTGGGCTGCTGTGTGGGTTTATCCCATCTTGGGTGCAAAACAGCCGGGCTGCAGCATGGGCTGTGGGGCACTGGGGACTGCAGCTGGGACTGTCCCACCCACAGCAGAAGCAGGGCACCTCCCAGGACATGGGGACAACCTCAGCCCTGACTATCAGGCATCTCTCTAGGGATAGGGGGAGATTAAAACCTTGTGTTTGTCCGTCTTGAACTTCATGTATTTTCTGTTGGCCTAGTCCTCAAGTTCTCAACAGAGTCTGAATTGAAGCTATATTGACTGGCATATTGTTTTGTCACCTTATTTCAATAAAATCCACAACATTGCTGAGGATGTATTTTGACTCCTAATCCCAAAGAGAAGGTACTGAACATCATCATTACAGGCATTGCCTTGTGGGATACAGCACTCCTGACTAGCCACAATGTGGATGCACAATTTGTGAGCATGACAATTTCAGCCAGTGTCCAGCCCTTAACTACAGTAATTTCACACCTATAAGCCTCAACTGGTTATAAGCTGCACTTCCAGGTTGGTGGAAAGTCCACGGAATTTGTCCATAAATAAGCTGCACCAGGTGATAAGCCGCACCTTAAAAAAAATTTATTTATTTATTTATTTATTTATTTCCGAGCAGCAGAGGGGGTGCTCCCCGTCCTGCCCACTCGTTCAGCCCGGCCCGGCCCCACGGAGCCCGCCTTCCCAGCAGCCCGGGTTGGCACGGCCCCATACAGCCCCCCTTCCCGGGGAACCCCCAGCCTGCCAGCTCCCAGCAGCCCACAGCAGCCCCCAGCCCCACCCGGGACTTCCACAGGGGGCGGCCCCAACCCTGGCTTGGCTCAGGGCTGCTGCGGGCTAGCACTTCTGGGTCAGCATTTCGCCAGAATTTGTCCATATATAAGCCACACTGGGTGAAAAGCCGCACTTCCGGGCTCGGCTCAAAACTTCAGTCAAAAAGCTGTGGTTTATAAGCGTGAAATTACTGTACTCAACTTCCACTTGCGAATGCTATGGGAGGTGGTGTCAAAGGCCATATTGAAGTTGTGATACATGTGATACATGCATGTACATACCACAAATAAATACTTTCCATCTGTTCTCACATCTGGTCACTTTATCACAGAAGGTTATCAGGCTGATCAAACATGATTTATCCCTGAGGGATTGACACTAACTGGTCCTAACCACTTTGCCATCCATGTTGACACTGAATCACGAAGGGCTGGTTCTATAATCGCTCCAGGAACAGAGGCAGAACTGACAGACATTTTCATCCCTAATTCACTTTCTGGTCTGTCCCAAGACAGGAGTAACTACCCTTTCCCCGGTTATTAATAATTTTGCCATGGATCATGAATTTCATCAATGATTCAGAACAAACTAATATCACATCAACTAACCAATTCAGCATCTGGGTGAATCCGAAACCTTTTGGGCTGACTGGATCCAAATCTTATGACATTGTTATTAAAACTTTGAGTCTCAGAGATTGGTGTCAGCCAGGCCAGAGTACTGAAGGTTTTCATTTTGAATGGAGGTACCTGTCCTCACCATTTGGAGACACATTTAGGCTTCATTGAGTTTTATTTAAGTCACTGAGGCCACTAGGCATTTCTTTTATTCTTGAACTGAAATTCCATTCTTTCAGTTGTTTTGTTTCAGTATTTTCTATAAGATTTTCCTTGTTGTTTACTATTTGTCTATATCATTTCCTTCCTCTGAAAATTCATTTGTTGAAGAACTCTCTAGAACAGCTGAAATTTTTGTAATATAAGAGATGCATTTTTAAATCACCGGTAGCCTTGGAAGAAAAGCCTAGATTGGTTTTCAGAAGAACATGAAGTTCCCATTGCTAGGATTCAAAAATGCTAATTTATTCTAAGACATTAAAATTCCTAAGCATGATGATCAAATTCCTGTTTTTATTAGAAATTTGATTGACCCAAGTGTACTTTAAAAGCTGTGAATTCCCATAAGAGAAATATTAATTATGTAAAAAGGGTTTAATTGAAGAAAAGCTGATTGATTTTATTGAAATTCTAGTTTCGGTAAAGTTCTAGTCTTTCAAAAGCATTCCTTAATACTATTCTCCTGGTATTTGGAATGACATAACTGCTGCTTCTTTCCTTCAATAGTTGCATGAGGCACAAAAGAATGTTTAAACAGAGTTTATTCAGCAAGAAAAAAAACAAATAGACAAAAGGTTATGCTTATTTCTTATACTACAAATAAATTTAAATCAACCCTTTCCCAATCCTATAGCCAAATACTTGTGAAATGTTCAGTTGATGGAAAAAAAACGATTTTATGTCTTATGGATCTTTTTTCCTCTGAGACTCTGAAATCTATGTCTACTTACATTCCTATAATACAATTTTCATAATTAATCTGCAACTGTTAGCAAACCATACACTGAGGTTCTCAATTCTGCAGGAACCCATATAATCATATGTGATATGTTGCCAAGGGACACTGTAATATTAATAATATTGGATGCAGAGATGGGTCTTGCAAAGGTTTTGGAGACAGATTGGATAGACTTGGTATCACTGACCATGGGACCACAGGCTACTGGGTGATAGTATGAGCTGTGACCTTGGAACTTCCTATCCTAGCAGCCAAGAATATAATAATACAGAATTCCAGAAGTTTTAAAGTTCCTCTTTGTAGAGGCATTCTTTCTGTGCTGGCTGCATGAGAAACTTCTCTACTAGTAAAATAAAGGTGGACAATGTCTGGGGCTGCTTATGCTCTTTAGTTGTTGGCAAGCAGCAGCTGTCTGGACTAGCCCTGGGCTTGGTAACAATTTCCCAAAAACACCTTGACTTGGACCTATAAAACCGGTCAGAAACTCTTCGGGGGGAAATTTGGATGCAACCACCTTATGTTTAGGGATAAGAGAGTTTATTTATAAGTACAGTAATTTCACTAATATAAGCCGCACCTTTTTCATTGAAGACTCCAGC
>VRYO01001463.1:17185302-17234970 GCA_009812075.1 Sialia sialis
CAGAAGTGTGGCTTATATTCAGGTGCAGCTTATAATCGTGAAATTACTGTATATAAAATGCCATCCTAGATGGCCTTGGGGTCTTAGCTGAGTCTTTTTACTAGCATGTGATCTTTCATAAATGATTTTATCCGAATAGGTTTATTAGAGAAATCTCCACCACGAAGATTCCTTTTAGAGCTGTTATTGATGTTGAAGGTCACTGGCACAATACAGCACTCTCATGGCACTGAGAACACACTTGGGCACTCCTCTTGTATCACAAACCAGAGCAATATGACCGGTCAGGTCTTTTCTGCATTCCTACGAGAGGCTACTTGTCTGCAGCCCACTGCAACCAGCTGTGCTCCTTTGCTGTCCAAAGTGGGCAGTTCATCAGTGAGCAGCAAAAGTCTTTTTGCATTCAAGAACAACAGATTGACTGAATCATTTTTAATTACTGCTGAATTGATGGAAGTCTGCAAATAGTCCGACATGTCTTATCACATATCACAGCCATTGTAGGATCAAATTGCTGTCCATATGAGGGCAGTTAACTTCCAGATGTTAAAGGAGCAATTTAAATTTTCAGGACTATGTTGGGAATTTTTCCAAATTAAAAGTGACCTTTTTTGTGTGTACAGATAGCAGCAAGTGATCAGTTTGAGTGAATGTGTGAAGCTCCCTTTAATTTGGTGAACCTGTGCCAAATTACAAAGATTATGGCTGCAGGAGGAGACAGAATAATTTTAAAGCAATCTCCACAGTTATAATTTGTTTGTTTTAAAAAGGAAAGCATTACTTCGTATTTGGTAGGGATCATTTGACATTATTACATTTTAACAGCAATGTTTTTCTCTGTGACAAGCAGAGATAATTGGAACTATCTTAAATATCCAGCTTGAAATGTCTTCTTGTTTTCCTTTTATGGAAAAAGGAACATTTTAGAAGAGAAATAGATAAACAACTCTTCTTCTTTATAGGGGCATAGAGTGAAATAACCTTGCAAGTAAACCAGTTAGATAATCTTTTAGAGCTTAATGAGAATATGGAATCGGCTATTATTCTTACAAGCCAAGTAATGCAAAACATATGACTTCCCTAATTAAAAACATAGAGCAATAGAGCTATGAGTGAAAAAATTAGAGGTAGAAAACTCAGTAAAAGTTTTTGTGGCACTTTAGATGAAAAAACTCTTTTAAGTCACATAAAAATAGTGCTATATATCCTAAAATGTTGTTTATATAATATAAATAATGATATAAGACTATTATAAATTCTTTGATTTATTATTGATGAATGCCATAATGTAAAATACAAAATTGTAATTTTTACTTCATTTTATAAATTGAGCTTGCAGTTTCTTAAGCACTGTCACATTTCCATCTTTATTTTTTTTGTACATCAAATCATAAGTCGTGCTTCCAAAACTAGGCATGCCACCAATGTGGTCTTTAAGCCTGCAGATTATCTCTTTATTTGAAACATAGCACCAAAGATAATCTCTTATCTGCTGGCAGCAGAATTGCATTTTCACTTCACTAGACCTAAAACCTGCCTAAGAGTACAAGAATGGCCATGCTGGGTCTCATTAAAGCTTCATGTAGGCCAGAATTCTGCTCATAAGTGGACATCAGGGAAAAAGAAGATACATACAAGCCTCTTGTATAATATTTTCCTCTCAAATTTTTTCAACCTCCACCTACTTCCACTTCAGTAAATATTTTGGTTTGTCTATTTGTTTATTTCTACATGGACAAATTCACTTCACTGTGGAGCAGTCAGAGCTCCACAGAGCAAACATGTTTAAAAAAACATGTGTCTATTTCATCTTCTGATTATGAATTTTTGAAAGAGTTTGTCAAGACTGTATCTGTCTGTCATGCCTATTAAATTCCTGTCATGATGTATCAGATACAGCAAACCTGTCAATATCCCTGACTAGTGTGGTCCATAAACAAGTCACAAATGAAACTCAGGTTGTTCTTTGAGCATGGAAATGGATGACATAACTTGCAACATAGATAAAAGTGATATTATTTCCAAAATATTTTTTTGCTTATACACATATGTCAATGCACAGTAACATAAACACAGTCTCAATTTTACCATATCTTCCCTTAGCATTTATGCAGTACAGTTGTGGTGAAACAGTGAGGTTGTTCACAGTCATGATAAGAAACATCATCTCTGAGGGAGAAAAAAAATCACAGAATCCCTTACTGTGTTTTTTGTGATTGCTCTTTTCAGGGCATTTCACAGAATAAAACTAAATAAAAACATTGACACTCTGAGGGAGGGGGAGAAAATTATGCTGATAATAGAGTAATTGACACACTTCAGAACTAGAAGACAGATTACTTAATTTTTATCATCTTCAGCTCTCTTAACCTGCTCCTCTAGCTCCTTTACACTTCATTTCCATGAGTTGGAGCATTGCTACACTCCAAGGCAGTGTGCAGGGGTGAAGGTGGGGTATGGATTGTGTGAGTCTGTAGAGCTAAGAACATGCCTGGGGGGATTTAAGATTCATAACATCTGCTTAGGGCACTCAGCCTGCAAAGAACAGTGAATCTTAAGGCTAAGCAACAGGAAATATGAAACAGTTCCTACACTCTGTTAAAACCAGTTTCACTTGTGATCCAGAACCTAGAGTCCTGAGCATAAATCTTTGATAGGGGAAGGAGAGAGGAGCTTTTGGGAGGAACCTGAGGAGGGTGGTGATCTGAAGCCAGGCTGGAGCTTGTCCTCAGCCTCCTGACTCTCTTTGGCCTGGCTTGTGCAGATCTGAGTTGGCTGCCTGGGAACTGCCTTGTCAGGCTCCACTGGCACAGCCACTACTGCAGAACAGCACCGTGGTGGTGGAGTGGCCACTTGTTTAACCCCTGCAGCCTGGATTCGCCCTCTAAGCTACAACTGTAGGTTGGGGCTGTACCCTACAGGTATCACCACTAATTCCTACATGAAATTAAAAGTGACAAGGAGTAACAAAACTATAGACAAAAATAGACAGTTATTTCAAATTGATTGGACAGCAGTTCGAACAACAGATGCTTTTTTATTTATGTTAAAGCTGGCTTTAATATTTACAAACTATTTTGCTCAGACACGGCACTGTCACTTTCACAAGAGCTTTGTAAGATGATAAATTAGCATTCAGTTCTGCAACAGGGCCATTTGCTGAATCCTGGCATATATCAGTCTTAAAAAGCTGATTTCAAAAACTTTCTCTTCCAGCTGCATCTGTCATGAATCAGACCTCATCTGGGTGTCAACTATAAGGAAATACAAGAGTGAAATAAATTACAGATTTATTTTCATCTGCACTACCTCATTAATGTAAAGGGGAGCTATATGGATATAATAAGATAGGACTAAGAAAAGTTGGTCAAATAAAGAAGGGATCTTAGATGAAAAAATCAAGACAGCACATTTTTTCTCTGGATTCTGGGGAAACTACTACTTGTATAAGTTTCTTATCCTTGATTAGCAAATATTCTAGCCCCTCTGAATTTTCCTGGACAGTCCCTGTATTTATATGTTTTTGCTGTCAAAACTATTCAGGATGCTAAAAGGAAGAGGAGGCAGGCATTTACCTTCTGTCATTCCATTTCAGACAGAAGTATTGCTAAAATGGTAAAACTGTGCCCAACAATGAGCTGCAAAACTGCACACTTTTTGAAGATAGCAATAATGAAAAATAAGAGAGGCATTCATAACACTGACCAGATATTTTCTCTTTTTTCTACTTCCTCTCCCATCTTCCACGCAGAGTGGTCCCCTGTTTTCCACTGAAATGTTTCCCTACCACATATTAAACTGCTCTAAAAGGCAGAGTAAGTCTGATATGACCTGGTTTTCTCAGTAATATGTAGTAAAGACATTAAAAAAAGATTTTAACTTTTAGTTGATATGAAAAATTTCACCTGGATTCCTGGCACATTTCTGTACAAAAATTATATTCAGTTCCTTCTTCTGCTTCTGAAGAAATATTCCAGATTTACACTCAACAGATGTGAGATGAGAATCTGGCCGAGTATGTCAACACATCAGGGAAAAGAAACATCTGGACTCAAAGCTGATCTATAAGATCTTTTTCACAATGCCCAAGAAAGTGAGGAAACACTAGTAGCAGACACCCCCAGCCTGCCAAGATTCTGCAAAAAATGATGGAGTATTTGTTTCTTGGTGAAAAATATTATGCAGTGGCTGTAGTGCAAAGTACATATTTTATTATCTAAATATGCATTTTCACATTTAAGGAAAAATAAAGGAGCATGTGAAAACTGCCGTGCTTAATCTTGCAGAGGAACAGATTGCTGTTTTGGCTGACTGCAAATTTAGCATTACAAATCACATTAAAGGCAAATTCATTATCAGTTGGTTTTTCTACATAAAAACAAGGGCACCCATACTTTGCTGCAGGCATTTTTTACAACTTTTAAACTAGAAGCAACCATGGATATGGATGCATGCCTTCATTTTTAATGTTGAAATGTAGAAATTGCAACTTTTTTTCCTCCTTTAAAACAAAATTGGAGACCTCCTGCAGCTCTCCTTTTCAAAAGACAGAACAAACAACAATTTGTCTGAATAAAGCAATCAGTAATTTTTAAAATCAGAGCTAATTGAAATTTTTCACTCAATAATTGCTAAAAGAACAGTGAGTTCTTGAAGATGTTCCTTTTACGTCAAGATAATTAAATTAGCTGCGATTTGAAGGAGTCAGACTAAAAAAGGAGGCATCTGTGCAGACAAAATGCTGGCAGCAGAATTTTTCCTGAGTTCTGGTGAAATGCTTCATACTTGGCATGAAATTGCCAACCTTGCTTGACTAGGAGTTTTGTCTAATACCAGCATCACATCCCATTTGGAATTTATGTAACTCAATCAGGGATGACCAAATATATTCTTTTAAATTTGGGTTTAGCAGATAATTGAATTTTATAAGAAGAATTTACATACTGCCATTGTAGGTTTTCAGTAGAAAAGCTGACTTTTTGCAAAAGCTCTCACACCAAAACCTTTGTTAACAATCCCCAATTCTTTTTTCTCAGCTGATAGCTGAGTTTTAAGTTCTGACAAAAATCTGACATTTTGCTTTTTGTATTGAAATGTATTTTGCTTTTTGTTATGAGACTGACTATATTAAAAAATTCCATTCCATGTTTTTATCACGTCTCCTCTTATCTACCTCTTTTCTAAACAACTCCAAACTTTCCAGTCTCCCTTCACAGAAGTTTTTCATGGCCCCAGTCTTTCTCAGAATAGTGCTCTTCTGCAATAGATTGATGGTGAGGGTATGAGCAGTACAGCACACCTCATTAGCAAGGTAAACCAGCCAACTACTGAAAGTTAGAATAACTTTTCTTTAGTGTTCTCCAACACTGCCTCCTCTGCTGTCTGTATAACTTCTTTTCCATAGAGGTATCTCATGAATAGCTACATTCATCTCCTGAACTGACATTTATTTAGTAACGTGCTGCAAGTGATTTTCCTTCAGTGTGCGTGGTTGCACCTGTCAGCACTGAACTGTTCTACATATCAACGTGCTCATTCACAAAGCATGATTAAGACCCATGGAGAGTCTAGATTTTTGCTTGGTCTCAGTTTAATTAACTTTCCCCACAACATTTTAATATGTGGCTGTATGTATTCAGTGTAAAACTACTTTAGTTCAGATGTTCTGCTCTATGCTAGATTTCTTGCCTGTCTCCAGATTGTAGTCCTTTTATCTGAGTACGATTCTTATATAACACTTTCAGTGTCAAAGAAGCAATCATACCAAAAGCCTATTTTAAGAAATGTGGAAAGAAATACAGGAAGCAGCAAAAAAAATTTTGTAGAGAAAAAAATTATTATTTTAACAGTGGGTAATAATTTTTGACAGATTTAATAGGGAATGTTTTTCAGGAATCCTAAATAATTAATAGCCATTACTGGATATGTAATACTTGAGCCATTAATAATTTAATTACTATTTATTTATTAATCTTTTCTACAACTAAAACTTACTTCAAGCTAGGAATTGTATAGAAAGAAATAAGTGACACAACTTCTGGGTTAAAGAATAAATTATAGAAAGAAGATTTTGGGGTTTTTCTGGCAAGAAAAGAGTGTAAAGCTATTGGTAATTTCTCTAATGCACCCAAGAATGTTTGCAGTAGTTTTCCATATCAATCAAATACTTAAAATTACAGAGAATAATTTACAGATATTTTGTATCATTTTAATTAATAAAATTATAAAAAGTAATCTTCTCTTAATTCCAGATATCAAAATTTAAGACATGTTGTGATACCTTTGGTGTTTTATGTATCTTGTTTCATTTACAAAAGATTCTATTTAATAAAATTTCAATTGACATCTATAAGGAAGATATTTATAAGTTCTCCAAACATGTGTTATCAAACCCACCAGACTACTGATCTTGTCTATACCACATCTTTTGGCATTCAGTGCTGTTGTCAGCAGCCATTATTCTTTTTTTAATACTGGGATGCAAAGTTTTACTATTCAGTTGCAGATGTCTGTATAAACAAATTATACTGAATTGTTGTAATATGAATTTGAAATAAAAATCTTTGTTTCTATTCTTCTTGTTCCATGGATAATATTTTCTCCAACACTCTTCTGATAATCATAGCACAGAAACTAAGCCAAAGTCTGTTTTTTTCTTTTTTGATTTCAGAAAGGGCTCTTTGGTTCAATTGTTTTTAAAGAGGTTTGACCATGGCCATGACTGTATGCCAACTGGCGGCTGGTATCAGCTTAAACAAAAAAGTGATAAAGCAGAAGGAGGTATCAAAAAGCTTGGATTCTAGAAGGATCTGGATTATTCAATTTTGAGTTAAAAACAGTAATTTTACCAGATTAATTCCAATATAATACATGTATACTTTCATATTTAAAGGTCTAAAATGAGACTTGATTATCAAAGGTATTGCCAACATATATTTCAGTTCAATGGAAATTCCAGGCTTTTGGGCTAAATTCACAGTACACTGCTACCTTGTGATCAGGATACATCTGTACTGCACATTGCAGTTTGGCTGCCACAAGCAATCCAGCTGCTGAGGAGCTGGACAAATTATCCTGCATGGGACACCCCACTAATGCAGCTATCATGTGTCTGACAATCTGTAACACACAGCAGAGTGAGGTGCAATGTTATGTTCCCTGGTACTGCAGTGTACAGGTTCTAAGCTCCTGCCATCTCTTGCGATATCACAATACATGAATTTGATATAGATTGTCAGTGGAGTGAATGGAAAGAGAAGAGTGCCAGCACTCTGCACAGATAATAAATAACCTAGGCCAGCCAACAGGAAACGTTACACAAAATCCCCTGCTAAGATTTAGACATTTTGGCTTTGCAATAGTGAGAGATTTCACTCCATTTATGATTCATGGATGTTCTTGCTATTAAGGTCCTTTGCTTAATGAATGAGTGGAGGATCAAGGTCAAAGAAGGAGTGCAATTGTAGCTGACTGTTTCCATGTAGCCTGTGTCATAACATTCACTTACCATCAGGAGATCTGGCTGCAGGTTCATATTCTCCCTAAATTGATTTAAACCCACATCACCTGCTTCATGGGAGAGAGTGTTTATCCTACAGCTAGAAGGTACACAGGATGGGTGGGGACTTCATGCCTTGCCAGGACTTACAAACACCATTGATGACACTTGGCCGATGTGGTTCAGTAGTTGATAGAAGCTGAAAGCAAATATCTAGATGTGAATTATAAAAGTTTTTCACCAGGTTTCAACTTTTTACTGTTCACGACATTTGTGAGCAGATAAGATGTCTATTGAAGCTATTTCTCTTTCTGGGAGTAATTAGGTCCTCATTAGGATGGGGCAGAAAAAATGCACATATCTTCAGGGCTTTCTTAACCCACATTTCCTCTTTCTCAGCAAAGTCAGAATGGAGAGTATATGAAAGACTAAGCTTCTTGTGTGACTGCTAGTGTGTAAGGAATAAGTCCTTGCTCCCTGGGGGTAAATTAATTTGTTTGCTTATCTGTTGAGTAATGGTTTGTTTGATTGCAGTTTGTCAGATTTGTGGTTTGGCTTCAATGTTGGGTTTGCAGAATCTGTTTGGGGCTGTCTATTGAGGGAAGGAAAAACATCTTGAAGCCTGAGGGGTGAAAAAGCCCTTCTGCTTTTAATCACTGCCAACAGTGTTAATATTTTGTTAGCTGCCAAAGCTCTGTGATAGGGTAAGGTTGACTAAGGTAGATGTTCCAGAAGCCAGAACTAGCAACAATGAAGGGTAACTTGCACTGGAAGAGCATTGTCCTATCTGCATTACAGATGAGGGGAAAAGCAAAGAAGGCTAAAAAAGCAGCACAGAAGCAAAAAGTGTGAATAGAGTCTATGTTCTCATAGACAGATTTTGAAAATCAAGAGTGTGTAACTATTTTTTCCCTTCTTTAAAAAATTGTCATGGTATGCCAGTTATGTGTGGGGTCACACAATAGAATTTCTCTCCAAGAGGCTATTGTATTTTCTGACAGCGTGTGGTTTGCATGTACCACAGTATGTTTTGGAACACAGATGTGATCCAGTTGAAGGCACAGCAATGCACATATCACTTAGGGAGCTCACATGACAGTGATTAGTCTCAATAAGAGATCAGGGTTTTATGTCTGAGAATCACAACACGTGGTGCATCCACTTGCCCATTTTATGAGCTGTGAAATGTGAATCTCAGTACAATGTAGTACAAAGTACATAGGGAGTTCTCTGGGGTAACTCAGCTTTTCTTTCCAAAAACAGCCACCATTTCTGGGGATGATCTTACCTGAGAGTCTTGCTGAATCAGACTGCACTGACTCCTCTCCTTGCATGACTATGGTGATATCTGAGTCCCCTTCCTAGGCAACTGGTAACTGCAATAAAGCAGTTGAAATTTTGGGTGCTGAACACATGCCTCAGTCCTGGTCTTGCAGATTTCGATCCTTTCAGTGCACTTTCCATTGATCATCCATCCTGTACACACCAATACATTGTGTGTGGACTTTTGAGTTGAACTAGCTAGGCTCTCTGTAGTTTGAGTCTGAGAAAATATCCTTTCAGAAGCTCATCCCAACAGGCAGCATGTAAAATGGTGTATCAGGTTTGCTTCTTGATGCAACCCTTTGGCCTTATCGCTGCAAGATTTTTTTTCACATATCTACATGCTCTTGCGTAGCAGTTTCATGACATGGGAAGAGTCCCACAGTTGTCTGTCAATAATGAGACACAATGATACATTTTCACTGTTTTTTTTTCTTTTTTGTTTGTCCTTATGGTTCCCTTTGTCCTGCAGAATCTACCAGTATAGTTTTTAATCCCAAATGAATGGGCTTCTCCATCCCAGCCCTGAGAAGGCTCTGGGATGCTGACTCTAGAAACAACAATACACTTTAGGGTTTGTCAAGGGAAACAGCAGAAAAATTTTAAAACAAAGGATTTTGGAAAATGGATGGTCAAAACAATATATAACAGGAACCAGGCAAAATTTAGAGTGTATTTAGTTCCCAGGATCACAGAATCAGATTTGATCCCAGTAGGCATTGCTTGCAACTTGCTCTTTTCCTACTGGGTTTTTGTTTCTGGAAGCTATTGGAAGTGGGCTGTTTGCTCAGGTAAGTGTTCATGAACTGTGTTCATGAAGTCGGTGACTGAGTATTCAGTGTGTGACGTGTTTCAGTGAGGACCAGGTCAAGATCTCCCACATAGTGTGCTAGATCTCATGGCCTACCTCTGCTGCCTTCTGACTTTTGTCCTGTTCAGAGCTAGTATGAAAGTATATTCAAGTACAGCTGCAGCTGTTACTTGGCTCTGGCCCAGGAAAATAGAGCAGTACACCTCCTCTGAGCCAAACTATGTTTGCTTGAGTACTCTCTTCACAGCTGCCATACTTTTAACTTCATAGATTACCCATCCACTTGGCCAAAGAACACGCTCATGTGCCCAGGCAGCTGGCTTTCACTGCAGATGCCCAAACTGTTCAAACAGAAAATAGAAATGGTCATTGTAGATAAACCAACTAAATGAGCAACCTTTGCCCTAGGCTGTTGTGGATCCCAGCTGACGTATTCTCTGTCTGCATCAGGTCTGGTAATGATAGGTTCTGTCAGTGTGATCCTGTGTCTGGCTGGTGTCCCAGTGGGAATAGAGGAAGGAAGAGCTAGTAACTGCTGCATGCTCTCTCCAGACTCTTCCACGACTGGGTCCAGTACATGGAGGACAAAATCTTCAGAGACCCATGCTGAATTGTGAGGACCATCACATGCAGATGTTACCTCTGGCATTATGGTAATCACCCATGTGACTGCAAATGTTTTTCCAACAGCATGCAACCTTCCTATATAGCACAAAAAGCTCCAAAATATGGAAAGCATTGTGAAGAAAAGAAAACGTGGTCCATGGCGAAGACTATTATCCCAGGAAACATCTGGCTATACTTACTGCCTATCTCAGGCTGAAGTATAGCTCTGTAACTGCTGACACATTAGCTGGAAGGAGAATAGTAAGTAATGATGATGATGATGGGCAGAAGTGACATCAGTCCCATCTCTTTTCCCTTCTCCAGGTACTGTTGATGAGCAGGAGAAATCATCATTATTGCATTTCATATATTATGTATGTATCTACAGTTTGGATGCAATACGTCTTCCCATGCAACCCTAGTAAAATAAGGCAATGAAAGCTTTTTGTGGAAAGAAACAAGTATAGGGCTGTGATTCACATTTTCCCAGGGTGAAACATTTTCCCAAATGTGGCAGACACTAGGTACTGGAGTAGGAAAGCTTTTTCTGAGATTGGAAGGGTTTGGGTAGCATAAGGCCAGTTCCCAGTCACTGACAGAAGAGCAGGGACAGAATTGCCAGCAACACTAGACTGTTCTATTGGCAAAATGCCTTGGAGCTGGCTGTATGCTTAGAAAATGATAGGAAAAAAGAAAGAGGTCTCAAAGGCCTTCAAAAATGATCCAGATCTTGTCCTCAGATGCTCCCTTGTTTCCTCAAAGAGGGCAACACACAGGAGGCTTGAAATCTCAAACCTCTGCATCTGAGTACATTGCAGTTGCCAAGCTTTTGATAGTTGCAGAATGCCTTCCTATCATCCATGCAGCCATTATTATCCTCAGCCCATATTAGTCCTTCTTCTGAACCTTCGGCTTAATCAGACACTGCTCAGTGTTTAGTTCTATACCGAGAAACAAAACAAAGCTAGGGCCTCTCTCATGGCCCAGAACACAGGAGATTTGGAGGGCAAAAATTTTCTCCTCTCTACAGGAAACAAGGGATGGCCTCAAGTACGGTTCTGGACCAGACCCTGGCCAACAGTATTTTCACCAGTGGAAGCAATTCAGCTAGCTCAGGCCAAATGCACGTCAAGGAGAGTGTGAACTGTTGAACAGCAGGGCAGGACTCAGTGGAACACCATGGTCCTGCAGGAAGCCAAGTAAACAATGCACGACCATAGCACAACACACAATCCTTTTGCATGTGCTGGCAAGAGCAGACCTGAGAAGAGTCTCCCCTTAGAGCTCTAGCAGCTGTTTTAGATCTACCCACCTTCATTCTGGATTGGGATCAACATAATGGTGGGATTTGGGTTAGTGCAAACGAGGCACACATGGTCTTGATCTGGTTTAAGTCCTGTCCCTGTCTCGGTGATGATAACTACGGTGTGGCTAACATTCTGTGATGTGGCAGTGGCAAAGTCTGAGGCAGTGGGCCAACAGAGATCTGCAGTGCATGGCAGATCCACAGCTAGGGCCGTGACCATAGATGGAAACCAAAGAAATAAAGAGCCCTGTGCCTGCACGTAGAAGATGCAAGGCTGCTCCAAGGACAATGACTGTGGGCAAGTAGGCAGAAGCAAAACAAGAAGGGGCTGTGAGAAGGCTCACAGCCTATCTGTTGGAGGTTCACTAGCTGTGGGAGATCTGGCATGGTCAGACAGTCCTGACTTAGCATAAAGTTTGCTGGCACAAAGTCATCTCATCAACATTTTTGAAGTACTATAAACTTGCCTCGCTGGCTCAAGTGTAAGTTTATCAGCACTCTGCATCATGTAGGGGGAGTGTTCTTATTCCAGTGGAGTCTGGATTTAATCTACAGCCAAACCTTAGAAATAGCCAATGAGAGCTGTAACAGAACAAGAAAATGGATATGTGTAGTAATGGTAAAAAATGAGGGAAAAAAGTCATTGCAACATGGGGGAGGAAACTGGCAAATATAAGTGCTGAGGAGAGAAATGAAAAGTATCCAAAATACCAAGTGATTATAGAGGCATGATGCTATACACAGCATATACAATTACTATGGATATCAAGTGCAGAGCATGCTGTGACAAATGTTTTGCAAATGGCCCTGAGGAAGTTGAAATATACGGCCTTCACAGTAGGAAAGACAAGTGAAAAACACAGTGAACGATCCTGTGATATGCTCCCTGTGATCCTTAATGTTCATGTATCACACCAACAATTTCCTGCAGGCCAGAGAAATTTCAGTGTTTCTAATTTTGCTGGAATTCTCTCCTGCTTCCTTTCACTGTTGCTTCTTTATTACCATGGGCCATGCAGTTAAGCAGGGGACCTACTTTGGTGCCATCTGAAACTTCTCAAAGGTATTCAGGAGACTAAAGGGCATGAAAAATTGCCCCATTCCCCAGTTTATAGATTCAGTTCTTCCTGTAGGTAAGAAACATTTTATTGTTATTCAGATGTCTTAGATATGCTGAAATCAAAACAGGTAAAGCCAAGTAGAAGTTGCCAGCATTGATAGCATCCCAGACAGACAATGCAGTTGCTAAGTGTTTATAAAGTTTTATGTGAAAAAATGGGGGAAAAAAAGGAAAAAAACTAATTAATTCACTCTTACTACATTTATGACAGAAAGGTGTCTGCCTTATGCAGGTGACTCCTTTCTGAAAAAGTTCAGCCCCTGGATACCTGTTACACATCACTTGGAGAGGCAATTTCAGGAGGTTCCCTGCAGAAACATCCATCACCTCAGGCCCACCCTGCAGGATTATCTTCAGATAAATCACTGACTACACCATGATTTTTGATATGTGGAGAATGCTGATGCTAGCAGACAAACTCCCTTTAAATTCCCAGAGGGACTGAGACAAGTATTTCAATTTAATATTTGTTCTGTTCCTTTCTTAATTGTGAGCTATTTTAATTGTACCTGTCTGTTAAATAGATCATTGTTTCATATTCTTGGACAATTAGACTGTTGGTAATCTGGAAAGTAAAGTGGTCTATACTTTCATCCTGGTACAACTTGTCCTTGCTTGGTGACTCCCTGACAGGTTTCAGTGTGAAATGAACCTTACATTGGATCTGAAAGAATACATACCAGAAACATCTAATTAATGTAAACACATGTTGGAAGGTATCGGCATTAATGGGAAATTATACTTATGTAAAAACAGACGAAAACAAAGTAGTTACAAAGCATATACTATATTACACTTTCTCAGTAAAGAAAGAATAATTCGAAATTTATAATCTCTACAATCCTTTTGTACTGACTGACCTTAGACAATTCTCCTACAAGCACCCCAGCTGTCATAAAAATTTCAGATCATCTGAGAAAAATAAATCTAATACATTTCTTCAGAAAACATTCTGGGCTGAGATTTGTCCCAAGCTATTGTCTCAAACTTGCTGCAGATGACACAGTTGTCTGAAGAAGGTTTTCACTTTCCAAGGATTGAAAGTGCTGACAGCACAAAGTCAGTGAGCATTGAGTAGTGTACAACTGAATTGTACAAGAAGAGTAACATGATATGAAGGACAAGAGTACTGCAGTTGTGTAAAAATTATAACACAATGTTCCAAAATCAATGACAATTTAGCAAAGGTTGAAGATAAAGCTTCAATTAGGTGACTGAAAAAATCAGTTAAGATGCTTCTTAAAAAATAAGATATCGTTTTACAGATGACTATGCACTACTAAATTCAGCTGTCTAATTGTTTGATGATAGCTAATTTCAGTTTTTAGATTAGTTAAATATTTTTGTTATGCTTTCTTTTCTTTTTTTTTTTTTGTTCCCTAGGATATAATGCTATCTGAAATAGCACCAGTTTGGATATTCTAATGAAGACAGATATTAGTTTTATAGTTGTCATGTTTTAAAAAGATAAGCAATGCAAAGTTTGGAGAGAAATGTAATAGCAGCTGCCAGACCAACTAGCAGAACTGGGGAAAAAAGTAAATCTTTGGGTAGACTACTTTTCTTCAGCATAAGAAATCTTTGTTTGCTTGAAAACCTGTCAATTTTCTATGCTATTTAATTTTGTTTAAGGGCATATAATTGAATGACTGATAAATAAGCCAAAATAGAAGGCTAAGCATAGGGTACCAGATAGATTGTTGAATATATGGAAAGAAAACTAAGATTAAAATAAGGAATCCTTGTAGAAACATGTATTTTTACATGTGCTTTATTTAAGGAGGGGGTTATAAGTGAAATATAAACCTGTCAACAAGCATTTTTAATGGTTTATTTTCATGATATTCCAAGCAAACATATCCCTTCTAAGCCACATTGTTGTATAATGTGACTTATACAAAATGTTTCAAATGATTATTTGAAGAAAAAGTGTTTCAGTTAGGAAAGGGAGTAAGAGTTATTAAATTCATTAGAGTAATTTGATTCAGATTTCATTATATGAAAGTAAAACACTAAAGGGATGAAACTAGGCACTTGAAAAACAATATTTACTTTTTCCTGTCATGGAAACAGCTATGAAAATCACCTGCTGTAGCAGGACTCAATGAGCTAATAGATGAACCTTTTCACAATTATTTTCAGTTGTGATGTCAATCCTCAAGAGTACACTCATGTTTTTCCTGACGAAATTGCCTCACAAACAATACTAAATTTAATTGAGTTATTGGCACGTTTATTTACACAAGCATCAAATGACTTTGTCTACATGAATTATTGGCTGGTCCAAACATTCCCAACATGTCTGTTCCCTGAGTGAAAATCAAACACAATTTATCTCATGTCTAACCTCCACAGTGCTGGATAAAAGTGACAGGAGCCACGATGCATACAATAATATGCAGAGGGCAGCTATGGCAGCAGTGGTTTAGTTTGCTCCTGACTCCTGGCTGTGGAGGCCATGGACATGAGGCAGCAGCTGACCTGGATCCTCCAGCTGGACTGCAGCAGGCAGGGCAAAGCTGCTGTGCTGCACTGACTTGCAGATCACCAGAGTTAACACCTGGGAGAATAACAGTGCCTGCTTGCTGCTGCCAAATAATTTAAACTCTCCAGTGGATATACTGGGAGGAAGGAAGGGAAGAGATGATCACCACTCATGACTGTTGGAGAGGCTGAGATGTTCTCTATATGCCTGTCCAGTCAACTCCCCAACTGCTTCCAGACTGATACACACATGTAGAAAGCCTTCTCATAACATAAATAATTAATGTTTGTGGGTTAAACTACCTGTAGATGTACAGTGAAGTTAAAACTGGATGAAATAGACTTAAGCTGTGTGATGTCTCCAGAAAAAAACCAATATTTTTTCAACATTCAGGCTGAATGAGAGCCACCACCTTTTATGTAAATTACAGTAGTTTCACGATTATAAACCGCACCTGAATATAAGCCGCACTTCCAGGTAGCTGGGAAGACCACGGGATTTGTCCATATATAAACCGCACCCGAATATAAGCCGTGGCTTTTTTTTTTGTTTTGTTTTGTTTTTGTTTTTGTTTTTTTTTTAACTCCACACGGCAGAGGGGCGGGGCGCTCCGGCCCAGCCCCACACAGCCCGGCTTCCCAGCGGCAGGGGCCAGGCCGCCCTTGCGCAGCCCCCGTTCCCAGCCATCCCACGGTCCCAGCGCCTCCCCGTGGCACAGGGGCCGGGCCGCACACTTGCAGCCCCCGTTCCCGGCAGTCCCATGCTCCCGGCGGCTCCCACTTGCCACTCTGCTTGGCCAGCTCTCACTTCCGGGTTGGCATTTCGCTGAGATTTGTCCATAGATAAGCCGCACCTGAATATAAGCCGCACCACTGGGGTAGGCTGGATTCTTCAATGAAAAAGGTGCGGCTTATATTCGTGAAATTACTGTACTAAACGCCTTCATTTCTGAATGCCCAATCCTCGTTTCTTCCCTTGTTACACAGGAAAGGTCTTGGGAAATGTTCCTTAGTACAAAAGCTGGAGGTAGACTTTGCATTCTCTCTGTACTGAGCTGTTATGGAACTATGTAGGTGATCTGCAAATCTACCTATGATTCAATCTAAAACCAGTATAATTTACTGATTTGTGAGAAACCTATCATCTAACGACCCTGTGATTATTATTTGATCCCCAAGTTGCTTGGTCTTTATTAATGTGAAAACAACACCCATGAATACAATCTTGTATGAAAAAGAAAAGTTATTACTAAAACAGAGCGTACTATGAGAGAATAATTAAGGATATTTATTATTATTATTATTATTGTTGTTGTTGTTGTTGATGACAATGTTGTTGATGTTGTTGTTGTTTTGCATCCTGACTAGCCAATACATTAATTTTAGGCATACACTGACAGTTATATCCCTAAACTGAGTTTACACAGAAAAGTAGAGGCCCTTTGTCTTCAGAATTCAGGTAGTATATAACTGCTAATATTATGGCAGATATATGCATGCACAGTTGTATATTTATACATTCATAATTCAAATTTTTACACAGACCCACAGTTCATTTTATATAATTTCCCTCTGAAGCTGAATTTACCTGGAATCATAAATATCTCCTCTAGCACAATCCAAACTCCATGTACCCCTTCAGGAGAAAGGGGTTAAGGTTGTTTTTCATATATATGTTTATATTCTTTTTATTAGATAGATGTTATTTAAGCATTTGAAAATACAATTTTTACAGAAATATTGCTAGCTAGTGTATTTTCCTGATTTTGGAAAATAATGGAAAAATGTGTTCAAACTAAAAACTGCATAATAGCTTCTTTTCCACCAGGAAATTAATTCTTTGTTCCTTTGACTTTCCTATAAGACATGAAGGCACAAGGCCATAGATAATACACAAATTTCTAAACAGTTTCAATTTCTAAGCTTTAAATTACCATAAAGCCATTTGATCCATCTGTATTTCAAACACTTATAATTATAGAGATTTATATTTACATCTGGCACTATGACAGAGCTGTAACTAGCCTCTTTGGGATCCTATTGCCTAGACCCCATCACATCTGACTGCACTGGTAATGTGAAGGACTGGAGAATGCCATTAGTGACCCCTGCTCCAGAGACAGACAGCTATAAATGGTACTTAGTGTCAGAGTTTAGAAAATACTTGTGCTATGTGCTTAGCAGATCTCCCAGGACTGTGTGGGAACAAAAGCCATACATCTGTTGAAGAAAAGGGTTTTCCATAAGGAAAGGTTCACTCTGTATGTATTTCCTACACTGCGTGTCAGGACAGAGCTTGAACATGATTGAAATATTTTTGCATTATCACAATGCAAAATATATAAAGTAATAATTTTAAATATCTGATTCTACTAGATTTCTAAACTTATAAAATAACACTCTTAGTATTATACATAATAGCTGCAGTCTAGAATGTTAGGAAGCAGACCTTCTCAAATCTTGAGGTGCAGCTCTGTGTGTTTCCTGAACAGTGTTTGGGCAAGGGAAAAGAGGCTGGGGTCAGCCTGTGGCCTCAGTCAGCCTTGTAGGGTTCTGAGAGGACACCCTGCATCACAAGTGATTTCTCATTCTCCCTCTACTACAGGCAAATAGAAATGTAAATATTGTTACAGTGACTTTGAGTTATCTAGAGTTGCCTGTAGGGAACAGCTGTACACCATTCAAAAGTGTACACAGTCATCCTTACATAGCTTACAGAAGATGGAGAGTTATCCATGTGCACCTGTAAGCCGTTGGCTCAGGCTGAATTCAGGTGTAGTTAAAAAAAAAGTTCTTTTTGGTTTCCTTTTTTTTTTTTTTTAATAGTTGGCATTTTTTCAGAGAAGCAACCCTGGAAGATCGGCATGTTTTGTGATAGAACACAGGAATGCTGCTGGAAAAACTCCCCAGGGTTTCTGGAATAATCTGAAGTCAGACTGCAGTGATTTTTCTTGAAGTCCTTCTGAAAGACAGCAGGAAGATGCAAGGGAGTGACTCAACCAGTAAAGAACTGAAGAAAAGCCTAGGGGGACCAAAGAAGGAAATATCAAAGACTAGTTAATATGAGACAAGGTGTTTTATTTTATACGTGAAATCTCTGAGTGGTAATGGTCAGTTAAAATTCTGATACTGATTGAAGTAAGTATTTTTAAGTACTTACTGAATAATGACTGATGCCCATTAAATTATCTAAGAAAGACGAGGTCTTCAGTTTAAACTAAAGATTCATCCAAATGAAGAGTCCAAAAGTTGTACAAATGCATGATTGGAGAAAACACTGCATCATTTTGTGGAGAGCAATATTGCAGGCGTGTTAGACACAAAAGGTTTTTTTTTTAAAAAATGCTTTGTGCATATGCACTTGATTGTTTTCAGCTGCTGCAGTTAGAGAAGGGTGGCTGTAAAATTGCATTACAAAAATGCTGAAGAAGTTGCACTTTATTACAAAAAAGCAGAAATTTTAAAGGTTAAGATGAATGGGCTGTCAGTCTGAAAGCACAGAGAAAGCTAAATTTAAAGTTTGATGCAGTTGTGCAAGACAGTATTATGCCAGAAACTGTAATATTAGCACTGAGAGGAGAGGGTAAGGTGGTAAACTTCAGCCTTGTGATAGGGAACTTATCCCCCGCTAAGGGAGTTTGTGAACTAAATTCATAGGGAAAAAACCAACTGGAAAGGATTCAATTCATAATTGGACCAGAGGAAAATGTATCCATTATAGGATTAGAGAGAGGTCGTGCTATGGCGACGCTGTGCTGGTTCTCTCACTCCTCTGCTCCAGGTCCCTCTTATGATAACCTCAGGAGTTGGGGAAAGCTGCAGGACAAGGATGGGCAATTGTGCTCATGTAGTATAGCTTTTCTTCTTCTCCAGCCTCCTGCTTGAGGCTAAATGAAGGGGTAGATAGGATTTGGGTGTGGGTGTGAGGGGGAATAGCAATTTCCCAAATATCTTTGGTTGTGTTCTCGTGAGAACTAATTCAGGATGGTTTATCTCTCAGTGTGAGCAACCTGCAGAGAGTGACTGGGAATGAGAACATGAAAGCATGCAGATAAAGAGGTGTAATGTGAACTTTGATACTTATCACACAGTACGTTTTTTGTCCCTTTGTGCTACTTATTTAGCAGAAGTAAATACATAAACAGCACATACTGTTTATGATTATCTTTCCTGGTTTACCAGCATTTGAAGGGCATGTTCCTCATCCTGGTAAATCCACACTTGATTTTAGATTGCTTGTGATATCCAGAATGTGAGAAGTTTTGCCTTTATTTGTGCTGATACAATACTTCTAGTCCTTGAAGCATCATTCCTGTCTGGAACTGCTGCACAGAAAGTTTTCTCTACTCAGTACAGTCCCTCAAATGCTCCTTTCTGGAGTCCTGAAGCAGCAATTGTTTTGAGAAGGACAGACATTAAAACTCTGTGTTCCTATGCACAAGTTAAAAGATAAACTTGTGGTTATTTTACTTCAAATTTTCATGACTTTGTTTCAAGACCAAAAGCCTTTAAGCACTTAATGGTGTGGAAAGAGAAACTGCATGTAGCTATTATGTTCTTGCTAAGACTTATGTCTCCCTTTAGCTACACAGAAAGAGCAAAGTTTGTTTCTGAAAGTATATGTATTATCTGTTCTAAATAGTTCTCCTTGGTTTATTAGAGAGTTTATTTTTTTTTCTTCTAATAAGTAACATTGAAGAAATATGAAGGAAAAGCCTCCTGATTATTTACTTTCTTGAGGCCCTGGCAGAAAAGGCCCAGGGTCCTTATTGCTGCTATAATCATAGAATGGCCAGAAGATCATAATAATGTGTCACAAGTAAATGTTTTCAGTGAGACATTAGACTGAGGTCTGGTATATTTCTAAACTATATGTCAGGCCTAGAAAGTTTTCAATTAATCGACTTCAGGTTTAGTAAAGCGGAAATCTCCATGGTAAGGGGTTATCACAAATGTACCCAGGCTCTGTAACTCAGAAGAGCAATACTCACACTGAGCACTTACATGTAGACCTCAAAGAGCTTTTAATCACTGGATGCTTAACCAATTTGCAGCAGATATCTTAGCTAACAATTATAGCCTCCCTTAAACTCCAAAGTATTTGAGGGCAGACTGTAACTCTCTAAAACAATTCACTCAAAATTTTACAGAAGTATCCCTTTAAGGAAGACTTTCAAACTGCTACATATCAGTCTTTAAAAATAATTCATACATCAATTGATGCATTTATTTTAATATATATAACTATTCTAGTGCTATTTAAAAATGTAACACTCATACATGATGCTATAATGTTAATTGAAAATCTATTTATTATACACTGTACTGTTCACTAAAAAGACATACTGGCAATTGTGTAGAAAAAGTTTAATTTTGAATGTTTCAATTTTCAATTATTTGAGATAATGTAATGCTATAGGTCTTTGATACTATATATTAAGATGTCTTTGTAACTGCTCCTGTTAGCAATGAAAAGCCAGATATATCTTCATTGACTTTGCATGCAATGTACTTATTACAATTTAAATAAATAAAAATACTAAAATAAATTAATCTTTATGTGAAAAAAAATCTTTCTGCCCTTGGTGTATTAAATATTAGTTCCAGAATTCCAACACTAGGAATATCCTTCTTTTACCAAGACCCTTAATAAAGATAGAAAACAAGAGAAAGCTGAACTGTTGGCTTCCAATGGAACTGCAAACAGGAAAAACAGCATTTGCTGATTGCTCCAAAATGAAACAATTGCATGCTCTAAACTGGGTGTTAGCTCATTCAGGATGCACAGCCTACAGGTGTTACCAGGCAAACTGAAATCACAAGCAACAGGCTATGCAACAGAGATGCCAACAGAAATGCAAAGCCAAAGCATTTATACCTACACCTCCATCGTGTATAGGTATGTAACTACATATATAAACACCATTATATATCATACCCTATTTTATTTAGATACGTTTGCACATGTATCTCTATGCTTTTGAATATATTTGTGTTTGCATGAATGACAGCTATTGACACATACACACACATATATATATATAGCCAGACTGTTACTAGTTACTTCTCAGACCAAATGTGTTTGAAAGTATGTAATTAGAAAAGACAGCTTTGATATTGGTTTTGGATCTTTTAAAAAATACATATGGTACTTGCCCCACCCCTCAAATAAAGAAATTTCTGAGATGATACAGGTGATCAGTTCTACCTCCCTAATAGGGAAACCAAGAAATAAAGTAACTACAGCCATAAACAAATAATCAAAGTTTCTTCTTTAGTAATTCAGTAATTCATTTCACATTCATTCATTCATTCCCTGACTTTAACATAAGAATGAAAATGAAAGCAGAATTATCACTGTTTTTTTTTTTTTTGTTCAAGTAGTTTCTCAGGGCTATTTTCTATATTAATAGTGTTATTTCACAGAAGTCTATTTGTCTGTGGTCCTCTGCCAGTGTTGCAGGCAAATACAGTAATCATTAGAAAAACATAAAAATTGGAAATTTAAAATTTAAATATTTAAGCACTTTACATATCTTTTTCCTTCTTTTTTTTAGAAAACCCGGTTTCATAGAGAATGTAGGTACTCAAAATTCTGGTTTCCTATAAATATTTTTCAGATAGCACTATTGAAGAACCAACTTTTAAAGTATGCTGGTACATCAAATGAGTTGTATTCTAGTATGTTAAACAATATATAATGTAGTCTGGCCTTCATAAAAATATAAATAGTTAAGATTTAATGTGTAGTGAAAGTAGTAAATATTTATATTTGTGATTTTCAAGGCTTACATTTAATGAGAAGAAGATACATTTTTAAAACCACTATATAATTTTTTTTGGTGTGACAGCTGTGTCCTACACACACAATAAACATGAGGGAATCCATTCTTGCATTGTCATATACAATACATCTATCTGACATAACTTAAACATGGTAATATTGAGGATACAAGACTTCTTATAAAAATTAGGTGAAATTGAATAAAAATGTATAAATAATTCCCTGTCTCCTTTGCACTTTTTCTTTCTCCATTTCATACTTATGGTTTGGGGCTTTTTAATAGCTTCCATTATTTCTTGAACTTCTAAAAAATAGATTTGTTAATGCTTGTCACTTACTGTGCTATTTTAAACTGCAAGAAATAAACACACATTTAAATTATAATAATCTTCCAGTTCTGCTTTTTAAACTGTCTATATGCTGACTGTATCACTAAAGTTGAGTGAATGCCCTGGGGTGGCCATGCCTTGCATCCAGTGTGCAGTTTTGGGCACCACAATATCAGAAGGACATTAAACTATTAGGGAGCATCCAAAGGAGGGCAACAGAGAAGATGAAGGGGTGTGAGGGGAAGCTCTTTGAAGAAGAGCTGAGGCCACTTGGTCTGTTCAGCCTGTAGGAGACTAGGGGAGACCTCACTGCAGATAAAACTTCCTCATGAGGGGAAGAGGAGGGGCAGGTACCAACCTCTTTATTCTTGAGACCAGTGACAGGACTTGACGAAATGGCAGGCTCAGCATATTCTGTGATTCTAGGATAAATGCACAGAACTAAGCCAGAAGAGCTGTAGCCTACACTGTAGAAGTAGAGCTTCATTCTTTCTTATGAGCCTTCATACAAGCAAATTTTTGTTTACTTTTTCTTCTAAATTACTGTGAAAGATTTTAAATCACTTATCATACAAGCAGATCTTGCATGTGATTCCCCACACTATTAAAAAACAACTATTTTGATATTTAGTATGCTTTGCATAGCAAATCATACTGGCATTGATGCCTGGAAAGGTTGACCTGGAACAGAGACTAGACAGAGCAAAAGGAATAAAATAGGTATTTATTGAAAGGATGCACTGGGGCTACACTCAAATCAAATTCAAGATGGATCCTGGTCACGAGTTTTTACACTTAAAAGTTATGGTTCATCTACATATTGGGATCAATTGTCCAACCACAGATTATGAAGTCTCAGTCCCCTGGCTTGCCCCCTTTCCCTCACTCTTTATGCATTTTGGGTATCAGTTGTCCTTGATTCTCTAGCTATAAGGAATTATTTTGTCTAACTACCCTGTGAAGAAAACTTACTAACACCTAATACGAAGTTTCAGAGTTATACACCGAATAACAGAGATTCTGAAAAATATAACAGCTAAAACCCAAGGCATCAGCATAGACTGATTTATACCCATACCCTTCAGACACACACTTCCTCTCTCACTCATATTTGTGAAGCTCTTGGTGGTGCAAATTTACATTGGCACCCTGCACCATTGTTTACACGAGCATTTCAGTTAGTATTAAAGCTGCCAAGTAAAAAATATCTAAATATAATTTATCCTGTTTCTGCTTTTGCTCTCGGTGACTAATTTTGTTTCATTTTTCATCTGATAGAAAATATAAACCACTGTAGTGAAAAGATTTTTGAATCTTTATGCAAGTTACAAGAATAAAGAAGCCGTGTTCATGAATGTTGCCATTGTACAACTCTGAGGACATTAAGAGCTCTCTGCTGTTGCTCAACTGCTTTCAGCCAGTCTGAAGCAATCTGTCCAACTGGGCCAGTTCTCGTTCGCAGAGATCACACATACCGTGTGCCTTCACTGGTGACCTGTGTGGGTGTGTGCTGCCACAGAACTGGAGCTTGAGACCTTTCTTTCCTCAGCACACACAGCAGTATCGACTCAGAGTTTTGAGCGCTCAGAAATGCTAATGTCGCTGCACGGCGTTTAAGATTACACATAGGTCAGTGTTGTGTGTAAAGGGGAGAATGACATTTCTCCAAGGACAGATAATATTATTTATAACAGATTTCTTGCACTTTTCAGTGATGGTATCAATTGTTTACAGCTGACTGAAACAAGTAGAATTAGTCTGATAAGGGACTGAGGCTTGGTTTCAAGCCCAGATCCTTTTACCAAGGCTGCAGTAGAGTGTGTTGTAAGATTGTATAGTCAGAGAGTTGCTGAAAAAGTAGCGTAAATATTTTTAGGCAAAATCCTAGTTCCATGGAAAAATTTTCATTAACTTTAATGACTTCAAGATTTCCCCCCTGCTGTGAAGCTGATTTATCATTTGTACAGGGCATTTTTAACACAAATGCCTTTGCTAATGCCAGAAATATGACATTGTCTGGACTGAGTGAGAGGCTGTTGGTTTTTTTATGTTTTTGGTTTTTTTTTTTCTCCTTCATTTATGAAGAATATGCCTGTTAAGACAGTCTCTAATAATGAAATCACGTTCTGGTATAATGATTAATTTGAACTTTAGAAAATTTTCTGCTTTGAATATTGGGGGAAACAATAGTTGAAATACTTTTGATAATGAAGTATGTAGTAGTATGAAAACAATTGAAGTAGGAAACTTTACTTTTACAGGATTTCACAGAATCACAAAATGTGTTAAGAAGAAGGGACCTTAAAGATCTTCTAGTTTCAACCTCTCTTCCATAGTCAATGACACCTTCCACTCGACCATTTCAGGGTTGGGGCATCTACAGCTTCTCTGGGCATGTTGTTCCAACGTAACCACTACCAGTAGCATCTCTTAGTTGAAAATTACATGTAGAAAACTTCAATGAGCTGCAAGCCAACATGTCAGTTTCAGTGGAAACCTGAATATAAATCTCTATTCCTTTTTTAACTTTGTTTAGAAAATTAGAAAAAAATAGGGAAAATAAAGGAATAATTTCCTATGAACTCTGCAGACCACAAAAAGGATATTTTTTTACTAGTGATCCTTGCAGCTAGTCAGAAATGGGCCTCGTGGACCCTAGGTACACTTAGTACATTTACTACAGGAAGGGTTAAGCACAGGACGGGACCGGTCCTTACCCGGAGCCCAGCCTGGCGGATGCGGATAGTCGCACTGCACAGAAACTGCGGGTTCTGCGGAGCCTCTGAAAGCACTGCCAGCAAGCCCACAGTATCCAGAGCAGGGGTTTGCCACAGCTCCGAGGAGGATTTTGCCCCGCTTGCCGCTGCCGTGCCCGGCCCGCTCGCACGGCTCCTTCCTTTCGCTGCGGCAGTGCCGGGCGCGGCCGGCAGGGGGAGCCAGCGCTCCGCGCTCCGCGCTGGGCCGGGATGGCGGGGCCGGGCTGGGAAAGGGATCCAGGAGCGCAGGGCAGGTAAAGAGGAGTGCACAGGAAACAGCCTGGGCACAGGAAACAGCCTGGGCACAGGAAACAGGCTGGGCACAGGAAACAGGCTGAACACAGGTAACAGCCTGGGCACAGGAAACAGGCTGGGCACAGGTAACAGCCTGGGCATAGGAAACAGCCTGGGCACAGGAAACAGGCTGGAAACAGGTAACAGCCTGGGCATAGGAAACAGGCTGGAAACAGGTAACAGCCTGGGCACAGGAAACAGGCTGGGCACAGGAAACAGGCTGGGCACAGGAAACAGGCTGGACACAGGTAACAGCCTGGGCACAGGAAACAGGCTGGGCACAGGAAAGAGGCTGGACACAGGTAATAGCCTTAGCACAGGTAACAGCCTCAGCACAGGTAACAGCCTTAGCACACTTAACCAGCCTGTGCACAGGTAACAGCCTGGGCATGGGTAACAACCTCAGCACACTTAACCAGCCTGTGCGCAGGTAACAGCCTGGGCACAGGTAACAACCTCAGCACAGGTAACAGCCTGGGCACAGGTAACAGCCTCAGCACACTTAACCAGCCTGTGCAAAGGTAACACCTGGGGCACAGGTAACAGCCTCAGCACAGTTAACAGCCTTAGCAGAGCTAACCAGCCTGAACTGCAGCTAACCAGCCTTGACAGCAGCTAACCAGCCTTAGCACAGCTAACCAGCCTCGGCAGCAGCTAACCAGCCTTTGCACAGCTAACCAGCCTCAGGAGCTGCTCGCACCATGGGAAGGAATCTCTTCATCGCTGTCCTTCTAGCATCTCTAAATAAACCAACTAACACCCCCACCTTCTTGGATCAGAGTATAACAGGAATTTCAAACAGGGTATAACAGGAATTTCAAATATCTACTTCAGGATTCATGGAGAGTGGCTGAGGGTGCTGGGGGTATTTAGTCTGGAGAAAAGCAGATTCAAGAGGGATCTTATTGCTCTCTGCAACTACCTGAACAGAGGTTGGAGAGGGGTGGGGCTCAGCTTCCTTTCCCAGGTAACAAGAAATAGGATGAGATGAAATGGTTTCATGATGAACTAGTGGAGGTTTAGATCGGATGTTAGGCAAACTTTCACTGTCCTGTCTGCCCCAGAAATTGGCTGAGTTGCCATCCCTGGATGTGTACAGAAGACCTGTGGACAGGGCACACATGGACCTGGTTAATGGTGGACTTGACACTGCAGGGATTACTTTGTGTTCCTAGAGGTTTTTTTCCAACCTAAACCATCCTATGATTCAAATATACAGCAAAAACATACCAGTGACAGTGCTGTAGAGATCAAACTAACTTCTGACAATCTAGACTTTGCTTTGCTGCAGTGACTGGGACTTCCTTTGGTTTGAAACCTGTTCCAAAAGCCTTCATAGCTAAGTGCATGGGAACTGAAATTAATGTTTTTTGAAGTAGCCTCTCCTATAAGGACAGATATTTTAGAGAGGATTTAATTTCAAGTTTGCTTTTTTACAAGAGAATTATATATATACTTCCACTTCATCATTTAAATCTTACATGAACATGAAAGATATTGTATAAGTATCTTGCTCAGTTTTATATCTGCTTAAATGCAGCTTACCTACTTTTCTCTTTTTTTTACTACTTAATGACTTTTTTACTAGTAGTAGAATCTGTGTAAGAGGTCCTATCATGGGTGATCTTTGTCCCTTTCTTTGGTTAGTAGCACAACAAAATCACTCTTATTAAATCAGAGTAGTGCCTAAATATAGAGCAGAAGCATAAAGCTGAGATAAACAATGGACTGCAGATTTCTGTTACTGGATTTCTATTTTTGTTTGGATTCTAATGAGGATTTTGCCATCCTAATCAATTTATCTCAAAACTTCTATGTTTATAGCTTAGAAAAGAGTTAAGGTAGACTCTTGTATGACAAAGCACATGTTTTTTTTCTAGGCCAAACTACCCACAAGTATCATAGTCTCACTTCAGTTTTCTTTATCCTTTTGAAAAATAAAGGGTGGCAGTGATTTAACATTAATGAGAACTACTTTTCTGTAAGATTCATCTGCATATTGAGATGCTAATATGCATAGGCAACATACTTCCAAAACCCCTCTTCTCCTGTTATAAACTCCCACCAGTAGAAGTCTCCCACTAATGGGAGATTAGACCTGAATGTCACCCCAGTTTTACAGTAGCTTACTGACCTCCAATTTAATCTAACACTTCTATATTTTGCTCATCTGAGGAAATACTTATGTATATGAAAATACACTAGTTGATTATAGCAGAGCCTATTGTGAAATCACAGCCAAGTTATATTTCCTTTCTCATAGTTGCTTCTTTCTCCTTTCTTAAGGAGAAAGAATGCCATTAGAGTGTTGTTTAGACCGGAGAATCATAATACTTGTCTCCTGCCTTTGTTATATATGAGTAGTTTAAAGCATAACAAACAAACCAAAAAATGTCCCAAAACAAAAAATCCACAGTCCACTGAAAATGAAATAAAACAAAAACAAAACAAAAAAAATTAAAAAGCCCTTACATGTATTTATGTTGCTTAAATGCTTTGTAGTGAAATGTGCCCTCCATTTGGAATTAGGAACTTGTAAGATACTTTCCATCTAAACACAAGTAACCAGTTTCTTTCCCTGAAAAGAAGGTCTTTTTCTTTTGAGCTCTCTTACACTTGAAGATGTTTATCACCCACAAACTGTAGTAGACCAATTAGGAATCTTGGGCAATGTTCATAAAACAATTTAGGCAAATGGACCAAGATCTTGAACTTGTCATGAAATTTTGTCAGTGTGGAGAGGAAGATCCAATCACAGTAATTTCACAACTCTAAGGTGCACTGGATTATAAGGCAAATTTCCAAACTCTGTCCATATATGAGGCGCATCAGACTATAAGATACACTTTTTTTTTGCAGCAAGGATGTGCGTGCAACAAAGTAACAAATTAGTAACGGAATCAAGTGATTGTGGGGTTTACTAGCAGGTGCTCAATTTGCAAACATTTTTCACGGATTGGCGTGGCCTTTAAACGCAGGCCCAGGCACCCTCCCCATGCCATGGGCCCCAGCACTCCTGCCCAGCTCCGCTGTCATGGCCCTCGTAGCTGTCACCATGTGACAACTTCTGGGTTGTTACATTTCCAAACTTTGCCCACATATAAGGTGCACCAGATTATAAGGCGCACTTTGGGGTTTCGATCAAAATTTTAGTCAAAAGGGTGTGCCTTATAGCCATGAAATTACTGTAGTTGCAGCAGGCTGTGTTGCCAAAGCATTCTAAATCATTTAGTATAGGCAGCTCCAAATTTGCTGCTCAAGCACCTTGCATCTCTATGGTTTGACTGAAAAGTGATACAGAGTAGATCAACAGCTGTCTGGATACCATATGGTTGCCTTTCTGCAAATTATGTGGATCACAGTCAGAACTGAGTCTTTTACATCTTGTCAATAAAGAAGAATGCACTTTGCAGCTGAAATCTTCCCATCACCGCTGATCTCCCTATTGAGTTCAAATATTCTTTGTCTAATACCTGATCAACAGTGAAGCCACTTTTCATCTTTGCACGATATTCTTAGAGAAATGTTTTAATCATGTACTAATTGAAAAATAAAAACCATGATAAAAAGCATTAGAAGAAGAGTTTATTTTTCTGTTAAGGGTCTATAAGCAAATATTCCTGTGCTTCTTAAGGTTTTTGATTCCCCCTTTCTTCTGAGGTCCTGCACTTTTAGGAATTATATACTTCAGAGGAACTGATTCTGGTAAATGCTATGGCAGAAAGATACACTGAGAAAGGCTGAAGAAAAGAAATTTAAGCCTTGAAAGTGTTAAAGAAAACATAGAGAATGGGATAATCTTAAGTAAAAATTTAATGAATATAGTAACTATGATGATATCTTGTTCCCTACACATTTTATTAATTGAGAGATTGCCTTGCTTTAAAGTATTTAATATCACTTCTGCTCTGAGTTACATTTGCTTATGTTCCCATTCAAGTCTTCAGGACTTTTCTTATACAGTTGAAAATAGAAAATCTCACCTATCACAGCTAGGATGGAAAGGGAAAGCACAAAACAACTTTCAAAATAGAAATTTTTGATCATGCCTGCTACAGAAATTTTGGAAGAGTGATATGGGTTTCCTTTCTCTCATGAACAGCACAGGGTAGAAAAAGTGGTACCTCCTATTGCTTGTACCTCACACATTGACAGGCCCCAGCAGAACATAAATGGTATATGTAATTTATTTCAAAAAAGCAAGAAAAACAGTATGATGGCAACATAATAATGACATTACAACTTTCTCAGCATTCCTCAGTTCCTATAGACCTTTCTGTCTGCTTCTGCTGTACTAAACAAAGCCTGACAGCCTCCCTGCCTCCAGAGGGGTGCACAGAGAGTGCCTTCAGATGCATGGCCTTGCTTTCATGTCCAACTACTTTACATTTTAGGGAGGGTGAGTTTACACTTGCTTATTGCCAATGACTGCATTCAGAGTGATTGTTCCATATTTATAAAAAGAAATTATTTAAAAATACCAAATGAGCCATAGAGAACTTCCAGGAGTGGATAAATTAAGGGTGGAGTAGGCAGAGCCACATCAGATGTCACTGCACTCTGCATTTCATCCCTTATTAGTGGTCCCAGCCTCTTATATCCTGTCAAGTAGGGTAAGGAATGAAGGGAACCTGAGTTCATGGCACTTCAGACTTGGGTGTATGTGTAGCTAGGCCAGAAAAATCTGTGTATAGGATATTTCTTTTATACACTTCAGAATCTAAAGAGCAAGATTGTGTCATGTAAAAAAAAAATAAATCCACAGAGACTGTCTGGATTTGGTTTAGTTTACACCTTCAAAGCTGTACTTATAATTTTGATGGTTAAATTTGTCCTCATTTATCCACTTGTTTTAAAATAAAGATTTTCTATATAAAAATATTATTGGCCAGATGGCACTTTTCAAAAAGTACAATAACAGTATTGTAAGAATTACTGAAATGACTGAATACGTGACATTATATAAACACCTGTTTTTTTTACTTTTTATACAAGGGATGCAAGGTACTTTACCAACAGTTCTACTTGGATACAGAACTATCTGCTCTCCTGCCTCCTGTGTTTCTTCTGTGCCTCCTGCTCTCTTGTGCCAGAATTACAGATCAAATTAATTTAGTGCCACAAACCTGGCTCTTGCTTTGGGACCTACATGGTCATGCATGGCTGATAAATGTTCAGTGAGCATCTGCTGAGCACAGTCTCCAAACAGGGGAGAGATGGTCATCTTTTTAGAAGAATAAATGTGAATTTCCTCAAGTCATGTCCCAACCAGTCTTCATAATTTCAGCAAAATTATTTTTACCTGATCTAAGGGATGGGGTTTAATTATTTCACAGGAAATATGCAGAGAAAGTTGCAGTTAGAAAACTCCCCATTCTGAGTAAGAAGGTTACATCTAGGATGTTAAAAATAGAAGAGTGGCTTTGACATTTTTTTTCTTCTAAGAATTATAAAACATGTCAATGGAAAGCCAGAGGAGAAAAGCCTAAACTGCCAAGAATGATCCCCTTCCAGGTCATAAGCCCAACACTCCCTAAGAGCCAAGGTTAATATTTATATATGCCCTGTGGCAGTAATTTCGAAGGTGTTGATCTTGGGGATTAATTACTGCTTTAAACGGGCACTTAACAGTTTAAACAACATTTTTATTGGCATACAGTAGTTAAATGTCGATTAGTGTGCTGATGGGTTTATGATGACCAAGGTGAATTAAGAGTTTATCTTTGAGTTACATCCTATTGGAGGCACTGGGTCATTTGAGCACCCTGTGTTAATGTGTATGAGATGTACAGTAATTGCAGAACACACAGAAAAACACTGTTCATTTTAAAATATTGTACTTCAAAACATTTTGTATTCTATTCATATAATAGAAGCTGCAATGAAGCTTTCAGGCTACTGGTGCTCGAGTGACCTGTGCCTAGGCACATTATGTCCTGGGGACACAGTCCAGGCTCTGGTTCTCATTTTTCAGAAATGGTTTTCCAGGGGATACAGCAGAAGAAGTATTGCTGGAATGTCACAGGTGTGACACTGTGTTCACATAAGTGGCTGAAGAACTGGCTGCAAATCTCATTATACTCATAAACTTGTTTGGATTCAATACAGTTGCTGCAGCATTTATACGACAAGTGTCATTAGAGGAAACCAGAGATATTTGTAATTCCATTAGCTCCATTGTTATGGTTACAGTGATTGAGCAGTTTGAGGTCTTCCATGTCAGGTAGAGGCATGGGACCTATATTCTTGCCAGCTGCTAGAGGTGCCAATCTCAAACAGTGTGGCTCTGCCTGCTTTCTGCAGGGAACCACACTTCTATAGCAACCTGTGGAGTCAGTTTTACACCCAACATTGGGCATGTTGGGCCAGAGCAGGCTGTGCAAAAGGGCTAGAGAGAATCTCTGAAGGGAAGATAGCACTCCTTCCCTGTGACTGCGGTGTGACATGGGGACATCTGCATCACAAGGCTGGTGTAGAGATATCCAGCGCAATGCCTGTGCCTCAGTACTAGGAATACCCTAGTCCCCAGGACACGGATTCATGTCTCTGTTTTCCAACCCTGTTCAAAAATACTGTCTCTGACTTCTATTAATGACTCGCGTCTAGCAGGCCAATTAATCAGAGCCAATTCTTGATAAATGTTTCTCCCACATAAAATTATGACAGCTTGCTGTCTAAGTATAGGGTGAGTGCATCCTATATTTCATCCAAGACGTGTGACACGTGGATGCAGTGAGGCTATTTAGTGCAGTGCAGCTGGCGTGCCTTGCTGGTGCGATTCTGCAGAAAGCTGCTCATAAACCATAGCTAGCCTCTTGCCTCACTGCTATTTATTTGTGTTGTCTGGCCTCTTGTTTCCTAATTAAAAATGACATTTACAGTTGGGGAGAAACTGATTGGTCTCTTGAAATAATTTTGGCCAGCTGATTGCAGTTTCTAATTAGTTAATGATGAATTTTGGTATTATGGGGATGCTGCCAGAATGTCGCTGAGAAAGCCAAGTCTCTGCCTTGTGTAGACATATGGAATGTGAAACCAGAAGCTGTTTGCAAAAATAAATAATAGGTATGGGGAGAAAAGTACACTATAAAATATGAGAGATATTTTATTTATAAATCACCTTCTTAAATAAGAAATGCTTGCAATTCCTAATTCCAGACTGTCTCTCTGTGCCTCTCCCTTTCCATGGAAGCACTGCTGTTTATTTACCTCCTATACCTCAGATTCCTGGTGATTTATTCCTGCCTTGTTCTCTGCTATATCTGTCACCCAGTACCTAACCCTTAGCTGCTGGGAATGAGTGAATAAATAGTAAGGAAGCTGCCATGGTTTTAGGGATTGCAAGGACCTAGATAGATGGAAGTCCAACATGAGAGTCTTGTTATCAAACTATTCCATCAGGATTTGACTTAATTCCTGAAAATGTATGTAATAATACACATATATAATCTACTGGTACTGTAGGAGAAAGAACACAACATTCTGACTCTCAGAGAAAACAGTAAGATTTTAAGAATTTATTATTGGAGCTTGTCAGACCTGTGATGGGTTGACATAGTCATGGTGAGCTTGTATTTCAACTGAAATGCAACTTCATGTTGTCTTTCACCAGATTTTAGAAGAACGTGGTCAATGTGTTTGGGTTGGTTCCATTTACTGGATTTAAAGTGTTTCCTCTCAGCTGGAAATTCTGTAGTTTCCAAGCTAGGTTGCCTATGCTATAAATCTTGCTATTGTCTGTGTCAAAAGAATCTATATTGTTCATGTTCTGCTCTCTGCCTCCTTTCATATTATTTATCCTCTCCAGAACAAGTACCAGAGAGGTGATCCTGAGTGCTGGAAAACTCGGCTGCTTGCATTGGGTAATGTCATTACTATTGGCCTCTCCTTCTCCTGTTGGAGCCAAACCCTGGCCAAAAAGTTAAGCTAAGTTGGATGAATGCTGAAAGAACACATGGAGTTGAATGTTGCCATTCATGAAAAATAAAACGCAGGGGGTGAGAATCCAAAAAGCTGCAAAATTGAGATTGCTCAGTCTTGGGACTCAATTTCCCATTTAAAATGAAATATATTTTGGAAGCATCATTGCATGTGTCACATTCTTATTTTAAATAGACATCTGAAACAGCTGTTTTAAAGTTGAATTCAAACAAGAATAGCAATCCAAGCTCTTAAACCTTTTTTCCCAGTTTACAGCTAAATCAAAAGATAGGTATTTCACCAACAAAATTACCTATTAGCTTGCTGAAGGATGAGATTCATCCCTCTTTTGACTGAATGCAGAAAATGTATTATGATTGTTCTGGGAAAGTGATAATGCCAGAATTTTCAGAGAAACTTGTAAAATGAAGACTTGGTGCGTTCTTTGCAGCTTTTTGGTCTTTGCCTCTTGGTGTACAGACTACATTTCTTCCAGGCCATTTTTTTCTAGTCAGTTGATTTGCAGGCCTCTTTCAAAAAGTAAGTGGAAGTTAATCAGAGCTACACAAAACCTCAAGAGAAAAAGTTGAAGTTCATAACTTCTACCACAGCATTATATCCAATAAAATTCATTTCCTGTGGATTATTTTATCTTAGTCTATTGTAGATAAAAATTTTAGGAAAATCAGTCTTAATTAGAAAAACCTATCTATGTGTCAAGTAGTAGGTCTATACTCCTACATGTACTTTAGCCAAATAGTTAAATTCTTGCAGAACATAAATACTGAGGACTGATCGGATTTACATCCTTTTCTATGTGAAGGAGAATGTTTTACATTTTAATTTTAAATATGTCACAGAAAAGCAAAGACTGACTTTTGGAGTTGGTGGCTCAAGGTCTCATTAAAGTTGATAGGGAGTCTGTCTGATGTGTCTCAACCAGCAGAAGAAATCAGAATATGAACTCATGTTCTGCTATGAATATACAAACCCTAAAGGACCAGAGTCTGATTCCCATCTCTCTCTATATCAGGCAGTACAAGGATTTATATCCGGGGCTCACCTCCAAATGCTCTAACCATCTTTGTCAGTGGCATCATTTCCATCTTTGCTGCAGTTGCTGAGTTGAAAGATCTGAGCTATAGAGAGACTTGTGAGGAAAAGACTTTCTGACAGGACAGAAAGATTGAGCTCACAGGAGCGTTCTGACCAGGAAGGGTGGTAGATCTCCTATTTCTGTCATGGAAAATGCAAGAGATTTTGCAACCAGTATTTCGTCCTGTGTCTCTAACAATTATATATCTAGTTCTCCTCAGAAAGGCTTTTTAAGCACTCAAATCAGAATATTGGTTTCCATTAGGAAAGAAGGCTTTGATCTTAAGAATTTGAACTAAGACTCCAAAGGAAAAACGTTAATTTGCTGGTCTATAGAGCCCGAAGAAACCTCAGCGTTAGTGTTTTATTGTTTGTTTGTTTTTAAATGTTCAACTTTTTACCAGTATTTGGAATAATCTTTTTCATTTACACAAGACTAGGGGACTGCAATTATTCTTTTCATAGGCAAATCACACTATTGTGGTTCCTGCTTTGTGACCTCAAGAACAGATGCACGTGTAGCACTGCACTTGAGGCTACATATTAAATTAAGTCAGGAACTGAAGGGAATGCACCAATGGGTTCCTGTTTGTTTCCTGTATTCTCCCTGGTGAGCATTAAGACATAGACATAATTCACAGAATAAGTAAATCATTCAACCAAACAACACTGCTGATAAATAATTTCCAACAAACTGCACTTTCAATTAATTTGCAACAGAAGGCACACTCACATGATGGGGCTGAAATGCCTGTAGGCATACAAAATATCTTTCTTTTCAAACCAGGCAGTTTTTTGGTTTTGTATAGGCTTTAAAAGGGAAGATCACTGCTGGTCTTTTCATCAGGCATTGTGATTAGGGCATGCATTTTTATCCTTTTGAAACAGAAACATCATACCCACTGTGGTCCATTACTGTGTATCCTCCTCTTTGATAGTGTTGGGGGCTGGTCTTTGAAAATAACTTAGGTATCCAGAAAGTTTGAAAATAAGGAACAAAACTTACCCATAGCAGATAACAAGAGGATGCTTGTAACATTCCCTCCTTCCCCAGGGAATGAGAGAAAATCCTACAGAAGTAATCAATATGCTTTGTCTCTATATGCATAAGGTCAGATTGCTTTTGAATATAAGAACAACTTGATTTTCCCACATCATGAGAACAAATTTTTAGGAAACATCTACCCCTCTCAGCTTCCATCATATTGTAAAGAATCCAATAAAGCTTCTGTGTGAAACAAAATTCAGACTGGTTGTACAGCATAAACCATAGCTCAGATGTTTCTGTAAACCACCATCTTCTAAAAGCTGCTTTTTTCCACTCTGTTAATGCTCACAGCTGTTTACATGTTCTCAGGTGTGAAATCAATTGCTGGGCTGAGCTGCAATGTTTCTGAGCACCCATCACTGTGTTCCTTGAAGGAAGAATCTGGCAGGCAGCAATATGTGGGATCATACCTTAAATGTGCACATGGGAGTATGCAAACATGAGCCCTGAGCAGAAATTTATCTGTGATTACTTGCTTGTTCCCTGGAGAGCAAGGAAAGAAAGCATACAGACATTGTATGCTATGAATAAGTGGGGCCATCTCCACTGAACTGGAGAAGCACTAGCACATTACCAGTCAGGGTTGTGAGACTTAAGACCCCATTTTATTTTCTAGAATTTATATATGTAAATGAGGTTATTTGGACTGTGCTACACTAAGAATAAATATTCTGTGCTCTGCTACTGGTTTACTGAGAGAGGAAATCTTGCTCATTATAGCTATACTCAGAAGCCACTCTGCACTGATTTCCCATACACACCAAGGAAGCTGAGTTGGAGCAATTCCAGGTACTGTGTGTGACATGATGCAACCTCATTGCAACTCATATGCAGTAATAAGACATATTGCAGCAGAAATGTAAAGAAAGGGAAATAGATTTTGGTTGCTCAGAATTTATAATTGAACTCTGAGTGTGCATATGTATTGGTAAAAGCCACTAAATTGCATTAATTCTAGATATGGAGGAACTAATATCATGTGAATGTAACCTTTATCTGGATGTTGAATTCCCATTTATTTTGTCTTGTAGGATTGATTACAGTGTTTTGCATAGCTATTAAATAAACGATGGATTTGAGACTTTTCATGGTCTGGGAAGGAAGCCTCTGGATCCATCCCTTCCCTGTTACACAGAAGGAAAAGTTCAAGGAATATGAAACTAATCATTGTGATGGAGGAAGTGGTCTTAGGAAAATAAAGAACCTTTTAAACACATCCCTACTTAGTTTCTGGTTGAGCAACTGTGCAATCCTGGGCAAATAATTTAGATTTTATCTGTAGGATGTAGTGTAAGGCCCTGCAGAAATACCCACAGTGATTTTGACTGAACTGTGAGAACAATTTTTACCCTCATCTCACTGAAATTTTCAGTTCTTGCAAAGCTGGGACATGTCACATAGATCACATGGTTCTGGAATAATAAACTGTACATCTATCAAATCAGGTATAGGACATCATACCCCTGAAATTCTTGAGCAAGATATTTTGTTTGGCTGGTTGGTTGGTTTGCTTTTGAAAGGAAGAAGAAAACACTTTGATAGGAATAGGGAACTTTAGAAAATAAAAACTCTTCTTACTTCTGAATCTGTTGTCCTTAGATAAAATGGAATTCCTTATAAAATTGCAATGTGGAATTAAATGGAATAATCTGTAGATCCGGAAAAAATATTGATTGAAAGAAGGGTTGATTCTACTTAGTGAGGAAGCCTTAGTGCAGTGAGCTGTAGGAGATGCTCTGGCTGCTGCATGGCTCAGCACATCTCCCTGCTGTGACACCTGATAATTGCACAGTGCCCCAGATCCTTCCTTTGGGGCCAGGGCTAGGGGGTCTGAGAGGCAGGTGCTGTGGTGGGGAGCTAAGCTGGAGACAAACAAGCAAATGTCAAAGATGCCTGGTAACTCTACATGGTTCTTGAAGGTCTTGATGGCTGTTATCCCTCTGGAAGAAGGGGACAGAAGGGGAAGGAGAAGCCACCTCAAGCCAGCAGGAAGGGGCCATGTAACAGCAACAAAGAGAACCAGCTCTTCTGTGAAATCCTCATCTGAAAAACATCAATTGTAAATTTTCAATCTCACTTTTCCATATTTGCATGTGAATAAATCTGATGTTTAAATGCTCTGCAGAAAATGAATGAGGCATTTGTCTAAATGTGTGTTCATATTTAAAAATATAAACTAAAAATCTAGGAAGCCTTTGTACACCCACCTTTGCTATCCCTCTTTCAGCTGCTCTGAGGCCCTTTCATAAAGTACTCTTTTCTTACAAGAAAAGCATGTATTGTTGCCATGTTTGTGCTCTGGTATTTTTGCTTTGCCTCAGAGGGAATAGCTGCTTTTTTCCTAACCCTTCAGCTCAGTGTCTGACCCTACACTTTTCTTCCCTTTTATCTCTGATCTTAGATGAGCAAATATCTTAGAAGTACATTTCACAATAATTGCAAAGACTGTATTAAACCACAGCAGCATTAGTTCTGGTGGTGGTGGAAGGTTATGGGAAGCCTGTATGTGAGGAAGAAAATAAACTAAGAAGTTGTTTTTCAGAAGCAGAAAAACAAGTGCTAAGTTGGCCTGAACTGTTCTGAGGTGGAAAGCTATTCTGATTTTGCTCAAAGCAACCGTGGCAGTGATGCTTTGCTTTTTGCTTTGCATTATTCCCTTTATTTCCTCTCTCTCTACATATATTGGATATATTAAAAATGTAGAGCAACATATGAACTTCTCTCTTTTTTTTTTCTATTTTATTGTAGGGAATATTATTTATTGGTTCAAATGCAGTGGTTTCTTTCCAGCTGCAAGATGTTTTGCAGTTTGAGAAGGAATAGCTTGCACAGGAACAGATCAGATGCCTGGCTAAATATTCCAGGCAGTTCTTTTAGAATGACATTTAGTTGCGATACCGGTCACAATTACATGAGCACTGAAGTGGTTTGCACTCAGTATTTGTGCAAATAGGGCCCCTTGATGGCTTTTTTTATAGTGATGCACTATTGCTATTTCGAAGACTACTTACTTTTGTGGGAAATATTGTGCAAAGTGCTTCACATTAGTTTTGGCTGATATTTATTTAACAATAACAAATAATAGTGCAGGAATTCAGATCCAAATTCTTCTGAATTTCACTAATATTCCAGTCCTGTTTATAATCTGTGCATTTTTTTTATTTCTCTCTAGCAAACACCAAAGGCATTATTTAAGGTAGCCGTGTCCTGGGCTGACTTTATGATGCTTGTAACCCCAATAGTCTGTTCTGGTGTGCCAGGCCAGTGAATCTACAGGTTTTGGACAGTTTAAGCAGTTACCACAGTGTTATTCTGAGGAAGTTGCCCCAGAGGAAGTTTCCACATGTAACAAGGAGTGCCTGTATAGTCCATACAAATTGCAAATTGGTGTTATGGATGTGATAACTATGCAACGGTACAGAAGATAATCTGGAATAGTTCAGTCAATATCTTTTACTGGTTTTTAATTAGTTACCTTAGTTTAGAAACCAAACACAGAAAATTATTATCCTCCTGAACTATCTTTCGTGATTACTATTTGACAACTCTAGTTTCAGTATATGATGTAAAACAGCTCTCTGAAAACTGTTAAAGAAACACAACTGTCTTAGAAAATTAGATAAACCTAGTTAGGGTTAAACGGAACTTTTTTTTCCTGTGTCATTTGTCTGACCTAGAATTCTTTAATAGATACAGAGCAGAGCAGAACTGAAAGTATTTTTAATTTCAGTGCTTTGTATATTTACAGAGGGATTACAACAAACTTCTACACTTTATCTACATTTTAATAGGTCAGTGGGAACATATGAAGTGTATTAAGGTGGACTGACTTCCTCATTAAAGCTCCGTGCATTCTCCCGAAACCCCCAGCAGTTGTGTGCAGCAGGGGCTGGGCAGACGTGCATGATTGAGGTCATGCATCCAGCCAGTTTGTAAGATGATCCCTCTGTGCTGAGCCATCAGCCATCCTCAGCATAGGGGCGCACTCATACACGCATTCCTGTCAAGTCATCTTGTGAAAGGCTGCTTGCTTCCAGCTTGGCTTGAAAGTGCAACCTTAATAAAACTCACTGAAGCCTGAGAGAAAATAGCAGTTCTGCAGCAGATAGTGTAGGGGAAAGAGACTGGGACATGCATATGCAGCTGACTAAAGCAGGCTACATGCTGGACTGTAACAGAGAGGAAACAATAAATCTTAGCTACTATGCAATAAATATTCCCAATTTTAACTAAGGAAGCTATCCTCACAGTGAAATTAAAAAAAAAAAAAAGGAAAAAAAAAAAGAGAACAGTTTATCCAGACCTGATTGTTAAAGTGTGCTGCTCTGCTCCTTTTTTCCAAAGACTTTAAGGGAAATTAAGAACAAATTTAAAGAAAGAGGAAGAAAAAGTTTCTTCTTAAAGCAGGAAAGGAAAGCAATAATAACATGTCAGTTTTCTTTTCCTTTGCTTTCCTGGCAGCAGTTCTTGCTCTCGTAGGCTGTAACCAGCGCCGGGGTGCGGAAGGCAGTGGGAGAAGATTTAACCGGGTTCAGCACGGGCAGTGCACCTACACCTTCATCCTGCCAGAACAGGACGGGAACTGTCGTGAAAGCACAACAGACCAGTACAACACAAATGCTCTGCAGAGAGATGCTCCTCACGTGGAACAGGATTTCTCTTCCCAGAAGCTGCAACATCTGGAGCATGTGATGGAAAATTACACTCAGTGGCTGCAAAAAGTAAGTGTTTCTTTTTTTGTTGCTCGCTGAATGATTTTTTTGGAGGGATGTTTATGCTGTTCAAAGTTTTCATTAGTTTCTATGAGAACAGAGGTAATAAGGATTGATACAGCTGTGCAGGAGAGAAATGTTTTAGCCAGAGTGCACTCTTCCTAGTGACCCTGCTTTTGGAAGCTGAACTTTCTTCACTTTACTGAAAGATGGGACTACTTAAGGCTTTTTTTTCAAGAAACTGTGTATGCTTGTGAGATGGAGAGCACAAAAATCCTCTAGAGACTCTACTGACAGAACTTACTAAGTTCTCATAAGCTCTACTTAAAGTTCACAGATTCAGCACAGATGTCATGCAGGATACCTGCTACTGTGACAGCAAAAGGGAGCATTTAAAACATCAGCATTTAAGGGCACTGGGTTAAGAATATCATTGTTCCTCCATAAACACATCCTGTAATACTATTCTACCCAGCTGATTGCTGGAAAGAAACAGTAAAATATATAGGCATTCATACTTCTAAAACTTCACAGTAAACATTTTTTAACCATGTTGAATACACTGGTCTTGAAACACCCTGCTTCAATTTGTCTTTATATATGTGAATTCTTTCCTAGAAAGGGGAAAATGGGTTTCAAGAGGTAGCATTAACTTAATAGAAATAATTCTTTTTATGAAGTTTGAGTCTGAAAGGCTTAAATATGTGGATAATTTCACTCATATGAGCAGTCCCAGTCACCTTAGCATGATTACTCATGTGTGTAAAATTACACACCTGGCACAGATGTTGTCCGTACATTGATAAAGAAAATCCTTTGGGGTAGCTGACCAGTTAAAATAAATAAATAAACAGTGTGTGTATAGCTATTTGTGATATTCCCATTCACACGCTGCCATTTTGATCTGGCAGAACTTAGAAAATTACACAACTGAGTGATGCAACCAGTCATGTAATCCGGTATAAGAAAACTGATGTATGTACCCATTTGAGAGATCTATAACTCCAACACAAGTTCATACTAAGAATGAACATCCCTAAAACTCTCATGATGACTCTGCTAGCTGGGCTGGAACTTCATATTAGCATAGTTGCTGCTAACTTGTCTACAAGTTTTGTTTTGTCCAGACAGTATATAAGACATAGATATGTTAAAAATCATATACAGCCCTCCCACCCTCCTAACTCTAGTAAAATCTTTAGAGAGGGTTTATTGACTTTTTTGTAAATTATTTCTTCTCTTGCCTATCTGGCCATAGCGAGAGAGAAAAGATTCTCTGTGGAAAACATAACCGAGCATTTAATTTTTAGACTACTTCCCTCATTTTTTAATGTCTTGATCTGCCTTGGGAATATAGGGCTGGAAATAAGAGGATGTTTTATATAGAGGAAAATAAATTATATTACTGTGCCTTGGCAAGCTGAGACAAGCACTAAAAAGAGGAAAGTTGATTTCTGTTTTTATACACATATGATTTTACTTGAGGAAATTGCCTGCTGAATCATGCTTTTAAGACTCAACTTATTCTGTGTTTGTCCACTAGAGACTGAGCTAAGATCACTGTTTCACTGAACATGAGGAAATATGAGTCTCTGGAGTGTGAATGTCTAAGGGTTAGTCCTCTCACACTTTGGAGGGAAGTGATTAAACAGGTAGGAAGCCCACTGAAAGGGGTTTATGCTAGGGCTGTTTTCTTCTGCAATGATTGTAAAACTGGCTGAGGGCAGAACTATTCCCCTCCTCCTTTTCCTTCCATCCCCCAATACCCTGCTCCCAGGGGTTAGCATAAAACTGGGATTATGCATGTATCCCCATGTGTCAGTTTTCCTTGGAATGAAAGGACCTGTTTCTCTGTGTGAAGGACCATGTCTCACTCTGAACAAATGAGGCTGATGCAGCTCCTTTATAGCATCTCTGAATACTGAATTTGCTTTGTTGCTGTTGCCACCACAAAGCATCTCAGCCATAACTCATTTCCTTTCAAAACATGTATAATGCTCAAGTGTCATGAATACATTACATAGGTATCTCACATCTCATTTTATAGTCTGCATTTGTTTTTCCCTCTAAACGTTCTACACTAGGCAGATTTTACAAAGAACCTGCTGTAAATGAACTAAAGAATAATTGACAGTTGCAGGTCTTTTACTGGAAGAGAATACCTATAATCACAAATGTTTAAGGATTTTTGAAATAGTCTGACCTACATAAAGGAGTTATGTTTATTACTTCAGGTAATAGATATAACTTTCAATAAAAATTTACATAGCCTATCTTTGGCAAAGTGAATTATTTTCTGAGCACAAATGCTGCCCTGTGAAATTTTGCAAGAATCATGCTTGCTTAAATTTGAATTTAAATTGTTATTTAATATCCACACGATCAGATTTTTAGAAGGAAAACAAGTACTTTTCTGTAAAAAAGTAATTTTTTTTTAATGAAAAACTGCTTCTTGGATTATCTACAAGATTGATTGTAGATAAAAATGCCCTTGCTTGGAGAGCCAATTATAGGCAATTAAGGCCCAGCTTTGTCCATTATAATTTGCATATCTATAATCAGTGTAACTGGGGTTGGTTGACAAACCAGGGACATGGCAAAATGCTCTGCACAGAAACTATGCGGAAGAAGAAGACTTGGTAAACATTTTTAGAGATTTTCCTAGAACTGTTTATTTTAATACCGGATAACTTTCCCCATTGTTTAAGCTTGGTTTTCATTTCTGCAATATGTTTATACTGATAGTTCAAAACAAACAGTTCATCACATTTTCTTTCTTGCAGTAACTGCCTGGCTCACGTGACACTGTGTGGTATTTAGCTGCAGTTTCTAAGGATTGCCAAAGAGGAGTTAGATGAAATGTTATCATCATGTCTTGCTTAGGAAGCTGGCTTGCTGAATCACAGTATTGATGGAAACAGTGTACATTCAGGATAGCTCTATAGCTGACTGTTCCATATACTTTTCCTCACATCTAAACGGTAGTAATTGTTATAACAATAATAACTGAGTTTTTCATTATGCACTCTTTCTTTTCTTCTTGCTTTTTATTTAGGCAGAGAGCCATAAAAGTTTAAAAATATTCCTTAATGATAGTAAACTGTTAGAAGCTAACACATACAAGTATTACAAGAAGGTAGATACACTTAAACATTAAAAAATAAAAGCAGCTTCAACTGACTTCCTCTCCCTTCAAAGTGCCTGTGCTGTTATTTACGAGCTATAGCAGAGGAAGTATGAAATGATGGTCTTCATTCAGTCATTAAAGAAAGAAACAGTTTTTCTGGGATATCTGTAACCATTTGGTAGTCTAAAGTTTATTGTTAGAATAATTGTATTAAATTATTTTTCTTGGCATTTTTTGTGGTCTTTGTTGACTTCCCGTTTTTGCAACAGTAACAACACAAGTGCTCACCTGGGTTTTAAATAGGTAAGGGATCTAGGTTTTGAGGGACCAGTCATTATGTAGAAACAAATGACTTTTGGAAAGACCTGTGTCTGTCACTGTGTGCTGTGGCTCCACTAAAAGTCTGCCCATTTGTGCTGTCTTTACCATCAGGGCTTAACTACTGTTTTCTGCAATGAAATACACCACGCTTACATGTGTGGAGTGGCTGATTTTTGCCTTGGATTTTACATGGTTTGCTGAAGATGGGAAAATCCCTTGCATGTCACTCTTGCTGTGAAGCTGAGTGGAAATATGACACAGCAAGCTGAGCGAAAATGTGACAGAGCCTGCCCTGAGCCAAACAGATCTAAAGAGGTCTAATAATGTCCTATCAGGCAAATATTTATTAATACAAAGATGGAGATGGTCATTGCGTATGTGAAAATTTGTTCATATTAAGAAACCTATTTTCACTAGTTGAAAAATCACATAAAATAGTAAAAGTTGCATTTTATTAATAATAATGTTTCATTGGGCATTTTGCAATGTAGCATGTGACCTAAAAGTTCACATGCCATTTGGATGTTAAGTGCAACCAGGAGATTCATTATGAACTTCTGCTAACTCTCACAAACAAATGTGGTCAATGGATTTGGAATCTGCTATGCTGTATGTATGAGCATTACTAACAGAGCTGTGTAAAGAATGGCTTTCGTAAATCTTTCTTTTTTCAAGGTAGACCAGAGCTAAAAGTAAATAGTGAGAATGTATCATCCAAAACTGGGCACTAGCTTCCTATTTGGTGTCCAGCTCAAATCTGTATTTATTTTTTCGACACAGAGGTTGCTCACTAATCTGCATGCTACTTTCTGCTTTGGAGTCAATGTATTCTCACACCCAAAGCAGACCCTCATCCGAGTGATAGATGAAGTGCAGTTCTCATAAACATATTGTAAAACAAAGGGTGGAATACAAAGTAGTGGGATTTCCTAGTGTACTACTCAATGAGCAAGTATATATGTATATATAAAAACAAGTATATATATAGTACTTAATACCTACATATATACTTATATATGTATATAAGTATATACAAAATCCAAATTTAAGGAGTAAAAAATAACTTATTAGAAATAAACTGGCTTCAAGAAAATTCAAGTTTGAGTGCAAATCCAAAATTGCTTATATACCCTCAAAGATGTCTTGGGCAAAAACATGCCTGCTTTTCAAAGCTTTATTAGCCAAATTGCTCAAATTCTTGGAATATTCTGGTGTACCCACAAGAAAGAGGTAAGACTTCAAAGGTGGAAATGCCTGAAAGCTTTAGATTATTGGGGAATAATTTTGTTGGCAATTAATTATTTTTAAGAAGCAGAAGAATCAGAGAATTAGACTGAGAGACAGTTTCTCATGTTGCCACATTTGATAGCAAATTGCTTAAAAAAAATTTCCCATGCTTGGAGGAAAGGGTTTATCATAATGTTCAGTAGGACCTGAATGTGTTCATTTACAGTGATGACAGCCATAATTAAACAATTTCTGTTAACAATAAAATATTACATTTATTAGTCATCAGAATTGTCCAGCCGAGATGCCCAGTGGGAGATCTCATTTGGAGCACTGAGGAAAGGAAACTGATATATATTAAATGTTGTGACATTTTGAGGGCACTGAGAACTTATTGTTCCCATTCAAGTAGGCAACCTACTCAACACTGCTGTGTGCCTTGGAAAAAAAAAAAAAAAAACAAAAAATTACTACTGGCAGAAAAGTAATAAGGTTGTGTATGTTAGGCCTGCATCATCCAATTAAAACTTGGAATTATAAAATCACAGGATCACTGAGGTTGAAAAAGACTTCCAAGATCAAGTCCTACTTTTGCCCAAACATCACAGCATCAACTAAATCATTGCACTAAGTGCTACACCCACTCATTTCTTGAATACCTTCCTGGACAGTGACTACACTAACTCTCTGGGCAGCCTGTTCCCATGCTTAACCACCCTTCTAGTGAAGAATTTTTTCCTGACATCCAACCTGAACCTCCCCTGGCATAGCTTGAGTCCATTTCCTCATGTCCTGTCATTTGCTGCTCGGGAGAAGAGGGCAACCCCCACCTCACTACAACCTCCTTTCATGTAGTTGTAGAGAATGATAAGGTGCCCTTTAGCCTCCTTTTCTCCAGGCTAAACAACCTCAGCTCCTTCAGCTGCTCCTCATACAACTTACCTTTAAACTCTTTGCCAGCTTTGCTGCCTTTCTCTGGACCTGCTCCAGCCATTCACTGTCCTTCTTGAATTGAGTGGCTTGAAACTGGACACAGCACTTGAGGTGTGGCTTCACCAGTGTCCAGCGCAGGGCAATCACTTTCCTAATTCTGCTGGCCATACTGTTGCTGATACACACCAGGATGCCATTGGTCATCTTGGCCACCTGGGCATGTGCTGGCTCACATTCAGCTGCTGTCAACCAGCACCCCCAGGTCCTTTGCTACTGGGCAGCTTTCCAGCCACTGTTCCCACTGCAGGGGGTTGTTGTGGCCCAAGGGCAGGACTCAACAGTTGGCCTTGTTTAACCTCATACAGTCGGCCTTGGTTCACAGATCCAGCCTGTCCAGATCCCTCTGCAGAAACTTCCTACCCCTCAGACCAACACTCCCACTCAGTATAGCGTACGGTAATTTCACACCTATATGGCACACCCTTTTGACTAAAATTTTCATCAAAACCTGGAAATGCGCCTTATAGTCCAATGTGCCTTATATATGGACAAAGTTCAGAGATTTACCAACCCAGCTGTGCGAGCCGTGAAAGCTGCAGGGAGAGCCGGCAGCCAGCGCCAAGGGTGGGTGGTGGGAGTGCCAGGGTTCGCGGCACGGGGAGGGCACCTGTGGCTGCATTTAAAGGCTACGCTGATCTGTGAAAAATGTTTCCAAATTGAGCAACTGCCAGTAAACCCCGCGATCGCGCGATTCCCTTACTAATTCGTTACTTTGTTGGGCACAGATCCTCGCTGCAAAAAAAAGTGCACCTTATGGTCCGGTGCGCCTTATATGTGGACAAAGTTCGGAAATTTGCTGACAATCCGGAAGTGTGCCTTTATAGTCTGGTGCACATTATAGTCGTGAAATTACTGTACTCTGTGAACTCAGTGAGGATAGACTCAATCCTCTCATCCAGTTCATTGAAAAAGTCATGGAATAGGACTGGCCCCAGTACTGCACCTTGGGGAACCACGAGTGACTGGCCACCAGCTGGAAGTAACACCATTCACAATTCACTATTGCACTCTGCAGTTTTTGAGCCAGTTTTTAACCCAGCATAGAGTGCACCTGTCCAAGCCATTGACTGCCAGCTTCTCCAGGGGAATGCCAGTTACCCAAATAGTTTTTTCTTTGCTGTGGGGAATCTCTTAGTGATGTATCATGAGACAGTAGCAAGCCCAGAGGAAGACTCAGCTGTCTGAACTGTTCTGTGGAAGTCCCTGTTTCTCTTCACTGACCCCAGGAAAATCCTGAGCAGCTCACTTCCTGATTTAAATGCCTCAGTTAAGTGTGATGGATTTAAGCTTTACTTCTGTCCATTTCTGTAGTATGGACTTGTGACTGCAAGGAAATTGTAAACTTTAAGTATTCTGGTTTCCCTTTTCTACTACAGATATAGCACTACAACTCAATTTTATAAGGCTGTTAGGTGGTTAATTATGTTATTTTTTGTGTTGCTTTTGGAGTCTTTCTTGTGGAAGGTATTTTGTGCTCTAAACAGTGTATTATGATGTTTCTAATATTTACAGAAAATTGTGAGATTAAAAATCTTTTGGAAGGAAATTGCTTTTAATATAAATAAGTAAATAGTTCATTAAAAATAAGCAGATAAATATAATGAATATACATCTATAAAGCTAAGAATATCTTAAAGGTTGCAGTTGGCTAAACAGGGTATTTGTATCCTACTCACAGTCAAAATAATCCTCATTCTTGCAGGGTTTTAAAAACCCATCAAGCAGTTGCTCCGACCTGTATCCATCTGCAAGGGACTGAGTTTTGTACAGATTCTCATGAAGACCAGCGAGGAATGCCTTGATATTCAGAGTTACCATTAGCAAAATTTTGGATAAACTTGTTATGAAAACTGGGGTCATTTGCATGACCTATTGCAAGAAAGGTGAGGATACTTAACTGTCTACTTGTATTCATCTCAATTTCCAGTTCATCTTAGTTCAGTATTATTGTCTGTATCTGCAACAATTGCAGAAGGACGGGGTAGGAAATGAGGACCTTCTAGAACCAGTATCATGTAAGTTTCCTGTGAACTCATCTTTAACACCAGCAGCTCAAGTGTCTTGAATAAACAACCCTGGTGTAAAAGTCCTCCCAGTAGCATAAGAATTTCCTCTCTTATTAAGGGGTTGAAGTTTGATCAGGAAAAGGAAATTGAAATAGTTTCTTATTTCGTAGACAAAACCTTTTTCTTATGAAACAAGCCGTACTGTAACACAAGGTTATTTTTATGCAACCACATGTGCATATTTTAGGCAGTGTTATGAAACACCAGAGGGGTGAATACTCACTTGGAAGGGTAACTTCGAAATGCCATAAATTGTTGCGCATTTGCACTGAATTCTTATTAATATTCCCGCACAAAGATCAAGATTCATTTTTCATCGCCTTAGTTAGGAATCAGATTAATCTAAGTGTAAGTCAGTACTCAACTGGGATAAGAATTCTAATCAGCGACTTGCGCCAGTTTAATTATCCCTGTTTAAAACTGATGCAAATCAAACTAGCATAACTTTCTTGTCTAAACAAGACCTAACAGTGAGTTAGTTCCACACAACATTGAACAAGTATATGGGGCAGATGGTGAAATCAAGACAGGTACAGCTGGAAAGATGCTCAAGTTACACTGTATAAATGGTTTGCTTTCAGGTTTAAACCAAATGAATCCACCAAAAAATTGTTTAGGATAATGCTGTAATTACTCAGAGGAAGCCATACAGAAAATCTGTATTCAAGGCCATGAAGTGACCTGATTGAAGGAAATTTCTTATACTTCCTTGACTAGCTTCTAGGAGGAGAAATGAAAAAAAAAAAAAAAAGCAAAAAAAAAGCAAGAAAAGGTTAAGTGTAAGCGAACTATGCTAATTTCATGGTGGAATAGGTGTGTCTTTAGGAGAGGTAGTACATGATCTGCATTGTTAATCCTCTCTTAAAGGAGAGGGGCTGAAAACCATGCAAAAGCTTGCAGTTATAAAATCTGTGTAGGAGATCTATGAGTAAAAGTGGCTGATGAAAAGTTCTCTAAGAAGTCTACAGAATTTCTCCCCCCTCAACACCTCACTCTGATGCATGAGTGTGCGCACACATATTTGCATTTTGATATTTGGAGTGTTTGGTGTTAAAATACTTGGAAATCTGTTTTTAGGAGTTGTGTTTTAGACCCATTCTCATATTTTGTATCATTGTACCTGTTTTCAATCTGTTGCCCTCCTCAAACTGACCTGTAGGCTTAAGAAAAAACAAAAGATTGCAAGATGAAAACTTCTTTGTTGTACAGCATTAATTCTGTGTGAGCCATTCCCCAACCATGGCTGAAAAAAACATTTAACAAAAGCACACACCTGCTTTTATCTCTTCCACAATGTATATTATGGAGGAATTTTCATGTATTCTGGAAAAGTACTGGACTTTTGTTCTCCCCATCCCAGGCATGTTTCTATCCTTACATGTGCATATGTTGCAAGACAAACCTGATCTGAGTATGCATGACATCTGTTTCTTTTATAAAAAATGGCAGAGGAGTATATAACTTTTCATCACTTCTGGGGATTTTTATTTGTAAGTTCTTGCCATTTGTCCTGTTTTCTCTAGTTGTCTTGATGCAAATAGAGGTACCAGGCATTCCTTCTGACATAGGAATGTATGAAAACAACAAAAATTCATTTGTTCTTGTAAGCCAAACTTTCTTCTGATTTTGTTCTGCCTGAGAATTTAGGTACTGGCATTCTTTCTCCTCCTCTTGTACCAAAGAGGCTTGAGAGATTGCAGTAAAGATAGTATAAACTCTGAACATTCCTGCCAGGATGGAATTAGGCAAAACTAGAGAACTGTGGGAGAAAATCAGGAGTATGAGAGGACAACTTAGAAAGTACAGTAATTTCACGATTATAAGCCGCACCTGAATATAAGCCGCACT